>CM060904.1:436827525-437257525 GCA_030737815.1 Allium fistulosum | reverse complement strand
CTGTCTAAATTTTCGTGCCTCGCAGCAATTTTATTATTTATTTTTCCTTTTTGGGAAGTTTATAAAATGAACCAAGTTACGGTTTAGAGAAAAGTCCTAGATATATTTTTGCATAAATTACCCCTACTTCCTCTATCTTTTAGTGGAAGAAAAGTTGTTGTATTCGTTAGAGAGCTGCTGTATTCATTAGAGATATCATTTATACAAATAATTAATCAGTTGAAACATTTAACACATAGAAGTTTTGCGTAGACGGTTCTATATGTAGTATAAGGGAATCGAAATAGCAACCAGCACTGAAAATATGAACAACAGTTGCAGTACAAACAAACAATAGTATAATGATATGAAAAGAAATGAGGATTTTAAAGCTTGTCTTAGCAATTTCCTTAAAACTTTTAGTCGCAAGTTTTCCAAGATACAACAAAATCTTTCTACTTGAGATTGTGCTCAGTACGACCTCCCTGTGATATACAGAAACTGCTTTGATTCAATGGCAGGAGGAGGAAGAAGAAAAATATTATTAGTTTTTGGATACAAAATTGATCAGGTTTTGTTCCTTTTTATAGCCTCCAACAGTCAGTGGTCGTGCCTCTTCGAAAGCTCGCGTCCGTTTGTTTGAATTTGGCAGTCATTAGCAATAGTCACATCCGTTAGTAATTCACAACACTTTTGTTTCTGTTTAAAAATTCGCAATACCTATTTGCAACGGTTGCTTCCATTTGAAAAACTGTGTCCCTTTAAACAGTCGCACTATCTGATTTTAAGCAGACAAATATTTGTTTTCGTTTTAGCAAAAAATATAACACGGTTCATTTCTATTGGACCCGCATTTGCATCCAACCCAATTCGGTACGGGCGGCGGTGCGTGCGTTTTAATTCATTGCCATATAGGTCATCCCCCTCGCACAAAATTACCTGACCCTAAGAGTCAATATGGGCTTGAGGGAAAGACTATATGGGCTTCTGAGACTTTAGGCATATATGTTCATTCACAATTTTTAGGATCTCTAACACTATATCCACCTACTTTTCTCCTTCTCTCATCCATTTTTTTCTTTTTTCTAATTCTTTCATCCTTATACATCAATCTTTGTATCTTAATCTTTTGCCTATTTTTAAATAACAGATGTTTTTTTTGAACTTTTAGGAAAAAAGATAACCATAAATGACAACTGCGAAGCTTAAATCTCATTAACTCCCTTCTAGTTTTCTATGAAGCTCTATTAAATTGAAATCTGGTTAGACTGTACTTAATTTTGTAATTTTGGAACCTTAATATACTGCAATGACAATGAACTTATTTGAACCTCTTTTAAGATGAAAATTGAAGAAGTAATTATGCAAGCCAACGGAGAATTGAAAACAAAATTTTCCATACAGTTACTAGAAATTAACGTTGCATAATCTACTTCGAAGGTT
Source organism: Allium fistulosum (assembly GCA_030737815.1). Lineage (NCBI taxonomy): Eukaryota > Viridiplantae > Streptophyta > Magnoliopsida > Asparagales > Amaryllidaceae > Allium > Allium fistulosum. Next base: position 437,256,103 of record CM060904.1, on the reverse strand, counting down.
GATTCAAGTGGTTTTTAAAACAAAAGGAAAAGTAAATAAATAAACATTGTTTTTTTCTAAAGTGTCGTTATGTAGTGTTTTAGTAGATTTGTTGACCTTTGTGTGTGGAAGTACCATTTTGTATGGAAGTACCTTTATAATTCAGCCTTTCTTTTCATATTTTAGGGCTAGAAGAGGTTTCAAAACAAACTTTCAACATACTTCCTTTCTATTGGAATATTGAGGATTTATCGATCAATATTTATTAGTATCATGGAGTCATAATATATGGCTAATTAGATTTTACATCCTGTCATGTAACTGAATAGAACTTTCGTTAATTGTCACTTGAGTTGTATAAATATTCAATACTCCATCTTACATACATGCTTTTTAATAGCACGCTTTACTCATATGTACCACGATCCTTCATTTCTACATTTTGTATGGAAGTACCACGGTTAACCTTCAACTTTGGAGTGCTACAGTTTTGAAAATGAAATAATCTTGCGTGTACATAAACTCGCGATTTAACAAACCCTGAAAAAACCTTTAAACCGACCTCTTTTGACTCCATGGTTTCTCAAATTTGAGGAAAATTTATCGCTTTATTCGTTATTTTTTCACATACTTAATTTGACGAATAATTTCATAACCTTAACCACTAAATTATTGGATTATCTTATCGATTTTGGACGACATAATACATTATTAGTATACATTTTACGAATTATTGTTAGACTGAACCTTTTTCATCTTAGAAAATAAAAAAAATTACAAATTTACGTTAAAACAAGTGTTACAGAATTATTCAAATTAATATTTATTATGATGTTTAAAAATAATTGTTTTAAGTTCAATACATAAATTATAATTGATTAAAATTTAACATTAATTGAAATAAGTTACATTTAAATCAATAAAATAAAAATTAACGATCAACGCTGTTTTCGAGGTCTGATCGGTTGAATTACTAGAACTTTTGATCTTGCACAAACACGGTTTGGTTCATGGTTCGGTTATCGAAGCTGTGACTAATTCATCCCGGTTCCATCCACTCGCCTCTTTACTCTGGAAAACAAACCACCACGCAAAAAACTCAAGAGGCAAGTGCAACGGTAAAAAAACACTTGTTCTTCGCCCAAATTCAACCGATTTTGATCCACGAAGCGTCGACATCCGTCCTATCATATCACATGATAACATGTTCAGTTACATAGTCAAAGTCGGAATAGGAAGTCCACCTATAAATCTTCATCTTGTACTTGATGCCGATAGCAGTCTCCTATGGATTCGGTGCAAACCATGCAAACAATGCTTTCCTCAACGTGGACCCAGATTCAATTCCAAGAATCCTACTACTTTTAACCTTATTCCCTGTAGTCGCCCACTCTGTAAACGTCCTTACAAATGCAGAAACGAACAGTGCGTGTATAATGAAATCTATGCATTGTATATCATATAATTAGTTATGCTCATAACATATATATATATATATATATATAAGCTAAAATTTCACAGACGTGCGGTTACATGGACGATTCAAGAACAGAAGGCTCACTAGCAAATGAAAAGTTTACATTCAACTCAAAATCAAATGGAATGTCATTGGTGTTTGGATGTTCGCATACAAGCACTCATCGTATGTCGTCCCTAAAGGTAAGTGACATACTCGAAATAAATTGCCTTGTTTAATTTGCATACGTAATTTTCATTGTCTCTTTGCTTGAAACCTTGAGGTTGTTCCATGTAAACTTCCCGTTGAATATGCAAGTATATGATTTTTGTTTGATGATAATAAACATATATATATATATATTCATTTAAATGTATTTGTTAATGTACTATTTTATTTTTCACATATTTAAATAAATATTTGCTGAATAAAATAAGTAACACAGAATTTAAATTCAAACAGATATTTTATTCAAACAAATATTTTATCACAATTTTGAATAGTATAAATTTGTGCTCTCACTATATATACAAAATTTCAATTACAATACATTTCAATTTACATAACTTTCCTCACTACATATCACCCATTCACTCGTATTTGATCTTCAGCTCGATTTCAATTTGTATCTCACATCTGAATTATCTGCAAAATAAACACTAACGCAGTAAAATTGAAAAGAAAATATTTTGCAGTGAAAAATAAAATGTGTTTTTGAAAACATTATTTGCCTCGGTTATTTGGGTTGTTCGTTATCATATTCATTTTGAATTCATCATACACGAACAACATGTGACATGCACACTATATCACTATACATGCCACAAAGCCGTGCACACCGATATACACTTGACAAAACTACAGGGACAGGTGAGCACAAGATCAAACCCGAGCCGAGGCTGGATTCAACTCAGGTGCAATAAAAATACATCACTAAATTGTCGAGTACAACAAGATCGGTTTCCAAAATCAGTATAGTAAAGACCAGACCGAAATCAACAATGAATTGATCAGGAGCAACCAAGGTCAGTCTAGAAACAAGAACAGGCATAAGCACATGCACCAGTGAAACAAAGAACAGACCCAACATTTCAGAAATACTACAAGAAAATGCAACACTGACACATATATATGCTATGCATAAAAAAATTCATGTGGAACCAGATCTGGTAAAAATAAAAAGCAATTTGAGTTCACATGCAAAAACAATAAACAATGGAATGCAACTGAAGTGAACACACACATATATACATACATTTATGTATGTATGTATACAAGTGGAGATGAACATCAACAATACAGTTTGAAGATGCACAAGTGACTCAAAGCAGATGAATGCACCATAAGTGCACAAGAAACAATGAAGTAGAAACCAGACTTCAAGTACAAAGCACATAAACAAGTTTGGCCACAACACACTTACATATATGGGCTTCATATACAACCAGACTAGACACCAAAAATTAAAATGTACACTTGAACCCAGAACTGTCAGAGAAACCGCAATGTCAACATGTATACAGTAAGGTGCATAAGCTGGCTCAATGAACCAACTCTAAGTAACAACCAGACCAGTTCAATATGCCATGCACAAGGGTAAAAACTGTAGTGTAACTCGAAGACCAACTCGAGCTAGTCCATACACATAAAGACTGCAATACCAAAGTATAAGCACACACATATATATGCAGTGGAAAACAATGCAAGTTACTGAACTCCAAGCAAGACAGTGATCAAGAGACAATCAAACAGGTGCATTCAATCTTGAACAAAAATGAAGCAGTTTACAGACTTACAAGAATCAAGGTAGCAGTTTCATACCAAAGTCAAAGCCGGGAGATATTGAACAAGTCAGAGTCAAAACCAGGAAATAACAAAAATCGAAAGTGTCCAGATTATCATTTCAAGTGGCCGAAGTTAAACCAGAAATTCACGGAGCAAGTTCAAAATTAAAGCCGTGGTGACTAAGCAAACAGAGAATATACGAATTGAAAAAGTCAGAAAACATCACAAGCATCCAAACAAAAATCAGTGGCCAAGCATATTAACTAAAGAATTCAAACGATATTATACGAACGATAATTAGGGGTTTCGAACCCTATTTAAACGAAATCATCATCGACAATAAAAATTATTCGAGTTCAAGCAACAACAGAGAATAATAAATCATTCAACTCGAATCAAAGTCGAGAATAATTAATAATCAAAAAAAGACACTTACGTACCAATTCACACATCAATCGAACTCGACGAATTGAAGTAGCCGAAAGCAAATCAAAGATAGGAGATGATTGACAGAGCAAAGCGAAGCAAATCACTTCAATCACTCAAAACAAACGGCCGCTTCAAATTTCAAAGCCCTAATTTATTTTGAGAGAGGAACGAACGTACTCGAGCAAAAGAAGGAAAAAGAGGCAGACATTTTCACGAAATAAAAGAAGAAGGGAAGTCGGCTTTTTGTTATTAAGTGGGCCAAATTAGTTCACTTCCTTTTATCTCTTATTAATTTAAATATAGGGTTTTGTATTTGTGTTTTAATTTGTATTTTTCTTTTAAACTTCTGTGAAATTGTAGTCGTGTGACTAGGGGACGAACTACGGTGGTGTAGTTCGAGAATTCGCAACTTAGTGGTTGAGTTGTGGCAGGGTTTTGAGCGTAGAGTTAGGTTAGTCGATAGCGGGTGTCGCGAGTTTACGTGTGTAAGCGTCTGACTACTTAATTTCTAGTAGAAATCTTGGAAGCAGCACGTAGGCAGGGTTTTGCCGAAGCTGGGTAAATCTGTGTTGTTCTACTTCTGCTTTTATTATTCTGCTATTATCTGTGCTGTTATTATTCTGCTGTTATCAGTGCTGCAATTATTTTATATATTTCCGCATTAATTTTTTATAATTTAGAGTATCACCCTATTCACCCTCCCCCCTCTAGGGTGAAATCGATCCTACACTTCCTCCTACAAGACACCATTTAAAAAGGCATTATTTACATCTAACTGTTTGATGATCAAATCTCTATGTAAGCAATAGTTAGTATTATTCTAATAGTAGAATGTTTCACAACATGTGAAAATATTTCATTAAAATCAAAACCATTTTGTTGTGAATAACCTTTTGCTACTAGTCATGCCTTAAACTTAGAGATTGAACCATTTAGATTTCTCTTTATCATATATGTCCATTTACATCCGACAACATTTTTGTTGCTTGGCAGGGAAACTAAAGTCCAGGTCTTGTTTTTTATTAAAGCATCATATTCCTCTTTCATAGCTGTTATCCATTTCTAATGTTGTATAGTTTCAAAAAAAGTGTCCGGCTCTTTAGTTTCCAAATGAACATTATAAATTTTTGGTTTAAAAATTCCACTCTTGGCCCTTGTTATCATATGATGTCCAGTTGTTGCAGGTGGTTCAACTCTGTTGATACTTGTGACTTCTTGATCATTAGATGATTGTAAATCATCTAATGATTGATGACTCCTTGACTGACAATTATCATTATGCTGAGATGCTGAGCTGTGTGTGTCAGAATCTGATTGCTCTTGACCAGGCTCTTCTCTAAACACTATATGTTGTGAGTTTTCTTCATTTGTAGTTGCTTCTTGATTATTCTGCTCTTCCTTTGTCTGAGGTTCCACTATCATTTTTGGTATTTATGGTATGGATTTTTTGGATTGTAGACCTTTTGTGATGTTTTCATAACTAAATTGCTAAATGGAAACACATTTTCATTAAACACAACATGTCTTGATATAAAGATTCTTCAATTTTTATCTAAACATTTGTATCCCTTTTTATTTGTTGCATAACCCAAGAAAGTGCAAGGAGATGATCTTAAATTTAATTTGTGGGTGTTGTAAGGTCTTAGATAAGGAAAACATAGACATCCAAAAACTTTTAGACTGTGATCTGGTTTTACAACATATAGTATTTCAACTGGACTTTTGAGTTTTAAGACTTTTATTGATAGTCTGTTTATTAAATAAACAGTTGTAGAGAAGGCATCAGGCCAAACCTCGAGTAGCATTTATGCTTGAGCAAGTAAAGTAAGCCCAGTTTCAATTATATGTCTATGTTTTCTCTCAACTAACACATTCTGTTCTGGTGTGTATGGACAAGTTGTTTTATGAACTATTCCTCTTTTTTGAAAGAATTCTCTTAATGGTTGGAACTCAGTTCCACCATCAGTCTGCATAACTTTTAGTTGACAACTTGTTTGTTTTTCAGCTTGAGCTACAAATTGTAACACTGCATTATATGTTTCAGATTTTGATTTCAGAAAATAAATCCATACATATCTAGAGAATACATCAACAAAAGAAATATAGTATTTGTACCCATAATCAGTGCTAATTGATGCCGGTCCCCATAAATCTGTAGCTACTAACTCTAGAGGTGCCTTATAGATAGTTTTTGGATCTGAAAATGCAAGTTTATGACTCTTTCCCATTTGACAATAAGTACATACATAAGGTATTGAAGATTTTTAAAAGAAATTGCATTGCTATTCAATATATGTTTTACAATTTTATAATGCCATATATCAAAACTCTTAGATTCACTATCAGGTTCGATTTCAGAAACATTACACCAGTTTTCGTTAATCTGAGAGTTTCTTGACTTATCAACATTAAATTTGTATAATCTTCTAAATTCCTTACCCTGCAACAAAATTTCTTTAGTTAGGATATCTTTTACTAAACAGTAGCTTGGATAAAATTCAAAATAAATACCACTGTCTTTGGCAAACTGGGATACACTTAATAAATTCTTTCTTATCTGAGGGACTCTCAACAAATTGTTGAGATATAATTTTCTTTTGCCAATCAAACTTGCATTTCCAGTATGTGTTATTTTAATTGATTTACCATCACCCATATGCATAGATTGTGTGCCTTTATATTCCTTGCTTTTCAGATTTAAATTGTTGAGATTGCTTGTCTCATGGTTGGTTGCTCTTGAATCTGGATACCGGATTTCATCATGTATATCTTCTAATCTTGCTGCATCACTGCTTGTATTCTCTGATTGATTTTTGCTACCTTGTTGAGCATTAACCATGTTTGCATTTGGTTAGTAACTTCTTGCATTGTTTTGTTGTGTTGGCACATAATTTGCATCGAATCTGAAATAACACTTGCTTGCTGCATGACCATACCTTTCACATATTTGACACATGATTCTGCTATTATTGTTGTATCTTCCTCCTCTTTCCCTGAATCTACCTGAGTGACCACCTCTTTGATTAGTTGACTGATTCTTGGCGTTGTAACACTTTTCTTGATTTCTGTATTTACTGTTGGTTACAAAAATTCACGGTAAAGTCTGATGCAATAGTCTTCTTTTGTTCTATCCTTCCTTCATGTGCAAGAAGTGTAAAATGCGCATACTGAATGATGGGTGTTGATTCTCTTGAGGAAATTACTACAACTACTGCCTCGTATTCTTCGTTTAATCCATTCAGTATGGATAATATTTGTTCATAATTTGAGACTTTATGTCAGAGGCAAGTAATCATCGATGCACTTATGCTAACTACACATTATAGCTATATGTGAAGCCTTTATATTAAATTATATATAACAGTCATCACTACCCTATAATGTATTTGCAAATAAACGTATATATGATAAAAATAAACATGAATATACTTAAGAATCTAAAAATCAATCGCAGCGGCAAGTATAACCTTCCAGCAACTGATAGTCTGACGCACAAAATATGAAAATCGTAAATGGACAATGTAGAATCTAGCATGTGCTAGACCGACATCGACATACGTACTTTTCATCTGATGAATTTAATTGATCCCAAATGCATTTTGATTAAATTTTTAATTTTAAATTGAATTAAATTATATAAAAATGAAAATTGGATGACATTTATTGACGTCTGAAGAACCAAACGGAATCAGGAAATTGCGTAATCTTAATTTGTTAACTGTTTGGAATGTTCTTCTGTAAATTTCCACAAAAACCAATGGAAGCTTATTGTTAATTTACACCGAAAACATGAACAAAAGCCTATACAAGCTAGTTCAATAGATGCGTGACTCTAAATGTCTGATAAACAAGCATATACAGTCAGCAGACGCCAGATGCAATTAAAGAAATAAAGCTGTTATGATTAAAAAAAATTACCAGCATTTGGATCGTAACCCTATAAAACCGTTTGCATCAGACTAAACCACCATAATAGAACTAAGGCCAAAAAAATAAAACAATATACTGACAGTAAAACGAAAAACAAATATGTAACAAAGCTGGAGGGTAAGAGATGATAGAAAGACAAAATGCAAGTCGTTTGCAACTTTCATATCAAAATTTATTTAGGTTCTCAATTGAATTTTCAAATATATCAAAGGAACCAGTCCCTTGAAACTCTACATGACAGAACAAGATAAAAATTAAGAATACTTCTTTCCAAAAAAAAAAGATTTATACACTCCATCCCGAAGAGGAGCAACCAATTTGTAAGCTTGTTATTAAACCGACTGGACAAAAAATTCCCGCATCTTCTATGTAAGTGCGCTCATTTTGCTGGTGCAGCAGCAGGAGCAGCTCCACCGGTGGTTGGCCTGAGAAAAAAGAAAGATTTGTGCAACTATTAATTTGCTATTAATTTGCTTGAAGGAATAAGTGATGAATGTCCCTTGTCAACGTTACATTTGTGCAAAAACATAAAACCTCTTGACTTCAAACGCTGCTTAATCTGATTTCTTGGTTTTTTGATGGTTTTTAGCAAGTGTACAATACAGTACAATAACAACTGCGAGTCTTTAATCAAGGGATTTAAAAGGGTATTTTTAAGGAGTAAACTAGTACAACCGCATAACAGTGGGGAATCGATTACATAGTTTCAAAAAAAAATTTGATAGTTTTTCGTTAATTTTAACTAAACATCAAACGATAATATGTCGAAAAAATTGAGAAAATTAAGCAGATATTGATAGAGAGAACAAAGTAAATAGCATTGGAAAGAGATTGATTTAAGAAGACATGTTAAAAACATGTTCTTATTTTTTGTTGTATATTTGTCCCCACTGAAAGAGAAAAAAAAAAGAATGAATGCACAGTAGACGAAAAGACTGAAATGTGAAGGAAGATATACGCTACTATATTCAAAAAAAGAAAGGAAAATATTGACAAAAACACAAATATATTTCACAAAAGTCAAAAATACACAATTTTAAAATAAGCTGACAAGATTATATATTAATAATCAAAATATGTACATATGGTGGATGATTTGAAATACAACTTTTAAAGAGAGTAATAATTGAAGATAATCATGGGACTGACCAAACAAAGTGAAAAAGGAAAACTCGTCAGTAAAATCTTGAATAAACCACTACCATGTTATCTTATGTACCCACAACCTACACGTAGTGTTTAACAAAGAATGACCATGTTCATATTATTAACATATAAATCAATATAAAAAAATCACTCAAACATTCAAAAATGACAAAATTAAATGCATACATACAATTTTACTTTTACTTTTAATACCTTTTGCCTATGCAAGTAAAACTATCAGTTGAACCAACATTCTGCAAGTAAATTGGCAATTTGCACATATTGATATCCGTATGATAAAGTTTATAGCTTAAACTGATAACACTCATTCTTTCATGTGTAGTATATCTTAAACTGATCATACACTCATTCCGATAATACACAAGGGTAACCTGAAGTATGTGAGGCTAGTAACTGTAAGACAATTTTACGGGCACGTGCTTCGCACCTGAATTGTTTTTCTACAAATTGTAGATATTTAGCACATTAAAGAGAGAATGATTTGCACAAAATTTAGCCATATTTTTGCGCTGAAATCATGTGTAGTTAGTTTGACTTCTTATTTCTAACTTACAACATGTACTTTTTTGTTAGTTGAATTTATATTTGTATTATTAATTAATAAAGAACGAATTTGTAAATGAAGTTTACTTGTTAGATCCTATTTTTTAATGATATTTAAGATTTGGAATATGGAACTTTTTTAGTAGTTCATGCTGATACAAAAAAAGTACAACACCAAAGGTATTAAAACAATTATTAAAGATTAAGGATGCCATAAACACATCCACTAAACCAATTTAGCAACAGTGTGCACTAGCCATTTCATGTATATTGGCCATCGGGAGTTTATCTTTTGCACATTTGAGCAGTGGGAGGCATTTTAAGATAATAAAGTGCAAGTGTGTTGACAACTGCTACATATGGTAAATTCTAAGAAGTATAGTGATTCTTGTACAATTATATTAGACTCCTCGAATTCTACAGATCAACAAATATAAGCAGATAACCTAAGGCATTCCCTAAATAGTTAGTTATCACATGAAAAGTCAGTGAAAAGGTTTATTCAAGTGAAAGAATACATACAGTCCAACAAAGACTTTGAAGGCGTCGTAAATTCCCCATTGTGCTCCTGTAAGAGTACCAATCATAACAATTCTAAGTGGAAGCCCACGGGTAAACAAACCCCATAGCCCAAGCTTCTTCACAGCCTGATATTACAAAACAATGATAATTACTGAATTATGCCATAAGACACAGCAAGGCAAAGTCAAATTAAGTTTCCAATTCGGATGCAATATATTAGCACCCATATCATATGCACTTACATCACCAACAGTAGCACCCTTGGCATTGTTGAGGAAGGAAACAAGGTTATCAGCAGGGTGAGAGACAATAGCACAGAAGACTCCAGCAACATAACCACCAGCAAAACTAACTCCAAGCTGAAGACCTTTACTACATTGATCTTTTGGTGTTGGGATTGCATATTTGTACAGCATCTCAACTATGGTCTCAAACGATGCGAATTTCATCATAGTATCTGAAAAAAGGAAGAAAAAAAAATAGCATATGAAACAACGAAGAATCATTGGCATGTTACTGTTGAAGCAAAAGTTTGCTAATTTAAATACAGAAATAATAGCAATTGTGAAATCTGAGGGACTAAATAATAAATTGTGATTAGTAACTGATTATTTGTGCACAGTGTTAAGACAGCATAAATTAAAGCAAAAATTATCCATTAGGTCTCATTAAGACCTAATATGATGAAATGCTGAACACAAAGTTCAATAGGTGCACTTCAAAAGAAAAGGGAACAAAAACTTCTCTTGTGCATGAATGACAATAGTTTTTGCCATGCAATGTGCAGGCTATAAAGAAATTACTTTCAAAGCAAGTGTATTTCAATGCAACAAAGAGGATATTCAAAATTAGCACAAACGGCAACTATAAGATATTGTCATTGAATTTAATATGTAGACCTCATCGTCATCATCAGAGTGCAACTCCAGAACATTGGAGATAACCCAAGCAGAGAGGAATATTACTGTGAGCACGTATAAAATCTCAAAAAGCATCGATGGCTTTCAAGAGGAACTATGTGCGATTAGATGCAAGCAGTCGAAGACCTATACTATACAACTATGGAATGAAAATTGGCATATCAGTGTAGGGCAAGTACAGACAACGTCAATGGAGTTAACAATAGAAACGTAGTTCAAGAGGACAAGCAAAGAGAAGATGTATCCAAAAATGAGAAACGTCATTGGCAATTTGGCATTCAGACATTTATGTGCAAATTATTACAATATGTGAAGGAAGTCACCTAGAAAATTATATGACATTACTAATGCAATTAGATTAAAGATTACAGAAGAAAAAACAAGAAGTGAAGCTCCAAAGATGTAGACAATGTTGAGTAAGAATACTTGTTTTAAGGAAAAAATGGTTTATCAAATGAATATCACACAATAATATTAAGTAAGAAATTGGACTTAATATGTGTTTACGAACAATTGTAGACAACATCATTGGAGTTTAATTACACATGACTGGAGTAAACTCAAGCAGAGAAGACATTTTTTTTATATGCACAATTGATAACTTCTAAAGCATTATTGCTTCCAAAGTGAACTATGTGCAAACAATAACTTCTAAAAGCATTGTTGTTTTAAAAAACATAAATTGGTGTATTAAATCAATGTCCTTGTAATATTAAATAAGAAAATTAACTTAGCAGTGTTTATTAAAAGGAAAAAATGTGTATCAATGAATATCACAATAATATTAAGTAAGAAATTGGACTTAATATGTGTTTATTGAAAAATGTAGACAACATCATTGGAGTTTAACTCCGCAAGACTGGAGAAAACTCAAGCAGAGAGGACATTTTTTGTATTGCACAATTGATCACTTTTAAAAGCATTGTTGCTTTCAAAGTGAACTACGTGCAAACAATAACTTCTAAAAGCACTGCAGTTTTATAAAACACAAATTGGTGTATCAACTGTACTATTATATAAGAAAATAAACTTAGTATGTGTCTGTTAAGGAAAAATGGTGTATCAAATGAATATCACAATGACATTACGTAGGAAATTGGGCTTAAATGTGTTTGTTCAAAAATGTAGGCAACATCATTGGAGTTTAACTCCACGTAACTGGAGAAAACTCAAGCAGAGAGGGCCGTTTTTTGTACTGCACAATTGATAACTTCTAAAATTGTTGTTGATTTTGAAGTGAACTATGTGCAAACAATAACTTTTAAAAGCAATGTTGTTTTATAATACATGAACTGGTGTATCAAGCGACTTTCCAAAAATATAAAATAAGAAAATAAACATAGTATGTGTTTATTAAGAAAATAAATGGTGTAACAAATGCATATCACAATAATATTAAGTAAGAAATTGGAGTTAATAAGTGTTTAACTGTTTATTAAAAAATGTAGACAACATCATTGGAGTTTAACTCCACATGACTGGAGAAAACTCAAGCAGAGAGGACAATTTTTGTATAAGCACAATTGATAACTTCTAAAGCATTGTTGCTTTCAAAGTGAACTATGTGCTAACAATAACTTTCAAAAGCATTGTAGTTTTATAACACATAAAGGTGTATCAAGTGAATCAAGTTAACGTTCCTATAATATTAAATAAGAATATAAACTTAGCACGTGTTTATTAGAAAAATTGTAGACGTCATCATTGGAGTGTAACTCCACATGATTGGAGAAAACTCAAGCAGAGAGGACAATTTGTGTATGCACAATTGATAACTTCTAAAAGCATTGTTGCTTTCAAAGTGAACTATGTGCAAATAATAACTTCAAAACATTGTTGTTTTATAAAAGATAAATTGGTGTGTATCAAGTGAATATCCCTCTACTAATATTAGAAAAGAAAATAAATTTATTATGTGTTCATAAAAAACTTCAAACATCATTGGAGTGTAACTCCAAGTGACTGGAGAAAACTCAAGCAGAGAGGACGATTTTTGAACACAATCGACAACTTCTAAAAGCACTGCTGCTTTTAAAGCAAACTATGTGCAAATGATAACTTCTAAAAGCATTGTTGTTTATAAAGGGTAAATTGGTGTATCAAATGAATGTCCCCATAATATTAGTCATTAAATAAGAAAATAGACTTAGTAAATATCTATTAAAAAATGTAGAGAGCATCATTGGAGTGTAATTCCACATGATTGGAGACAACTTGAGCAGAGAGGACAATTTTTGTATGCACAATTAATAACTTTTAAAAACACTGTTGTTTACTAAGTAAACTATGTGCAAATAATGACTTCTAAAAAGCATTATTGTTCTGTGTGATAAATTAGTGTACCAAATGGATATCTGTATAATATTAAATAAGAAAATAAAATTAGTGTGTATTTTGTTTTAAAAAAAAATTGTAAACATCATTGGAGTGTGATTCCACATGAATAGCTAGACCAATGCTTGCAAATGTTTATAAAGTTTTAGAATGTTAAATCAAGAAACCGTGAGATAAAACTTCAACAGCAACACTATTTAGTATTTAAAAACATATGCCAAAAATCAATGCATAAGAACGATCAACATGCACTATAGTGAGAAGCAATAAATACTTACAAGGAATTTGACGACCCCATAGTGGCACAAGTCCCTTGTACAACCTACAGAAGGAATAACAGCATAAATTTAGAAGGTTCGATAAACATATTTCACAGAGTATGTGTATTGTACTAAACTTAAAATTATAGCAAAACCATATTCAGACATGAGTCTGATCAATGAGTGTCTTAAATACGTGGTGACCTAATCAAGAGCGCTTGTTATCCACTCACCAACTTACAATGTTGTGCAATAAACATGCATTAGAAACATACAAACATAAAATTGTGCAAAAGTATAAATCGGCTTTGGTTTCTACAGTCTAAATGACATACATACATAAATATATACATACATACATACATACATATGCAAAAATCATGTAACGATCAGTTGAAATCATAGCACCTTTACGTGGATGAGCAGAAACCTACCACCGGTAGACTGTGGATCTTATAATATACATCTAACATGCATTAGAAACATACAAATAAAACATTGTGCAGAAAGTATAAAACAACTTTGGTTTTTACAGTTTGGATAGCATATGTGCAAAAATCATGCAAGGATCCGTTGAAATCATAGCACATTTAGAACTAGAAAAAACACCATCAAAATCTTGGATCTAAACCTATCTTTGACCCCACATGTTAGAGATGGTAGTGTGTAACACATAATACACAAAGAAGTATATTAAACTTCATCTCATATAACTTCTAACATCAGAATAAATATTGAAGTGGGAAGTTTTTCAGAATGCATTCATCTTAGTTCCTAATGTGTGTATTCATGATGGAAGGAAATTGCCAGTTAATTATGTGGATGAGCAGAAACCTACCACCGGTAGACTGAATTTTATCATATATGCCTCACTCCCATTTATTATATATAAGTTACCTTAAGGAATTAGAAATTTAAAATTGTGTAACATTCAATGATTAAACCAAATTTATAAAAATACAAAATAAAAAATTTACCCCATTGCTCCTTCGGCTTTCACAAATTTAGGCAACCCATCGCTCAGTCCCCTAGCAAAACCAGGCTGGGTCTGAACCCTAACCTTTACAGCCTCCATAGGGCAGAGAGCAACATCAGCAATGACTTCAGCAGAAGCAGACCCAGCAAGATATATCAAAGTTTTGTATTTAGCTGCATACTCTGGTCCAGCAATGTCTGAATAGTACTTCTTGAAGAACTCATAGAACCCAAACTTACAGGCACCCTGAGCACTGTAACCAAGTAGGGTAGGGACCCATCCTCTGAAGAAACCCCGGGCTCCTTGTTCTTTGAGAAGGACTCCAAATCCTGATGAGATGCTCTTGTACTTTGCAGGATCAATCTGAATTATTGTATATGAAAAAAAGGGTTCTTTGATTATAATTATTTTATCAAGATCATGTAAGCTTGTTAAAATATAAATTACAGTATCAATATTTCTTCAATACAAAAATACTCTTAGTTGAAAATTACCAAATCAAAAAGAAATATAAAGAATTATGTGTGCATGCCAATGTGCTAAAAGATTTCAAGTCTGACTGAAGCGTCAGGCATAGTGTAATAATTCATAAAAGAAACATTATTCACGTAGACTACAAATATCATTTCTACTGTAATTTTCAATTAATTTACAGAAATTGTCACAACGTGTAATTGTTGACCAACTTGGGAGCAAATTACATACTGAAGTTTACCCAGTCTATAAATGAGTACAAGCAATTTGTGCCTCTCAGTGAAATGACAAAGTGGACAATGGGCACCAAATTAACTAATCCACAGAACCAATCTGAGATTGATGGATAAAACTATAAAAAATCACCTTTCTGTGAAATTTTTCATCAACTTTGTAGGTAATATCCAATTAGAAGAATTAAAACATCTAAGTACATTAAACTTATAGCAGTCGACCAGACAATTCAATTCCATCCATTCGGTATAGAGATTCATCCCAAAAACGATATAAAAAACTGCCAGTCAATCAAACGGTTATTTAGTTACAATTTATAGCATACAGAGGTTAATAACAGTAACTAATAATTAACGAGTTATTTACAAAACTCTTTACGAAGTGACAGATTCAGCTTATTTCACCTCAGACCTAAAACCAAAGTAATAATAAAACGACAATATCTCAACAGATCTGGGAGCTAAGTATACCTGCATATTACATTTAACAAGATCAAGAGGGGTGACCGCCATATGAGTCAAACCGCAGCTCATAATTCCACCGAAAGTACAAGCAGCATAGAAAGTAGGCGAGTACATCTCGATCTTTCTTTGCTCGCTCGGTGACTGAATCATAAAAGGAGTTTCGATCTCCGTAGCCTTTGCAACCGGGGATCCATTTTCTGCCGCCGCCGTCAGACTTCGGCTGTTTACGAAGGAGGCAAGGCCATGATTCACCGCCAATGACTGTGATGATGAATACAGATAGGATGGGATTAGGTTTTGACGTCTAGAATCGGAAATAACGGCCATTACTATTTTTATTCTATTTTTCCTCCTTCCTTCAAATGGAAATGGAACAATTGGGGCGTGAAAGAGACAGGGAACACGGCGAGATTGACGAGAATATATATGGAGGAGAGATTAGGGCACAGCTGTATTGTGCGCCTTGGTGGGGTCGGAATATCCGAGTCCGCAACGGCATCAACAAATCATACCAGCTGTTCTATGTTATGAATTTTTTCAGCCACAGGATCTTTCAAAAATCTCAATTCACCCTCCAAATCACTTGTTGCCATTAATTAGTACAACTGCACAAAGGTGGAAAACTGTCTGTTCATCTGTGTAACTAACAAAAAAAGATCATCTGTTGCACTATTTCAATAATTTCAAACGATGATATATCTAAAAAAATTATTTCCACCGTTGGAAAAAAAATCTATAGAAAATATTATAGAAAATAATTAGCAATTAAATAATGTAGGCATGTGTCTACACGCATATATTTCTAAAAGATGACAATTCGCTAGATTATGAAAATGATAACTTTGATCTAGTTATACATCCCTTAATATTCGAAAACAATATTAAGCCTTGTTATACTATTAATATCATGAGAAGCATGTAATTTTAAACCGTAGATTGATGAATCAAATGCTAAAATAAGAAAAAGGTAGAAAACAAACCTTTTGCTAAACATGTTAAGCAATCACAAAAAGTAAAAACATATGTGATGTACTGTTTTCATCTTAATATTGCACCATTAAACAAGATAACAATATATCACCTTACTAAATTTGAATTAGATTTTAGAATTCAATAGATTGATAGCATTATATATATATATATATATATATATATATATATATATATATAAAAGACAGACGGAATTGTTCAATAATAGCACATGGCATAAAATAGAATCTACAAAACCATAACAAGATTTAGAGTAAATATTGTTCAATGCAGCTTTAATGCAATTGTTCACATTCTGTAGCAATGGATTAGGGAGACGTTGGATAAAAATTGCATATACATTAGATACATCGTTTACAAAGCCAATCCAAACCAAAATTTCAGTTGGTAGCTAACCCATAATATTGTGTAATATAACCCTTATCACATCCACAATGATAATATCATGAGGGAAAACTGTGATTTGCTATACAACTTAACCAGTGCGAATCTCTGCTACGCACACGGAGTTCATCACATAATATTTTTAACAATCTATTTTTGAATTTGTTGTTATATGAAGATGAAAGCGTATGCATTACATTACTAAGATTTACTATTAATTTTCAAGTCTAAACGACATAAGTTTAGTATGAGTTGATCCTAGGTTTAACATATAAATATTCATATGTAAACCGTTCGCTAGATAATAGCGTTCTAAACCTATAATATAGAAATTATGCTCTAAGTGAAATAATGTTCCAAATTTGGTCACAAAAATGAAATCACAACAATTGGATAACTGTACTTTTTAAAAAATTAAGTATTTATGTGGTAGTACATAGTTGCATTCTCTAATTTTTCACACAAACAACATTAACTAAATTAGAAAAAGTATCACAATAGCTAGAAAACACCATATTTTCTAACTCGTATAATGTAATATGACAAGAAAATAATATATAATATTTCATTAAAGACGACAATTAGATCAAATGATGTAAGAAAATGCAATCAACGAAACAAACGATTAAAAATAAGTTATCATTATTAGAATAAGAATATAAGTTATAGTAGATGATTAATATTATAGTACAGAATAAACAATTTTATAAAATAGGCACTTACATATGCATAGAAGAAACAATTATTAAAATAAAAGTAAGAAAGTTGTGTGGTAAAATAATGAATTTATAAAATACAAGCAATATATAAAGTTAACTTGTTCTATTATGAACTAAAATCCGTAGAAACTATTTTTTACATAGAAATTGTAACGACCCACTTTTCTGTACAGTTTAAGCTGACAGTAAACCACACATGTCCAACCCAAATTGAACGGAAAGACGGATAGTTAGGGAAAAGAAAGAAGAAGGAAGACAAGAAGAAACTAAGCAACACAGAATCTCATAGCGGAACGAATAATCTATAATATATAACAAGTCTTTATACAAAGCAAAACTGTGATTTATATATATACATACATCAATCAGGGTATGCTAACATATTCAGCATGGACAGTTATAACAACTTGTCCTCACAATTGCTGATAAATACAACAATAAATGCAACGGAAAAATAACCATCTACGTGATTACGTCTCTGGGCCTCCAGCTCATCTCCTGAAGCTCCAAAAATCCAAGTAAACTTGGAAATATGCTCGGTCTGCCCCGAGCATTTTAGGAAAACGACGCCCGGGTCGGTCTGGTAAAATCAGTGTGAGAAACACAATCAAATGGATTCTTAAAGTTTAAATAACTTTTCAAAACAAAGGTATATCGTAAGACCACGCCGCATATAAATACAGACGAGTTTTTACTGTACGATAATCAAAAACATTTATATCAGAAACTCCAGTAATATTATAATAATGTCTACAGGCGAAAGTAATAATAATCAAGTAGCTGTGATGCCCGTGAGTGTACATCACAATATTACTAGGTATATAATTGAAAACCGATAAAGCACATTCGCTAATTGTATAGGATTTCCATGGAGGTGCCCTTAGTACTTCGAGGAACGGTCCTCCTGCACAAGGATCAGAGATATCCTTCCAAAGCAGCATACATCCCTAGTGATGTACCATAGGAAAAACATAGTTGGTCTCGCTAAGACCGAGTGCATCGCCCCATGCATGCATAACAACTGTAGGTAACGTTTATGTGGAGCCGACTATACCCTATGGGTTTGCCAACCCTACTGACCATGCCTCATATCTCTAGTTTTAGTCATTCCCGCTGATGAGACTACGTCCGGCATTCCAGCTTACGCACCGCCACCAAATAGCACGGAATCCTACATGGATTCCAATACCCCAACAAGTATCGCAATCACATATGGATTCTCACATCTCGATTAAATCTTGGAATCACACCCGGATTCTCATACCCTAACGGGTCTCGAAATCACACATGGAACCCAACATCTCAATATATCACGAATCTCCTCCATAGAACCGTATATGGTTTTCGGAGTGGTCACGGGTTCGAGTCATCTCTTACGAGTACACTCTTCCGTATCTCGGGTGCTCAAAAATTGAATCACCGATTTTCGGAACGCTCAATACTGATTCTTTAGGAAATAATCGAACAATACATAAGAGCGAGGATCACCCCCTAACCGTTTAAGTGGACGGATCTCCTTATCATTTGTCCTAGAAGAACGAAATGAGTTTATACGTACAGTATAGCACCACCGATGGTAACTGTACCATATAATTCCCGTGTTTCCTCTAGATATTTCCAAAGTTAAAATCCTTCGGTGTTAAGCAGGGAATATTTCCCTACCACCAAAATTAAGAAGGATTGCATATTTAGGTCAAGATTTGATAGTCGGTTATTTAACTATCAAATAAACAAAAATTCAAAACAAAGATTACATTTCCCATGGAAATCACTAAACCTCATTTAATTTGACTTCTATAAATTTAAATTTCTTTATCAAAACAGTCATATACTTATCCCACCTGACACTACACCAAAACAGTCATTTGGCAACACTTTTTTTTTCATTTGGCGACACTTACATAGGTTGCAATTTAGTCTCGCTAATAAGTGTCGCTATCCAATATAAGTGTTATTGAAAATAAAAATTTACACTTTTAAATACAGCGACACTTATTTTCGTTGTAAGCCTTGGTTTAATTGGAGTTAATTGAAATATACTAGGGCAAAATTGTAATTGAATAACATATCAAGCTTACCCCTAGCCACACTTATGTTATAACCTAAAAAAACTCCTTCCGTATATTAATTGAAATATCCCTGCCACTCCAGTCCCGAAATCCCCAAATCCCCAAATCGCTCTCTCCATCCCACAAATAAATCATTACTGCTGCTGCCCCTCTCCCTCCGACTCCATCAAACCACTACCGCCCCATCCCTATCCGACTCGATCAAACTGCTAATGCCCCATCCTCCTCCAACTCCATCAATTAGCTACAGTCAGCTCCTCCATTACTGCTTGACCTTGCAAGACCCAGGATACGAAGGACACCGCAAGTGGAAGATGACAAGCCCTTCTGGTAATTTTGTAATGCCACTGATTTGGTTTTTGAAAGCTATTTTTAGGGTTTGTTTGTAAGCAAAGCAATCGCGATTCTTCTAAGAAGGTCTCACGTGAAAATTAATAACTTGAATATGTTTGGTGTTATAAATAACCCATGTACGTTGTATGTTCAATTATGTTATTAGTAGGGTCTAATTTAGTTTACTGAGATCACTAATTAAATTGCAAGTCATATTCAAAGGGTACAGCAATATAATTAAATGTGATAAAATTAAGGTCTAACAAATGAAAGTACTTTAGGTAGATTGCTTGAATTCACAGTTTCATACGTATAAAGTCAAATAAGCGATAACACATTGTTGAACAGGATTACAACTGAATTGATATATTATTTTCGAATGCTTTTACTGTTCTAGCAAGTTAAAGTCCTCTGAAGATCTAGTATATGAGTACATCCACATAAAGTGTATATTGAGCACGGGGTCAGTATATGTTACTGTGCACTAATATATGTTGTATACACATGGATGCTTCTACTGATTGTTGCCTTTTTAATTTGTTTTTCTTATATTCTACCTTTTAAAGTTATTTGCATGTTGAGTTTTATTCCCTCCTGTTCCACCCGTTTTCCCTACTCATAGTCGTTCTTCGCTTGCTATAAAACATGATAAAAAGGTAAAAATTGTTTTAAGTTTTAGGTGTTGAAGCCGTATTGACAAAAATGTACAAAGAAAGTATATTTGCAAATCATATTTCATATGGTCTGAAAAGGGTTTTTTTTAAGCTTAGGAAAAAAGTTGGACAAAAATTAACAAGAAGTTTGCCATTTAGGTTGAAAGACATATTTTAGTGTAAATTTCAGAAGGATGGTTGCAACTATCATTTTCTGTTCGCACTAAAAAGCGGTTTTCAGGTAAAAAAACAAACTTGTTGTATTGAAGCTAATTTTTTTTGCAACATTCTTCTCTGCGCTGTTCTGAAAAAATCCAAAAGTCAACATTATCCAACAAAAAAAACATGCCATATGAACTATACAATTTTTAGTGGTTGAATAGATTTGCTTTTGACTTAAAATGTAGTGATATGAATATTGATGTACAATGACTAGGATAGTGAGCCTGTACCATAGTACTGGGAAATTCCTCTACTGCAGCAGATCATTAATAAGCAATTGATTTTTTTGATTATCAGATGTATTATTTGTAACATTAAACAGTTATCATATATGATCTATAATTCAACACGTCTCCATGCAGGGTTAAAAAAACCACTTGCAAGAACATCCATAGTCAGGAACTAATTTTATAGGTAGACCAACTATAAACTTAATGCAATAAGAGTATGCTCATGTTCTCAGTAATATACAATCGCATCTGTATGAAATAAACATTTGTCAATATTAAAACTACTAACTAACATCTATGACTCGTATAAAATATAAACTTTGACTGTTTAAAAACATAAAACCGTACTTGCCTTTACATTGCTGGGTTGAAGGTAGATAAACGAAGGCATATGAATATAAAGCATCCAGTAATACGACAAATAGTCACCCTGAATCCGAATCCAAATCAAAACAGAAGAATTTAATGTCATAAATATTTACTTTTTTATATTAATGATCAAATCTTCGTACAAATGCTGATAAAAAGATAACTCAAATGTGTTGGGACAAATAAGTTAGAGATATAAAAGAATAGAGAGACCCCAGTGAATTAAACCTACATTTACAATTTTACAGCTTTAATTTTGCATTCAAAGAAGAATAAAAAAACAGTTTACATAAAAAGTTAAGGAGACAAAAGTCATAACATGTACACATGAGTTCAAAGAAGAATGAAAATTCAGACAAAAGTCATAACATGTCATAACATGTCTAACTTGTATTATTGTTATTTAGTGCAAACTACTGATATCGTTATATGAAATATAGTTATACTTAACACAATTATAAAGTTATTAGATTGAAGCAGACAATGATATTTAAAGTGCCTACTGTTTTTCATCAGAAATTGAGCATTTAAATTTACTACGTTGTTTTAAAAAATATAATGAGCTATTAGTTCGGATTGAAGTGTTACTGCTTACAACTCAAACTCACGGTTAAGATTTGTCAAGTAGTACAGTATGTAACAACATCAATAACTTTTGCATTAAAAACTGTTTTTGTAGTAAATCCTTAAGATTAAACAGGGGAAATGGATTTGTGATTTTTTTAATGCAAACTGTGATCATTGTTTGCAAATGTGTGCATTGTATAATGAAGAAGGTGATCTTCTATTCATCTTTAAAGCTTGTTTATTTCATTTACTTTAATATATGTTAGCTAGTTCTAATAAGCTTGTTTATATATACCAAGTAGAAACTGAAACTGAAACTAGTACAAGAACTCATCTTATTTTTGCTACTACTTATCTTATTTTGGCAACAATAGAAGCTGTAATGAAACGTGTGTTATACGTCTAGTATACCAAAACAGAGAATAATCAAATATAAACTCGTCGCACAAGTTTATAACTCAGATTTCCACTACACTGGAATTCTGTATTAATTATAATAACAAAATGAATGTTGTAAATAAATTACAACAACAACGTTATACTATTTTGAATAAATAGTATAACAAAATTAAAGGGTAGAATGTAGAATAAAAGTTCTAACCCGATTTTGTCTGAGGCTCGTCGTAACGATTTCCTTAAGAATTTTATTTCAAAATTCTCCCAAGATACAACAAACGTAATCTGCACGAGATTGTGATGTGTATGATCTTCTGTGTGATAGGACTGAATATGAATTAAGAGATGAAGAGATAGAAGAGATAATTCGGTTTGAAAAATGAGTGAGGAAAGTGATCAGGTTTCCTCCTTATTTATAGCCGAATTCCCAACGGCTGCATCCGATGAGAAAAGTCGCACCTCTTCGTCAAAAAAGCGTTACTGTTCGCAACGGTCACTTTCTTTCATTCGCAACGCTCCAGAACTGTTGCTGTTTGCAACAGTCGCGTCCGTTCAGTTGCAACGCTCCAGAACCATTGCTGTTTGCAACAGTCGCGTCCGTTCAGTTGCAACACTCCAGAACCATTGCTGTTTGCAACAGTCGCGTCCGTTCAGTTGCAACACTCCAGAACCGTTGCTGTTTGCAACAGTCGCGTCCGTTCAGTTGCAACGCTCCAGAACCGTTGCTGTTTAAAACGTCGCGTCTCTTCATCGCATCTATTCATATTCAAACAGTAAAACTGTTCACTTTTATTTACCAAAAATATAACCGGGCATATTTTTAGTGATGTGGGATATATCTCATTCACCATCTAAAAGGAATTCCAACAATCCCCCACATGAATGATGATATATCTCTCCCCCACACAAAGTGTAATATCACACAGTTCATATGAAAATAATGCTATATCGAGGATAAGTAGATATTTCACTTTGAACTTTCCCTAGTTAAAACTTATCGGATATACTTGGCTAATCGGTGAATTATTTCATCTTGAACCGTCAGCCGTTATTGTATAACCAGACAATAAGCTTTACAAAGCATTATTTCCCTTCACATCCAATCTCTTGGTTGTGTTCATTTTGGTCCTGAACAATTTTTGGTTCTACGAGTGTTTTTAGAGAATAAAAGCCTTTTAATATTCTCATAGAGCCGACCCAGCTTGTCATAGAGCCGACACTAACATAGGTGATTGCAACCATTAAGAGTATCCTACATATACCCCACTTGTTATTTCCAAGATATGGTCATCATTAAAAAACATAGTTTTAACCTTTAAATACTTCTGTAGGCATGCATTTATATTGTGCACCATAGGAATGGAGTTGGACTATGTCCACGCAAATGCATTACGTCTTGAGTTATTCAGAACTGGTTTGCCTATTGATCCTAGTCCGTGGGATCTCCAATCGCTAGGATATGTTTCCATATAAGATAACTCTTTTTGGTTTAGGCTTTTAAACCCATTCCCCTCGATGCGCAGTCAATTTTCTCTCTTGATAAACCTTTAGTAAATGGATCCGCTAGGTTATCATTTGTTCTCACATAATCTATGGAAATAGTTCCATTTGAGAGTAACTGCCTAACTGTGTTATAGCGTCGACGAATATGTCGTGACTTTCCATTATACACAAAGTTGTGCCCTCTGCTTAGCGCAGCTTGGTTATCACAGTGTATGCATATGGCCGGTACAGGTTTAGGCCAAAATGGAATATCTTCTAAAAAGTGACGAAGTCATTCTGCTTCTTCGCCTGCTTTATCTAAAGCGATGAACTCTGATTCCATAGTGGATCGAGCTATGCATGTTTGTTTAGTAGATTTCCATGACACTGCTGCCCCTGCTAAGGTAAAGACATAACCACTTGTTGATTTTGATTCCTCTGAATCAGCAATCCAATTTGCATCACTATATCCTTCTAAGATGGTAGGATATTTTCCATAATGTAAGGAATAATTTGTGGTATTTTTTAAATATCCAAGCACTCTCATTAGTGCTTTCCAGTGTTCCTTTTCTGGATTGCTTGTATACCTGCTCAGTCGACTTACTGCATAATCTATATTTGGTCTTGTGCAATTCATGAGATACATGAGACATCCTATTACACGAGAGTATTCCAGTTGCATTACACTCTCATTAGTGTTTTTATGCAGTACTTCTGATGGATTAAAAGGTGTTCTCACTCCTTTAATTCCATAGTCTTGGAATTTTTCAATCACTTTGTCTACATAGTGTGACTGAGACAATTCAATTCCATTAGGAGTTCTTATTATTTTGATTCCCAAAATAACGTCTGCAACTCCTAAATCTTTCATATCGAAATTGCTAGTTAACATCTTCTTTATGGTCTCTATTACCTGAGTATTTGGACCAAATATTAACATATCGTCTACATATAAACAAATCATCACATATGATTGTCCAATTTGTTTATAATAAACACACTTATCGCATTCATTTATACGAAAACCATTTCTCATCATGACACTATCAAATTTTGCGTGCTATTGTTTTGGAGCTTGTTTTAGTCCGTATAATGATTTTACTAATCTACAGACTTTATTTTCATTTCCTTTGGAAATAAAACCTTCAGGTTGCTCAATGTAGATCTCCTCATCGAGATCTCCATTTAAGAATGCCGTCTTTACATCCATTTGATGAATTTCTAGACCATAAATTGATGCAATTGCTATTAGCATTCTTATAGAGGTTATTCGTGTTACTGGCGAATATGTATCAAAGAAGTCTACTCCTTCTTTTTGACGATATCCTTTGGCTACTAATATGGCTTTATACTTGTTGATAGAGCCATCTGCTTTCATTTTCTTCTTGAAAATCCATTTGCAGCCAATAGGTTTTATTCCTGGTGGAATATCAACAATTTCCCAAGTTTTATTACTTAGAATTGAATCAATCTCACTTTGGATTGCTTCTTTCCAACATGAAGATTCAGAAGATGACATTGCTTCCTTGTACGTTTGAGGTTCATGTTCTAACACATATGTGAAAAAATCCAAACCAAATGTCTTGGAAGTCCTAGCCCTTACGCTTCTTCTTGGTTCAACTTCCTCAATCTCATGATGAGTTTCATCTTCATGTGAATTGCTTGATTCTTCTCTTGTCCTTTTAGGGACATTATTCCCTTCATTCCTTTTGTGCGGAAACACGTCTTCAAATAATGAGGCATCTCTAGATTCCATGATTGTATTTACATGAATATCAGTTATATCAGACTTGAATACCAAAAATCTATAGGCACTACTATTTTGGGCTGGCCCTAAATAGTAACAATCTACTGTTTTTGGTCTAAGTTTGACTTTCTTGGGAGGCGGAACTGGAACTTTTGCCAAGCACCCCCACACTTTGAGGTATTTAAAACTTGGTTTGTGTCCTTTCCATATCTCATATGGAATTGTTCCTGTTTTATTATGAGGGACTTTGTTTAATATGTGATTAGACATATTTAAGGATTCCCCCCACAAGTTCGTTGGTAGACCAGAAGTTAAAAGCATGGCGGTAATCATGTCTTTTAACGTTCTGTTCTTTCTCTCGGCTACACCATTTTGTTGTGGTGAATATGGAGCTGTTGTTTGATGAATTATACCATTTTCGGCACAGAACTGTTCAAATGGTGATTCATATTCTCCACCTCGATCAGATCTCAATATCTTGATCTTTTTATTTAACTGATTTTCCACCTTAGCTTTGTACTTTATAAATGACGTAATTACTTCATCTTTACTATTCAAAAGATATACATAGCAATATCTCGTATAATCGTCAATAAACGTAATAAAGTACTTTTTCCCACTTCTTGTAGGTAATGATTTAAAATCACATAAATCTGTATGAACCAAACCTAGTGGTTCGGTGCTTCTATCAACAGATTGAAATGGTTTTTTAACCATTTTTGCTTCTACACATGTCTCACATTTGTAGTTCTTATCTACTTGGAATTTTGGAATTAATCCCAAGTTTGATAATATTTTCATTTTTCGGAAATTTATGTGTCCTAATCTATCATGCCATAGTAAAATTTCATGCTCAAGCAAGTAAGAAACTTCAATTTTATTAATAGCACAATCAGAACACATAGTTTTATTGTCGATAACGGCTACATTTGCCTTAAATAGGCCATCACATAAATATCCCCTTCCGATATACATTCCAGCTTTGGACAGAACCATCTTGTCTGACTCGAACACCATTCTGAATCCTTTCTTTGATAATACTGCACCAGAGATGAGATTCTTACGTATGTCTGGAACATGGAGCACGTCATTTAACTTGACAGTTTTTCCTGAAGTAAACTTGAGGATTACCGTGCCACTGCCTTCGATCATAGATACTGCAGAATTACCCATATAGAGTTTCTCTTCATGATCGAATTTCTTGTATGTAGAGAACATGGATTTGTCAGAGCAGACATGACGAGTAGCGCATGTGTCCACCCACCATTGGTTAGGATTCTGAACCAAATTGCATTCAGATACCATCGCCAAGAAGTTGGACTCGTCTACTTCCATGTTATCCACTATATTTGCCTCTTTATTGCGTTCCTTCTTGAGTCTGCAATCTCTAGCGGCATGTCCAACCTTTCCACAAACCCAACATTCACCATTAAACTTTTTGGTTCGTTTGTTGTCTTTTGGTTTGTTGTCTGGAGCTTTCCTTTTCTTCTGGAAATTCTTCTTTTTGTTTTTGGTCTTTGAATCTTCAGCCACAAATGCCTCCCGCTTTGTTTTGTAATTCCACGGTTATCTGCCTCAATTTTCAATCGGACTATGAGATCCTGTAAAGAGATTTCCTTCTTTTTATGGTTTAGATAATTGCGGTAATCTCTCCACGACGGTGGCAGTTTTCCCGTGATGGCTTCAACCAAAAACGATTCTCCAACCTTATGACCTTCCGCCTCGAGTTCATGAATGATGATTTGTAGTTCATGCAGTTGAGCAGTCACCGGTTTGGAGTTGACCATCTTGTAGTCCATGAATTTGTCTACAATGAATTTCTTAAGACTGATATTCTGCGTCTTATACTTCGTGGCAAGTGCATTCCAGAGTGCTTTTGCTGTCTTTAGAGGTTGATATACTTTGTATAGCACATTGTCGAGACAATTCAGAATATAGTTTCTGCATAGGAAATCGGAATGTTTCCATGTAGCAACATCTGCTTCCTTGCCTGGTGAAGAAATCGGTTCCTCCTCCTCGAGATACCGTTGCAGACCGAGTGTGGTGAGGTAAAATAACATCTGATTCTGCCATGTTAAAAAATCGTCACCATCTCCCTTGAACGGTTCAGGTCTGTTGTGAGTAGTAGTCTTTGAAAATTCTACTGTTGCCATCTCTGTTTTAGTAAGAAAACAGTAAAATTCTTAAGATGTTATACGTCTAGTATACCAAAACAGAGAATAATCAAATATAAACTCGTCGCACAAGTTTATAACTCAGATTTCCACTACACTGGAATTCTGTATTAATTATAATAACAAAATGAATGTTGTAAATAAATTACAACAACATCGTTATACTATTTTGAATAAATAGTATAACAAAATTAAAGGGTAGAATGTAGAATAAAAGTTCTAACCCGATTTTGTCTGAGGCTCGTCGTAACGATTTCCTTAAGAATTTTATTTCAAAATTCTCCCAAGATACAACAAACGTAATCTGCACGAGATTGTGATGTGTATGATCTTCTGTGTGATAGGACTGAATATGAATTAAGAGATGAAGAGATAGAAGAGATAATTCGGTTTGAAATATGAGTGAGGAAAGTGATCAGGTTTCCTCCTTATTTATAGCCGAATTCCCAACGGCTGCATCCGCTGAGAAAAGTCGCACCTCTTCGTCAAAAAAGCGTTACTGTTCGCAACAATCACTTTCTTTCATTCGCAACGCTCCAGAACTGTTGCTGTTTGCAACAGTCGCGTCCGTTCAGTTGCAACGCTCTAGAACTGTTGCTGTTTGCAACAGTCGCGTCCGTTCAGTTGCAACACTCCAGAACCATTGCTGTTTGCAACAGTCGCGTCCGTTCAGTTGCAACACTCCAGAACCGTTGCTGTTTGCAACAGTCGCGTCCGTTCAGTTGCAACGCTCCAGAACCGTTGCTGTTTAAAACGTCGCGTCTCTTCATCGCATCTATTCATATTCAAACAGTAAAACTGTTCACTTTTATTTACCAAAAATATAACCGGGCATATTTTTGGTGATGTGGGATATATCTCATTCACCATCTAAAAGGAATTCCAACAACGTGAACTGGTCTGGCAAAAAGAACTCATCTAATTAACTAAAAGTTGCAACCTGAAACCAATCAATTTGAAACTGAAAGTTGGAAATTAAACTTATTAACTTATTTGCTGAAACTTATATTTGTCTGCTTCATGAAACTTATACCTATTTGTTTGCTTATACCTATATTTGTTTGCTTATACCTATATTTGTTTGTTGAAACCTATATTTGTTTGCTTCATGAAACTTATACCTATATTTGTTTGCTTCATGAAACTTGTTAACTTATTTGCTGAAACTTATATTTGTTTGCTGAAACCAATAAAATTAACTTATTTATGCATGTTGGAGACCATTAGGTGTTATGTATTCAAGTTAAAGACTACTTTATGTTATGCTAACTACTTTGTTTTTCTGTGTTAATGGGTAAAAAGTGCCGTTAATTTTCATATGGATTTTTTTTCTTTTTTTCTTGTAGTGTATACTATATTGTCATTCTTCCATTGTAGTATATTTGTGAAAGTGTAAACTGGTATGTAGGATACCAGTATTGTAATATCTATAAATTAAAAAAAAAATCACGGTTCCGACGGTTCGACCGGTTGAACCATCAAAACCTTAGACCTTCAATCATCACGGTTTGAGTCACGGTACAGTTATGAAAACTATGGGTTACACACACACGTCAAAAAATTCATGTAAATCCTTAGAGATGATGTCTTTTGTTTAACAGGTTTATACTATTATTTTGTTTTTAGTTACTACAGCTTTGTCATTTCTGTTATATTTAGTGATGATGTCTTGGTATGATATTTCCAGCAAGAAGAATATCGGTTCCAATTTGTCCGACACGTCCTTAAATTCAGGGCAGCAAGTTCACAGATTTTTTCACTTGAAGAGCTCTTCACAGGTATGAGAGTATTTGCACAATTTTAAAATTTCCAAGAATATAACTTGTTTGTTTTGTTACAGTCACAGTGTATAATTTGTGAAAAACAATTCATATAATAGTTTGATTCTAGGCCTTTTGTTCCTTTTCTTTCTTTTAGCCGAAATGTGTTCTCATGTTTCCTTGTACATTGTTATAAATTAAGGAATTTATTGCTTGCACGTTAGCAATATCAATTGAGTTGAAATGTAGTTTATTTCTTGCATGATTGAGTCTAAAATATCGTTAGAGGCATCGTTAATCTTTATTTTCATATCAATGGCACTGCAATTTTTAACTTGTAAATGGGAATTTAAATTTGCAGCTGCGCATGGATGATGTGCCAAAGCTATTGAACGAGTACCAACAGCTAATCTCAAGCTCAAGCTGAAGAAGTGTGTTTAAAACAAATACTACCATGTGCCGTGGAAAAATATGTAAGTGTCAGTTTAAAACAAGTTTCAACTTATTCCATTGTGTGTTTAGTTTAAATTTGAACTAAACAAATGAAAATTAGGAACATTTCTGATAATGGAATGGTGGGGGCTGGCAAAACAAATTATTTTTGTTTGACAGATTCTTGTCGAATTATAAATTTCAGTTTGGCAGTATGCCGTTGAATTGCACATTTTAGTTCGACATGTTGTTGCTAAATTGTACAGTTAACTTACTATCATAATTTTATTCAGAAAATGTAATTATTATTTTTTAAGTATCGAAGAATGATCATAAGAGTAAATTTAGGATGAGCACCAATGTTCTGATGGTTAGACACTCCAAGTTCGACGCGAGAGGTCGTGATTTGAAACTTGCATAGTATAATTTGAACTCTTGGATATAAATTGAAATGTATAAAGCATTAAAATAGTTGACAACCTCAGTTTGAATATCTGACAGATTAATGACACAATTTCCATTTGAGTCTATAAGCTATTTGATGTCATTCTTGCTCCTATTAAAATTAAAATTCCTTAGTTAAACTATGATCTGGATGTGGGGGTTTATATAGTTTTGTAGGGATGTATACGGAGAGCTACAATTATTAGAAATGTTTATAGGTCACATTACAACTTAAGGTTGGACTGTAATCTGATATGGTATAGGGTTTTCCTTTTTGGCACTAAAGTCACAAAAGCATGATTTATTTCATTTATAATATGTCCACTTGTAAAAATATCTTGTATTGCAGCTGCTACCTTAAAGATCCCGGATGCACCAATTTATGATGGTCCTCAAAATGGAATGTACAAGTTATGTGATTTTTCAGATGGAGGTTTCGTTATATGGCCGGAGTTTCGTATTCAGTATTTGTAGAATTTCACTATGAAATTTACGTCGTCTTTTGTATTCCAATTTGACATTGTTATGAAGTAGTTGATTATGTATTGAATTAACCAACTGAATTATGTATTGTACTTGTTATGAAGTAGTTGACATTGTTATGAAGTAGTTGACTATG
This sequence comes from Allium fistulosum, assembly GCA_030737815.1. Taxonomy (NCBI): domain Eukaryota; kingdom Viridiplantae; phylum Streptophyta; class Magnoliopsida; order Asparagales; family Amaryllidaceae; genus Allium; species Allium fistulosum. Next base: position 437,225,040 of record CM060904.1, on the reverse strand, counting down.
AAATTTATGTTGTTATTTGATCATGAATATTGTAAATTTTGGGTTCCTATTGAATGTAGTATAATAATGCATATCATATTAGTTATTAATTGTTTATTAATGTTAAAATAATTGACTATATTGAGAATGAAAATATTTCAGCGTTATAAGCGTTGGCAAATAAAATTTACCAACGCTTATAAGCGTCGGCATAGAAAATTAAACAATGTTGGATGGTTAATTTGCCAACGTTTATAAGCGTTGCTAACTAATATACACCAACGTTTATAAGCGTTGGCGAATACAAACTTCCAACGCTTATAAGCGTTGGAAAACTAAACTCGCCAACGCTTATAAGCGTTGGCAATAAATTGCGACGCCCCTACAACGACGCTAATAAGCGTTGCTGAAACTGTTTGCGACAGTTATACTCGTTGTGAATCACCTGTTTTGGTGTAGTGGAATAAGTATATTCATAAATCATTCCTTTCAAAAGTATTTGAAAACTTTTTAAAATAAATATGGAAAGCACCATCGGTATCGACCATGGATCGCAGCTCAATGGTTACGTCTCTATCCCAGAGAAATCCAAACTTAACTATAGGCAATCTCTGCCTCTCGAATTATGCCATGAAATTTCGTAGATCGTAGTTTGTACAATGGTTACGTCGCTATCCCAGCGAAAACATAACAAGCTGTAGGCAATCTCTGCCCCTTCGAATTACGCTATGAAAATATACCATTACTTCCCAAAATCTTTTATTTTAATAAATATCTCAAAAGAATACTTATAAAGTTTCTATATAAATTCCCAAGTTTAATTTAGGAAAATACTCTTTTATAAATCTCAAACCATTTGTAAAACTTTCCTTTTTAAATCCTTTCGTTTAAAACCAATTCTTTAGAACAAAAACATTATTAATTATAGTAAAATGAACTTTTAATATTGTAAAAATAACTTTAAATGTTTTAAATTAATTAACTTCAAACAATATTAATATAATATATTATTTTTAAAATGGTATTAATACTTTAACAAATTATCCTTGAAATAATAACATTATAATACTAATTAACTCTTAAATAGTAATTAACTTTTAAATCAAATTATTATAAAATAACTTTAATTAATAATTAAAATATAATTTAAAAACATTTTAAATAAATAAATAACCTTGAAAACAATAATTAAATATTAATAATAACTTTTAAGAATCATAAAATAATTAACTTTAAATCATTATTAAATAATTATTAATTATCTTTAAAACCTTATTAATAAATAATAATTATCCTTAAAATAACTTTGATTCAAAAATCAACTTCCAAATTTGGAAAGAGGTTAGGTAACTCCAATGGTACTTAATCAAGTCACCTTTAGTTCCAATAATTTATTCAAGTTATAATCCAAGTATTTACATCACATCTAATATGTAAATTCACTTTATAATTAACAAGCAGTTGTTACTACATCACTTAATAAAACCAACTGGAATGTAATTATGTGTTACACTAATGTAATAGCAGAACATGGTTTATTTCTACTAAATAAATGTCCAAGTATGACCTATCCAGTTAATAATAGCAGAACAGTGATTTATTCTGCTAAACAATGTTCCATTTAAATTTAATTAGCAGAACGGTGTTTTATTGTGCTAAACATATGTCCAATTACCATATTTAATCCAAATTTAACTTAACCGTATTTTATTTGGCCAAATAAATATCACTAATCAAGGCCTATAAATTTAAACGACGTTATAAATTTAAATAACGCAATTTACATTTTGTCCGTTTTGATATGTCATAAATTTATGTATAGCCAAAACTATCAATGAGCTACACTACAATGTTATACCCGTCGATATGAGTCTAACGCAAAATTCTGTGTGTGAAAGGGTACAATATAAGCAAGATATCATGGTTTAAAACATAACAACATTTATTTTTATTTAAATAAATAAATCAAGGAGTTTCTCAATAAAGTTTTAGGGCCCCAGGCGCAACACAACTAAACCCGCATCTACGAACTTCTACAGTGCTTCTTCTTCCATTTCATTTGCAGTTCAAACCCCTCCTATACACGGAAATAACATGCACGCGTGCACGTACACGCGAGATTCACTCGCCCAACCACACTCTCGAGACCAGCCACCCATCACCCCTCTGTTCGATCGCAGCCCTCATCACCCCTCCATTCATCTCGTCTCGAAGCCGAACCCAACCCAGGTGCGAACCCAAAAAAATGTGATGCCTAATCCCCTTTCCCCATTGCATCCGAGCACAAAATCCACTCCGGCTATCATCGATGAATCGGCGTTTCCCCTCCCCATCATCCAGCACCCTCGGACGACCTCCGATGTCCTCTGCTTAACGCCGTTCAACAAAACTCGAAACCAAGAAACCATAACCCTTAAACCCTAATTCAATCAATCTAGGACAAACCAAAGCCCAAATCAAAAATCGACCATGGTCACGACCTCCGCCTCGTCCCAAGGCTCCTCCCCGACATCTCCGCTCGACCTCTCGACCACCGGTTCACGGGAATTATTTTTCGAACGTTTTTCGATCATCTCCTTCCCTATGACAAACCAAGCCACTAGAAATCACGCGACTGCCTCCAAAAATCCCCAATCGTCGATACGAACCCGACCATACCCTCCGTTCGCTAATCCGTGCTCGTCGAAAACGATCATTTTCTCGACCACTTGCACTAATTTAAAGTTATCTTTCTAACCGCTCGACGAAAACCCACGAAACTATTTTTAGAGGAAACTAGATTCGATGACGAACAATGTTCATGTTGAACGTTTGGGTTGAAACTGGATAGATTGAAAGTATTTGATTTTTGAATGGAAGAAGGACACACACACAGATATATATATATATATATATTAAGAAGACAGAGAGTAGAGATGACTCGAAGCAGGTGAGGAAAAATGCGTGAATGCCCCAAGTATGAAATGTTGCCTATGCTACTTTTTATTTTGTAATGGAAGGAACAATATTAAATCCCGAGACCAAAAGTTATGCACAACCAAGGACAGACAAGAAGAACATAATTAATTGTGAAGCCACCTAATTGTCACGAGCAAGGATGGAAGAGAATGCAAAGCCACCAAAATGTTGTACGCAGAAAAGATGTGTAAGCCATCGAAAGTTTGGGTGAAGTACAGACAAACATTGGCAAAAGATTTTAAGTGCAATTTGTTTTATAAATGGTTTAGGGTACAACGTTACACCATATTATGATTGCGTACGGACCGCGAATGGTCGGAATAAAAGCACTACCGCGCACAAAAACGTAGCACGATCATAAAACAGTCATAAAATTCACCGGTTATTAAATAATGTAAAGTGTCAAAAATACACACGTTCGATATAAAATGAATGAGAAGTAATAGTTTGACCACTTGACTTACTAAGTTTTACATCTACTGTATCGTTAAAGTTAATAAATTATTTTTTTAGAGTATTAGCTTTTGAAAGAAAATTGACTTGTGAACTGTGTAACTTCCGCCTATGATGATTCCAACTAGTTGAACACAATCCTAGTTTGTTAGAAAATGTGCAAATAATATGAACTGAAATAACAAAACATGATTTAATGAAGGCAACTTTGAAGAATGTGGAACTAAATAGAATTAAAAGGCTAATATGGTAGTAAAATTATGATTATGCATGAGCGTTATAGATGGGAACATAAATGTTGCAAGGAGAAACATGCAAAATAAAGAGCTGATCATAATTTGGACATTTCTCAATACTAATCGAATTAGAAAAATACTATTGTATGTCACGTTTTTTTAATACATACAACATAACACAACGTGAAAAAATATGTAGAACATAAACCTTGTGAAATCTAATTTTTGGAACAACCAAATAATTTTTCCTTTACTTCAAATATACATATGGACATTATAACCGAGATAGTACAATAATAATAACATTATTCAAAATGAAATAATGTATCATCATAAAATTTTCAGCACCGTTGTCTTAGTGATTAGACATTCTTGTTTTGATATATGAGGCCACATGTTCAAATCATGTGTAGTGCATGATTCAAACGATTGAAAGTAAAATATATTAATTTTAAAGTTGCACGGTAATAATATTCGATATTATCCTACCAATTTAAAAATAGTTCGCTTATAATCTTTATATATAACTTCATCTCCAATGTATACACCTAAGTACTCGATATCAAAAAAAAACCCTACTTGTGGAGGATATGCATAATATATATTAATTTTAAGGAATAACGTATGGAAATAAATATAAAGAATTAATTGATTATATTTTAATTCTATAATTGATTAATATTAAAAATAATGAGTATGTAATTATTTTTCTCATTAATTGAATTATAATTAAAATAGAATTTATTGTAATTGATTCTTTAATTACTTTGAATTCAAAGAGAAAAATTAAAAGCGGCTAATTCGTTAATAATTGCATGTAATAATATTTCAGTATTATCATACCTATTTAAAAATAGTTCGCTTATAATCAATGTAAATTATCATCTCTAATTATTGTTATATATTAACATTTCCGTCTGCATAAAAATTGTGTAACATAAAAAACATTTCATAAAAAATCACCGATAATTACCTTATTATTTTGTAATATCACTAAGAATTTTGAGGAAACCATGAATGTGAAATTTTTGTCATATTTCATAGTATGTTAAACAACACAATAGAAAAATATATGAAATGTAGATTGATTAAGAAGGATAATACTCAAATTCATAAAATATAAGTTTAAGTCACTAAGATTACAAAACGAATTTAAATATTGAGGCTGCGGTTGGTTTTACATTTTTAGTTTCGTCGATACAAAAATGCATACGACGCATGTATATGGTAAAAAATAACCAATTTTAAGAACAAAGTTAACATACAAAATAGAAAATAATTTTTTTTTATTTTCGTGTTTTGGAAAATAACAAAAACACGAGAAACAATTCATCCTTCTATCGACTCTCCATCCGCTCCGCCGTTCCCTTCATCTTTTTTCCATCCCCTCCATCTTCCTTTCATTCCCTTCGTCGTCCATCCATTCTTCTCATATTTTGTAATTAATGTTGAAAACCCAAAACATAAAATACAAAATAAACCAAACAGGCCTTGAGTTTGTAGTGTATGTATTTAAAACTAAACTTTTCACTAAATTTAAAAATTTCCTACTGAAGATATAACAAAAATATTTTTTTTACATTTATATTTTTTCCCTTGACTATTTTGTTAATAATTAATTTTTATATATAATTTTGCTTTAATATAATTTCATTCTCCCAACTTGATTTTTCTTATATATTTATATTGATAATGAAAAAATGACCAACTTTACCGCTATATAATTATAATTATGTAGAATAATTCAAGGTTTTTTTGGATATCTATATGTTAATAAACACAATAATTTTCTGCTGAATAAGCAAAGAAACCGAATTCGTTATCTTTAACAATAATTCTCTATAGAAAAATATTACCATATCATAAATTGTCATGTTTGCTTTAATACATATAGCATAACATAACATGAGAAATACACGTAGAACATAAACCTTGTGAAGACTAATTTTTGGAATAACCAAATGATTTTTGCCTTTACTTCAAATACAAATGCAGACATTATAACTGAAATAGTACAAAAATTAACATAATTCAAAGTAAAATAATATATCATCATAAATTGTCTAGCACTACTATCACAGTGATTAGGCCCTTTTGCTTTAGCCCAAGATGTAACATGTTCGAATCCTACGTAGTACGTGATTCTAACAACTGGACATATGTTTACTAGTAGTATGTTTTTTTTTTGGAAAAAGGTACTTTATTAACAGAGTAACATATACTTCTATGATATGCCTCATTAAAACCTTTCAACCTCCCTAACCTAGATGGGTGCGTTGGAGAAGGAAAAAGAGTACATATCATTTCCGTATATTAACAATACAACAGACCAAGATCTGTGCAAAGCTGTCAAACAGATGGAGGAGTAAAATAGAAATAAAAGACACTCAAAACCATCTGTACGATCAGCTTGCACAAAAGAAAAAACAAAAACAAAAATAAGCACAACAACTTGAAGCTACAACATAAGAACTAAAGACCAAAAGGAAACAAAAGGTGTCAATTCTTCTCGACACATCCGAAACGAGGAGAGAGAAGGAAGAGCCCAACAGCACCGTAAAAGTTCTAACTCCACCAAATTAATGTCAGAAACAGATGAAGGATTCTCTTCAAAACTAAGAGAACTAGAAGAAGATGTTTGACCAACATCAGAGCGGAATCAGGGAGGGCGAAAACAGTTTTGGAGTCCAATCTCAGGATCGAACTTCATAATGATAAGTTTTTCCTCTTCGTTTAATTTATGAGCTTGAAATCTAAGCTGGAACAGTTGTTTGCTTTCAATAATTATTTGTTTGGTTCTTAATCCGAAAGGTTGTTCGAGACCTTTAAATACACGGTTATTTCGTTCACACCAAATATTCCATATGATAGTAGTAAAGAAAATACTGAGAATGCTTTTTATCGGCGATTTAATTTTTCCCTGAGCTTGTAAAATCAGATTCAGTAAAAAATTGATGTCGTAGTTCATATCTAGCTTTATGTTAAGCTTGGGCATAATCGCATCCAGAACCTGTCGTGAGTATGTGCATTGAAAAAACAGATGATTTTTATCCTCATTTTGATTAGCACAAAGCATACAATTTTGATCTATATTAGGAGACCACTTACTGATTTTTAACTTGGTTTGCAACTTGTCTCTTATGGCCAACATAGAACATGTAGACATTTTAGGGGCACAACCCTTATCCCATACAATGGTGGACCATTCAAATTCGTTATGTCTGGTTCTAAATATGTTCCAAGCAGATTTTAAAGAAAATTGGCCTTGATTAGTAGGCAGCCACCACCAGAAATCATGTTTCATATTTTGATGTATGGAAACTTTTCTAACCTCTGCATGTGAGTTCATAGGAATGAAATTGAGTCTATGTTTCCATCTGTAATTAGAAATTAGCCTTGAGACAGTTTTGTCATAACCATCCAAAGTGTTCATGGTGTTCCACCCATAAGTGTCAATTAGGTTGGAACCCTGAAGCCATGGGTCAAACCATAAGTCCGTGTTTGCGCCGTTAATAATTTTTCTGTCTATATGACCCTTGCACCATGGTCTAGCACGCATTATAGTCTTCCAGGTGTGTGATGCGTTATTATCCATTCTAGCTACCCAGAAATTTCCTTTTTTGCAATATTTGTTGTGCATCCATTTTGCCCATAAGGAGTCTCCATTAATATAATTCCATAGCAACTTTGCAGCAATGGCTTTTGCTATATTTTCAATTTTTCTGATTCCCAAACCCCCTTCTCCTTTTGTTTTGCATACCACTTCCCAACTCATTTTGTGAGATTTTGATTTCCACAAGAAATTTGCACACATTGAGTTGATTTTTTGGATAATAGATGCAGGGATTTGAGCAATTTGTAACCAGAAATGTAATATAGGGTGAATAACAGTTTTGATGAGTTCTACCCTGCCACTAATATTAAGAAACCTGTTATGCCAGTTGCTGAATTTTTTATTGATTTTGTCTATGAGCAAACCAAAGTCTCTAGCTTTCAAAGAATTATTTGAAAGAGGAATTCCTAGATATTTAATTGGCAGGTTATCTGGCTTGATTTTAATAATGTCAACTATTTGTTGCTTAAATTTTGCCCCTTTACTGAAAAATAAGCTGCTTTTTCCTGAGTTTAATTCAAGGCCTGTAAGATTTTTCATGCTCTGAAATACATAGTGGATGGTTTCTTCATTATTAGTAGTAGCTTTCGCCAGAACCAGAATATCATCAGCATACAATAAATGAGTAATAATTGGCTCAACTTGATAAATAGGGCTGAGATTTCCTTTAAGGAATTCAATCTCCAAATTCAAAGTCAGGAATTCCATAGCAATAGAGAATAAATATGGGGATAGTGGGTCCCCTTGCCTGAGGCCTCTCGAGCTATTTATAAAACCATAAGGGGAACCTTCTATTAAAATAGAAAACGATGGAGTGGATATACAATCATATATGAGGTTGGCAAAGGAAAGTGGGAAACCCATGGAGATCAACATATGATGAATAAATTCTCTGTTGATTTTGTCATAAGCCTTATGTAAATCAATTTTCATACAAACATTATTTGAATTTTTCCTGTTAAAACTTCTGACCATCTCATAAGCAAGAAGTGAATTTTCTGAAATTGATCTATTTGGGATGAAAGCATTTTGGTTATATGATATTAAATCATTCATGTATACTTTCATTCGGTTGCAAAGAAGATTGGCTAGAATTTTGTAAGTAACATTACATAGTGAGATTGGTCGAAAATCTGACATGATAGAAGCATCTGGGTTTTTAGGAATTAAACAAATGAAAGTATGATTAATTTCTTTGATGATTTTACCAGATTGTAGAATTCCATTCATAGCTTCCCAGATATCCATTTTAATGCTATCCCAATGAACTTTATAAAATTTAGAGTTGAAACCATCTGGACCGGGAGAACTATTTTCATTAATTTGAAAAACAGCCTCTTTGATTTCTTCCATCTGAAAAGGTCTGCATAAATTGACTCTAGCATTATCTGTTAGAATTTTCTTACAAGTAATGTTAGGAAATTGATTTAAAGCTTGTGGCAACTGAAATAAATCTGAGAAATAGAAAATTGCTTCTTTAGCTACAGTATCTGATGTTGAGACCCACTTTCCTTTGCTGTTAACAGTGAAGTTGCTTCTTCTATTAGGCCTACTGTCAGAGATTTTACTGTAGAAGAACTCCATGGGTCTGTCCCCTTTGGTAAGCCAATTAAATTTCATTCTTTGTTCATTATCTATAGCAACCTTCCTCATCATCTTGTGAAGACAATCACAATTATTAGAATAAGTTTCCAAGAGATTTTCATCAAGAGGATTGTTAATTAATTGATTGTAGATGCTGTTGTTTTGATCTTTCAATCTACGAATCATTACTGTCTTATTTGTTAAATTGCTAGACCATTTCTTCAGTTGATTTTTCACTGTTTTCAGTTTGCAGATCAGCTTATAAAGAGGAGTGCCAGTGTAGCAGGTTACTAGAGTCTTATGGGTTGCTAGGTGGTAATCATCGTAGACATGCCAAGAATTTTTATATTTGAAAGGAATCTTTCTCTTTCTCATGTTTTGCTTTTGGAGATTAATTAAGATAGGGGTATGATCACTCAGGGAATGATTACCAAAATAAATGCCAAATTTATCAAATTTATCAAGCCAAATAGAATTTACAAACACACGATCTATCTTACTATGGATAGAAAATGAGTTACCTCCTCGCCAAGTAAAAAAATTACCTGAGAAATCAGGTTCCACTAGCTTTGATAGAGTTATGCATTCAATGAAATTATGATTTCCAATAGAATTATAACAGCCATTATTCATTCTGTCACTGCTGTAAAGAATAGAATTGAAATCACCTGCCACTAGCCACGGCAGGTTGACATTTTTGGATTGGGCCATTATATAATCCCATAGTGGTTTACGCTTCTCCTCCTCATTAAAAGCATAGACAATAGTGCACATTATATTGACGTTACTAGCATTATAAAGTATACTTGTTATGAATTGATCACTGGTATGTAAAATAATAGTGGACCAAACCAACGAATCCCTAATGATAAGGATGCGACTTTTTAGATCATCGGAAATGTTGTGGGAGAATTTCCATTTATTGTCAATTTTATTTATAAAACTTTCTATAGACTGAATAGAGAGCTTATTCTCAAGAATCCCAATAAGAGAATCCTTATTTGAGTTAAGAATATTTAGAACTTCCACTTGTTTGTAGAGGGCATTCATCCCTCTAATGTTCCAGAATAGGAACTCCATTAACTATTAAAATTCGGGTTGCTACTCTCTTCCGGGGAAGTAGCTTTTCCCAAAGTCTTAGCTTTCTTGGATTTTTCTGTTTTCCTTTCAATTGATTAACCATATTTAACCATGCAGGGTTATCCATTACTTCAGAGTTTGAAGAGGCTTTGAATTCGAAAGGGGCTTCCTCTGTTCTAGTTTTGCGAGGTGCTTTTGATTTGGCGAGGGAAAGTGGCTCTGGGTTGGTCAAGTATTCTTGTTGGTTCGAAGAAGGATCAATTGTCATATGTGCTGCATCTTCTTTTAAAGAAGTATCATTTGAATCTGCGGACTGAGTCTCAATATGAACATTTGTAATGTTATTATCATTTAGAGATTGCAGATTATCAGACTTGGTATATTCTTCTGAAGTAATAATAGTCAAACTAGAGATAGTTGGCTGGACTGTTTGTAATTTGAGCATGGCACTTTGATTAGATTCTGAGATTATGACGTTATTTTGAGGATTGTTATAAAAATTTGATCTGAAACCTTAGGCCGATTTTGGATTTTAGCAGATTCGTTAATCAGAATGGCCTTCTTCTTAACTAGTTCTTCGCTTGATATATTATTATTTGGGAGGGGATCGTTTGGGTCAATATTCATGGCTGCAATGTCCTCTGCTGTGTCTTGATTTGCTTTCTGAACCCAAACTTTTTTAAATTGACATTGAATTTCCGCCTGTCCAAAACTCGAACAATTGGAACACGTACTAGGCTTCCATTCGTAGACAACTTCTTGCCATATAATCTCATCTTTTCGTTTAGTGTTGGAATTTTAGTAGGGAATTTAAAAGAGTTTTCTATTTCTATTAAGACCCTAGCATAAGCAATCTTAATTATACCTTCAGTGAATTTGTCAAGTTTGATAGGAGAACCAATTACGGAAGCAATACGACTTATCCCTTCTTCCGTCCAAAAGTCAAGTGGCAAGTTGGGAAAGCGAATCCAGATCGGGATGGTATGAAGTAGCTCTTTGTCGAGTTGCATTCCTGGATGCCATCTTTTGATCATCATAAGTTTCTTATTATAGTAATAGGGTCCACCTTCTAGAACATTAACATAATCTTGTTCTTTGTTGAATTTAATCACATAGAATCCATTTTCCATCGAGAAGATCGAGAACTCCTCTGCTGGTTTCCAGACTCTGATTATGTAGTCCTTAAAATATGGATAATACGGTTTAGGGCCAACTACATAAACCACTATGGCGTTACTCCATTGCTTTCTGGCATCCATAATCACTTTATTAGACATTTTTGCGCATTTCAAAGAATTAATTTCCCGAGGATGGTAAAATTTCAATGGAACGGAAATAGGAATATTATTGCCTTTGACAACCTCGTTCCACGCTTTACTTGAAGTGGATGAATAATTCCATCTAACAGATCCAGTTTTTTCATTCTGAGAGGAAACAGGAATATCTGTAACCGATGGGTTAGATGTTCTAATCTGGTTTGTTGTTAGATTAGATTTTGTAGATTCGCTAGAAATTGGATAGGTTTTTCTCATGTTTTGATTACTACTATTGTTAGCAGCGCTTTTGATTTGTCGTTTCCACTTGTGGGACAAAACTGGTGTGAAGCCATCATCAGCGTGGATCAAATTATCATCGGATCCTTGAGGTTCAAATCTCGAAGGATGTTCAGGGGAGATCGAAAATGGAACGGGATGTGGAGATCCCAGATCAGTAGAAGGAATAGAGGTCATCAAGGAGGATTGAAACGAGATAAAACACGAGCAAGAAGAAGGATCAATCGAAGAAATTGTTGGACGAGGAACGAGGCGGCTACTAGGGTTTACAAACCATGGCTGCTAGGCCATTTGTGGATACACATAAAAAATATTAGAATTAAGGAATAACTTCTGTAAATAATTAGAAGGAATTAACCGATTGAAGTTCAATTCTATAATTGATTAGTAATAAAGATAATTAGGAAGTAATTATTTTTCTCATTAATTGAATTACAATTAAAATAGAATTAATTGTAATTAATTTTTTAGTTACTTTGAATTCAAATGGATCAAATCAAAAGCAAATAATTCATTTTAACAATTGCATGGTAACAATATTCCATATTATCCTACCTATGAAAAAATAGTTTGCTTATAATCATTATAAATAATTGCATCTTCAATGTACAATTATCTATGAACATTTCCATCTGCATAAAAATTCATAACATTGTAACATAAAACAAATTTCATACAAAATCACTTATAATTACCTTATTTTTTGTAGTATCACTAAGAATTTGGTGAAAACCATGAATGCGAGTTTTTTATGAATATTTCATAGTATATTAAACAAAGCAATTGAAAAATATATGAAGTGTAAGTTGGTTCAAGAAAGCTAATACCTAAATTTATAAAATATAAGTTGAGGTGACTAAGATAACAAAAGGAATTTAAAAAAATTAAGTTTGTAATATATCCATTTAAACTAAAATTTTCACAATATTTTAAAGTTGCCTACCAAAGATAGAACAAAATGTTTCTTGTGCATTTATATTTTTCCCCTTTACTGTTATATTACAAATTAATTTTTGCGTATTCCTTTACTATAGATATAATTTTTCTCTCGTATTTTTTTTATTTTTCTTTACTTTGAGAATAACAGTGGTTTTATCAAAGCAGATTTGATGTCTCAAGGGCTTGAACTCACACCCCGTAGAACCTTAGTCTAAAGCACCATACCTTTAGTCATTTTTTATTTTTCTTTAAAATTTTCACAATATTTTTAAGTTGCCTACCAAAGATAAAACAAAATGTTTTTTTTGCATTTATATTTTTTCCCTTTACTGTTATATTACAAATTAAGTTTTGTGTATTTCTTTACTATAGATATAATTTTTCTCTCCTAATTTTTCTTATTTTTCTTTATTTTGAGAATAATAGTGGTTTTATCCAAGCAGATTTGATGTCTCGAGGGGTTGAACTCACAACGTCTAGAACCTTAGTCTGAAGCACCATACATTTAGTCATTTGAGCTAGAGGTCCTTGATATGTTATTTCTTATATGCTTCTATTTAAGAATGAAAAATCCAACATTACTTCAATTAATTATATAGAACTTAACAATTTTTGTATCTATATATGTTCGTTAACACAATAATTCTCTACAGAATAAGTGAAAGAAACCAAATTCATAATCTTTAACAAAAATAAAAATAAATTAAAAATAAATATTTGTACAAAACGTGAAGACTAAAAAATAGTTCAACTTTATCCATAAGAATTTTTTCAGAATAACCGAAGATTCTAAAATCCATATGCACAATTCAATAAACTCGCGCAAAATAAATGAAGAAAAGAAAATTTTATTCAAACACCAAGAAATATTATACCCACACCAAAACTCTTAACAAATCATTATACACCAATTTTTACTTCACCTGTACCATAAAAAATTACAATACTACCCATACATTTCAATAAAATTACATTCTTACTTTGTTCTTTAATTTTTCTCTTTTAAAACAAAAATTTCAAATCAGAATCCAACATAACAAATTCAACTTTATATGCTTATGTAAATTTTCATGCCCTTTAATTCACGTCAATCCTTAATTTAGGAGAACTATCAATATCTATTTCAAAAGTCATCATCTTGATTTTGTTGATTCGAGAGGGAAAAAAGTGAAAGAAGATAAAAATAAAGCAAAAGAAAATTATTATCTCCTTTATTGTATTCTATTTCAAGCTTATAGTGAAATTTATAATTAAACTATTAATATTTCTTTCTGTTTTTATATAACTTATGTTTTTAATTTAATGAGTTACAAAAACAATTATTAATGTTGTAACAAAGAAGATGGGCAAATTGGTCCTAAAATCAATTTTGAAAATACAGGTGTAGGTTAAGTAAATTTTGGTGTTTGAATAGAATTAGCCATGAAGAAAACCAGGTTCATAAGAATTTTACTCAAAAAAATATATAAGAGGAAAATAGAATTTGGACACAAAATTTGAATTAAAGACTGAAGTTGGAAATCTTTTACAGAAAAAACCAAATTTAAACTCGAATTAAAAGAAAAATAAGTATTAAAATAAAAATCTAACCTTTAGTTCGAGTTCATCGATGCACTACGGCAAGGCTATTGTCGGCTTTCAGATATTTTTTCTATAAAAATCTAAAACCTAAATGCGCCAGGCAGAAAAACAATCATTGCAAAACATGAATAAATTGAAGAATAATTAAGGAGAATGCAAAGGTAAAGAAATGAATTGAATATTTTATATAAGAAAATGGAGATGTGGAAGAAAAGTTGTTAGAGGAGGAAGAAGAAAGTGAAGACGTGAAAAAAATAATATGTTTTTCGTACATTGAATGTGTGGAGATGTGAAACTTAAACCAAGTTATAATACATATTAAAGAAATGATCTTACAATAAAAATAAATTTGGTTTTAAATGAACACATTTAATTTTGTGGCGATGAATGAATTTTTTCCATAAATTGATTGGAGAAAAGTATTTTGAGTGAGAGTGAATGAGAGATGAGAATATAAATAGTCCAGTATTCTCTTTTTCATATAATAGAATAAATAAAATATATAAGAATTTATTTTTTTATATAAAAACAAAGGAATAGAAGTGGAAAAGGCATGAAGCAATGAGAGAGCTCATATAGGACACTACAAGAATAACTTGAAATACCGATGACCCTTGGCGATGGCTTCCGACGGCGGTTTTCGACGGCTTTTGATGTGCTGTCGGTAGCTGTCGGAAGCCGTTGGAAATTCACATTATACAGGTATCGGACGAGACCTTTCTTCCTCGTTCTATCTAAACGAAAAAAAAATTCTAAAATCCCTAAAACCCATTTTCAAGCTTCCAAACCCCAAATTCAAGCTTCCGGATCTTGCACGGCTCCTTCATCACTCTCTATTGCTTCCAATCTCAGGTATAATCTCTAATTTTTGCGAAAAACCTAATTTTTAACCTAAATCTAGATTTGCCTAATTTGATAAATTAGGGTTAATTAGAGATTCTAATTGTTTCTAATAGCCTAATGATGGTTTATAGTATCCTATGGAATACATATTTCATTTGTTAGCTTTAAATTGTGAAAAATATGTATAATTCGTGAATTTAGGTATATGTGTAAACATTATATATGTGTTATTTTTAGCATTGTCTTGTGTTAATTGGGGTGTTTATGTGTTCATATATGTGTATGTGTATGTGTTAATCATTATATACACATGCACATACTAATAATTAAATAAATTGTTTTCTATTGAAAACGTCATAAAAAAATAATTTACATATCTACTATAATACGCTGAATTAACCTTATTCGATAAAATACACGGAATGTGGTAAACTAATAATTTTTCGAAAATATAAAATTAGTAAATTTTCAACCGTTTACAAACAATAATATATTATATAATAAATAAGAAGTCAACCCATAAAACTTCAAATTTTTGTATAAACTACATTTTCATTACGTCCCTTAGAGAGTTTTTGGCCCCGTCTGACAAGTGTTGTACATGATCGTTATATAGATATTCGTTTTTGTCATAAAACGGACATTTATATTCATCTGGTATAATACTTGCTGGATTTGTCCCTGTATTAGATAAGTTATAAACACAGTAAACAATTACATTTCGTACATTATTTCGTTTTAAACGGTTCACAAAATTTCACCGTCACTTTTCTTTTTTGTTTCATGTGTACACGCGTTTGTGTACAATACAGAAAACACGCATTTGTGTACAATACATTTCAATATTGTATTCTTCAGTTGGGTTAAATTGACGTGTATAAGATATGTATCAATAAATTGAAAATAAAATGTTAATCGTAAACGTATTTGTTGAATTAGCTTTACGTAATAACGGAAAATGATGTAGAAATTCATTGTCCGTGTAGTAGGTGTAAACATTTGAAGTATTTGTTACCAGATATTGGTTTACCATATCAAAAAATAGATACATGTTTAAATGGATGCATGTTGTTTTGGAAAGATGACATTACTCTTAGGAAGTGTAGAATATGTAACAAGGAATGATATATGGCAGGATTTGAAATCTTCAACTTTTCTTATACTATCACCGCGTGGTTTAATCTACCATTGCACTACTGTTCTACAACATCGATTTTTGAAAGTTAACCGACAACTGATTTATTTTTCTTTGTTAAGTAAGTTTTGGTCGCTTGCATTAAAAGCATATCAGCGTGCATACCAAGCTTGCAATGATGACACTGGAGTTTCTTTGTCATATTTTTCGACATAAAGACATCTATATGAAAAGTTGATTTTTTTTCTGAATGTAATGAAAACTTTTCAACTACTTCTAATCGAATTATTAAACTTTTTTAATCAAACATCAGTCAAAGCATACATTTGAAGCCATGGATGCAAACTCCATGAATAGCGAAGATGGAAATCAAAATTCTCCCTCTGTACTCAAACTAAAAGCCATTGAACTTGAAAACAAGTTACTTATCGAAAAACAAAAATACATTCTACTTCAGCGGAAGTTAGAATCATCCATGTTCATTGCTTCTAAACATCTTGACTTGTATAAAGATGAATGCATGAGTCTCAAAGAGAAATTGACTACATTGGAAAATGACAACAATCTGCTCAGGGAAAAGAAGCTAAAAAGTCAAGAAAACGTAAAGAACTTGCTAAAGAAGACTAAAAGATAATAACGAATATGGCTTTGAGAGTCAGAAATTGTTTTAATTATTAATGAATAATGAATTAAGTTATTATTCTATTAATTTCAAATGTATTTTTATTTGTTCATGCAGGCGCGGTTTATGGAACAAAGGCAGAAACTCCTGGATGAAACAGGTCGAGAGCAGCTGACTACGGACAAGGAGGATATCATTTTTGAGTCAGCCATGGACCCACTTTCACGGAACATGCGTTATGGTTTTGGCAATCAAGTGGTAATGAACAATATATTTAGATATAACAATTTAGTAATTTTTCAGTTCTAAAGAACTTCACATCACTTTAGTTTCGATAATAAGTTTGTAAATATAACAATTAAAATATTATGTTGTGTTTCGATAGTAAGATTATAGTAATTGAACTTTTACTAAATTAAATAAGTATTGCAGGGTAGATAGAGCCATCCAAAGCAAAGCTCAGATCGATCTAGCAGAGATCGAGGAATTGAGAGCTAGGGTGGCGCAGCTGGAGGAGCAGAACCATCGGCAAGTCATTAAGTTGACACGGCTGCTGGACCAGCGTATTGCTGAGTACATGCAGCAGTATGGTGGCCGCTTTCCATCTTCAGCTGGTTCCAGAGGTGATTGACAGAAGTAATAGGTATGTTTTTTTGTTATGCGACATTGTTCAGTATTGTTTGATGATACACTGAGATGGTGTGGTTGGATACTTTGAGATGTTTTGTATATTATATGATGGTACATTTGGTGATGGTCAGTTTGACATTTGTGAGTTGATGGTGGTGAATTGTTGATGATGACATTTGAGTTGTTGATGGTGTGAGATTTGTTGGTGTTTCACAGTGTATATATTGTATGATGACATGTATATATATTATGTTAACGAAGTGTTGGTTGGTTTGATGTTATGTGAGTTATGGTTGGTTTAATTTTCTTTATATGATTTGAGTATATTTGTATGATTTGAGATTATATTGATTATCTAAATTAGATATGTACTTGTGTATGACTATACTATATTTCTGAATCATGTATGTGAGGCTAGCATGTAGCAGAAATCTGGAAAAATGCTTCAGTTATTCCGACGACTTACAGGTCAACATTTTCCAAAGGCTTCTGATGGCTTGTAGCGGTTTTGTTGCTTCCTCTTGATCAGCCACGTGTCTTCGACGTCTGTCTAGAGCTATCCGGTTTTCTATCGACAGCCGTTGGAAAGTTTACGACGAAGGCTATTGGAAGCCGTCGGAAAAACTGTGTGGCGATAGGACAAATTACGATAGTTTTTTGCGTTGGTTTCCGACGGCTATCGATGGTCGCCGACGGTTTTCAGCCGTCGGTAATCGTACATTTTCTTGTAGTGGGAACTGGTTTTAATGAGAAGTGAAAAAGGCATGAAGCAATGAGAAAGCTCATATAGGAACTCGGTTTTAATAGTATTGTATAGATATAATATAAATTAGCATAACCAAGCATTACTCAACTTAATTTGACACATAATCGGCTTAATTAAGAAATTGAGTTTTAATTTTTATGGAAACCATAAGTTTTAAATGCATGGTTTTGGACAAGTGAAAAAAGGAAAAGGGAAGGAGTAGTAATGTTAGGTATTTATTTTTTGTAGTTTAAAGCTTTACTATGTTTTAGTCAGAACCTAAGAGGTGAAATTAACATGAATTTTAAATTTAATTCCTAATAAAGGCGAGTGAATGAAACTAAATTTTATTTGTATCGCTACTTCAAGAAAGTTTCAACTAAAGTTGCTAACTAGATTCTACAATTAAACAAAAAATTCTAAAGATAAACTAAGTTTATTATTAATGTAGACACAATTTAAAATTTGGATAAATTAAAGATTACGTTGTATTTATGGCAATATATATACACTTAATTATGCAACTAGGTCGTTGCTTTCTCTATCAGTTTTCCATGGATCCTTAGGCAGTGATCATATATTGGCTTATCCATTATTGCTAAACCTTTGTAAATGCACCTATTTTTAAGACAATGATCTTTTTTAAGACATTGCTTGTGAATTCATTGATTTAAAAAAAAGGTATCAGATCGTAGATTTCAGTAGTTCGGTGCCAGAAGCATCAATTTCATTATTAGCTTTATTCAACTTTTCTTTATGACATCAAACTTGTTTTCGGCAGCAGTACTTCCTTCACCATCTCAAGTAACCTAAGTCTTTTCTTCTTGGTCATAAATTTCTCCATCATTTTGTTTTTGGTTTCCTAGTCCTAGTAATACTAAATATTTGAAGATAATTGTTGCAAATCACCAAAAGTGAAATTCAATTAGGGGGATAGATTTGCCAAGCTTCCAATATAGCGATGTTGTTAGAATTATTAAGGTTTAGATGGGTAAAGGCCGAATCTGAGATTATTTGTGAAATTTATTAGGGCAAAATTATACTTTTAAATTTTGAAGGAAAAAATGGGGAGGAGGAGAATGATATTTTTGGAAACTCATAAATTAAGAGAAGTAGAAGGGAAAGAAGCAATATTCTGAAACAAGGGAGGAAGAGGCTGAATTCAAGATTGGGGGAAAATTTTTACTTTTAAATTCTAGAGGAAAAAATGGGAGGAGGAGGATATTTTGGAAATTCAGAAACTATGAGAAGTAGATGGGAAAGAAGCATTATTCTGTAAACACGTGAGAGGAAAGCGGAGCATTATTTTGGCTTTAGAGAATTCCATTTTGCAACACTATGGTAAGGCAAACTTCCCTAATGGTCGGTTTGATTATCTGATATCTTGATATTGGATTGCTAATTTAGTTGTACGATATCAATTACAATATGAACACTTAGAGCATCCTTAACAGGAGGTCAATTACTTCATGACTGACCCCCAACAAGGGGTCAGTGAGCCCAAAAATAGACTCACTACTGACTTCCAAAGTCACTTTGGCAACCTTGGCAGTTAGTGGTTTACCTGACATTAATAATGCCGGTAAACCAAGGTAGTGGTAAAACAAATTTCTTCACGTTTTCTTCATCTTTCTCTCTTAAACCGCACAAACCGCATTCACAGTTAGCCACAAAAAAGATCAAACAATCAAAGAGGAAAAAACCCGATATCCTCATTTCAACGATTTCAAGAATATAATCAAAATTCTGATGTTTAAGAAAATTCGTTACCAAATCAACGAAGCAATCAGAATGATCAGCAGAACTCTCAATATGCATCCCAATATCGTTCACACCAACATTCATAGCATATGACTTAAGGATACAACGATTAGTTTAGCAACCACTACTCGAATAGTAGTCCACAACGTCGATCACCAAATTTTAGAAGTTGCTTACGAGGTAATTTCACACAAAACAACAACTCTAGCAGAAATTTAACTTCTAATTTGAAGCAGTTGACGACAGTTTCAATCAAAATCGAAATGAGTATGAAGAATTTGTGGAAGATGAAACCTTATGGGATGGAAACAACGATTTAAGTCAACAATCCCAATGGACTCTAAGAAGGGCAAATCCAGGAGGAATCTGAAAGTATGTGTGGATCGACAGATATGAAATATATATTAAACTAAGTGCGGAAGCAGTTAATAGCACTAAAGTAAATAAGAGTAAGCACACCAGGAATTTTTATACTGGTTCGAACTCCCGTTCTACGTCCAGTCCCGGACTAACTTCTGGCTTTAACTAACAGTACCCTCACTTAACCCGGAGGAATAGGTCTGAGCAACAGAACAGACACCTGAGCAAAAGAACATATTTTTGCCTCAGCAGCCGAAGAGGACTTTCCCTTGCCTGAGCAGTAGAACAGGACTTAACAGAATATAAAAGTAGTTGACACAATGTGTTCTTGATAACACTGATTTGTCTTTAAGATTACAAACTTCCTATAATCAATTCCTCAAGTATATAAAGTGTATGTGAAGATTTGAAAGGAAGAATATTGTTAAGAATCAAAATATATGAAATATAATTTGAAGATTCAAAGCAATGAAGAGTATGAATGCACTAGAATAATCACAAGAGAGAATAGAAAGAATTAGAATCAGAATTGGTGATTGTGAAGTATGTGAGAACTTCTATATATAGTTTTCAGAGAGATGCAACTCTTAGTGAAGAGTTTCAGCCAAGAGAGACATCTTTTCACGGAGTGCAACTCTTCATGGAAGAAGATGTCCATTCAGAATTTTGACAGTTGAAGCCCGGTCAATCGACTGGTTGATTTCGGTCAGTCGACTGAATTTGAAAAATTCTAAAATATTTGAACGTTTAGAAAATGAGTACACTTTTGTGTATATGCACAGTCAATCGACTGGGCATGCACAGCCAGTCGACTGGCTGTGCATATTTTACACAGTGAACTTTATTTTTAAAGAAAAATAGAAAACTAGAAAACTTGAGGATTGATTTTAACATATGTCTAAGACTCAACACATATAATAATTACTTTAAGCATAGAGTTGTAGTCTTAATCCTCTGATGTCTTCTTTTTGTCATGTATGAGTGTATATTCTTCTTTAGCTTCTGAACCGTCTTGTCATGAATCAAAACTAGTGATTCAACATTCTCCCCCTTTTTGATTGATGACAACCTATATATATTTTAGATAGAAAATTTTCTCCCCCTGAATATATGACATCTTTTTCCTACATCAAATATGTTTAGTGCACACACTTTTTCTCCCCCTTTGTCATCGACAAAAGGGAGACAGAGTAAATAAATTTTAGAGTATAACACACAAACAAACACAGAATAGTACACATAGATAAAACAGAGTATCATAGTACACGAGATGAATAAAAATATAAACAACAATAATGAGACTACTTACTACAAGTCTCATAATGTTTACTAGAGTAGTTTGCGAAGAGAATTATTTGAACAAAGAACAAATTCCATCAAATCTTACCAACAAGAGATAGAAGCTTACTCATCATGATCCCAGTCATATTCATCTGTATGCTCCTTTCCAGGCCTTGATGTGTCTTGTCCACTACCACTTGGTCCGCTAGTATCGCTTCCGGTGTGTTCCTCGGAAGTAGACCACGTGAATCTCGGTGCTGGTCGCTTACCATGTGCTACGGAAGAAGCAGTCGTGGATAAAGAGCATGAAATCGCATCCCATAGTATAGAGAAGAAACCTTTGATCTTGTCTAATTTTTTATCAACTTTCTTCAAACGAGTTCCTAGTATTTGTTGATTTCTAGATAGGATCTCTATGGACTCTCGTGTACTATCCGATGTTGCAAGACAAATTTCTTCTTCTTCTTCGGGTAGGGGTGTTTTCTCTCGAATGATTGGTCCACCTGATTGTAGTTGTTGTTTTTGGCGACGCCATTCTTCATATGGGATAAATGCTGGAGGAGCTGACGGTAGTTTCATGAGACTCAATGTGCGAATGTTGATAACTCCAACGGAAGAAGTTTCGGATTCCGGTTGAGGTGCACCCACATTTAAAAGTAATCTCATTATATATTCTGCGAAGTAAATGGTTCTCATATTACCATTGTTGAAGGTGAGAAATTCATCCAATATTCTCCGTAGCCAATTGACTTGAGTTCCTCCCCATACCGCATATAGTGCTTTGAAATTTTTCGGGTAGATAAGTTCATATGACCCGGTTCTCGGAAGGATACTTCTCATGAACGCTTTGTGAAGAATTCTTGCTTTTGGTCGAAGAAGAATAAATTTTTGTTCTGTCATATTGTCACCCATGAACATATAGCTAACTCGATCTCTTTGTTGAATATTACAATCGACATTGTCTAGAGGAATACCTTGGTTAGGCGATTGAAGTATGTGCGCCATCCGGTCTAAGGAGAAGAAAACTTGATGTCCACAAACTAAATTCCAAACACAATCATTCCTATTTGATGGACGTTGACGAGGAAGATTTAAATTTTCATAGAAAAGCTTCACCATGAGATGATTAATCTTGTGAGAATTGAGATTCAAGTCGAGTAGTGATTCCAATCCGGATCTACGCAAGAGATCTTGTAATCCGTAAGCCGCAAAATCGTTGTAGACCATAAATGAACCTTCAAGGATCCGCGAATGCCATCTTGCTACTGTGACATCGTTATATAGCCATTGTGTGATTTGGCTATCGGTAGGTCCGGCGGAGGAGGAGCTTTGCCTATTTCGCTTTGTAGGAGCCATTTGATCAAGGATTTGGGGAAAATTTTGATTGGATTTGAGATTTAGGGTTATTTTTCGTAATGGATTTGGGTAAAAACTGAGAATGGTAAAGTGAGAGTGGAGTAAAAAGTAACTAAATAGGGAAGCAGAAAAAAAATTACCTACAGCCAGTCGACTGGATGAGAGTAGTCAGTCG
The DNA here is from genome assembly GCA_030737815.1 of Allium fistulosum. Classification (NCBI taxonomy): domain Eukaryota; kingdom Viridiplantae; phylum Streptophyta; class Magnoliopsida; order Asparagales; family Amaryllidaceae; genus Allium; species Allium fistulosum. The sequence continues at coordinate 437,202,156 of CM060904.1, read as the reverse complement.
ACTGGTGCACTAAAAATAACACAAATTGTATACAGCCAGTCGACTGATCGTGTTTGGTCAGTCGACTGACTGGTTTCCCTAGTATTTGTTTTCCCTGTAACCAGTCGTCTGGTTCTGAATTTTAGTCGACTGACTGTAAGAAATAATTACAGAACAGTTTTTGAACTATTTCATGAAGACACACAAGTTTATTTTATGAACTTAAGTACATTTTAAAACAAAGAAAATGAGTATACTAGTTTTTGTGAATACAAAATTAGAAATGAGAGTGTGAGTCTTCCGATTCTTCTCCCGGTTCAATTTTTGTATTTTGAGAACATTCTTTTTGAATCGGTGAGTTGCTCGTTCCTCCATGTTCCTATGAATTTTGTCCTCTACATTCCCATGGATTCGGTGATACATGAGGGCATTGAGGTGAGTGAATATGTGCATTCGTGTTGATGGGGGATGAACCACATATTTTTGCAGCACATCGTTCAAGAAAACTAAGTCTCCTACCATGACTCTTTTGTTCATAATACATTTCAAGCTGAAGTTCAAGTGTTTCCCTCTGATAGTGATGTAAGTCATCTATCTTTTCTTTAGTTGTCAGAGATGGAAATAAGTTTCTTCGCATACGTTTATTTTCTAGCGTATATCCCATATGATGGCCTTGTGGTGGACATATCTGGATATAAGCAGGAGTCGGAGTTGGAAGTTCTGAAGACCCTGAACTTGGAGTTTCAAAATTAATTGAAGAATATCCAGACGAGTAATGAGAGGAAGGCTCGTCTGAGGATGATCCGACCATGGTGTATATAAACAATGCAAAGTTGAAAACCATGTTTGATTGTTTATGATAGAAATAATATCATCTTTAATCAGGTAGGAAAAAAAATTTAGAATGAATATAAGTATAGAAGTCTGAAACTAAAAAATGAATAGCTGAGATTAAATATAGAACGATTGAATTTCAGCCATAAGAGAATTGTGGACAATAATCAAAGTGATGTGGACCATTTAAAATCAAAACAGAAATAAGCTGAAGTGAGCTTAGACAAGAAACATCACATAGCCTACTAGCAAAGACATATGCATACTTACCAGGAGGTCTTGAGTTCAAATCCCAGCTTATGCAGAAAATAAACTTAACTTATTTTTGAAAAACTTAAAATTTTTTAAACGAGATGATTCCAAGTTTTCGTCTCAATTTTACAAAAGTGTTTTCATTTAAAGGTTTAGTAAAAATATCAGCCAACTGGTTTTCAGAAGATACGAAATCAAGATTTATTATATCTTTTTCAATACAATCACGAAGAAAATGATGACGTATGTCAATATGTTTTGTTCGTGAATGATTAATTGGATTTTTAGATAGGTTGATAGTACTTAAGTTATCACAAAAAATTGTTGATTTAGATAAATTAAAACCAAAATCTTGAAGTGTTTGCTGCTTATAGATTACTTGAGCACATGCCAAAGCTGTAGATATATATTCTGCTTCACAAGTTGAGAGTGAGACACAATTTTGTTTCTTACTAAACCAAGATACAAGAGATTGTCCAATGAAGTGACAAGTTCTGCTTGTACTTTTTCTATCCGTTCGACATCCTCCAAAATCAGCATCACTATATGAAACTAATTCAAAAGGACATTCTTTCGGATAAAATAGTCCAAAGTCCTTGGTTTTATTAAGATATCGTAATATACATTTCACTGCTCTAATGTGTGACTCTTTTGGATCTGCTTAAAATCGTGCACACAAACAAACACTCATCATTATGTCAGGTCTACTTGCTGTCAAGTAAAGTAATGATCCAATCATGCATGCTTCGGTATAATTTTTGGTCTACACTTTTGTTGTTTTCATCTTTTTCAAGATGTATAGTTGTACTCATAGGAGTAGGTTTGGCAGAAGTATTTTCCATACCAAAGTGTTTAATTAGATTATTACAATATTTTTCTTGATTTATAAAAATTCCATTTTTAAGTTTTTTAATTTGTAAACCAAGAAAATAATTTAATTCTCCCACGTGAGACATTTCAAATTCATTAGTCATTATTTTAGAAAATTCCTGACATAACTTTTCATTAGTTGAACCAAAAATAATATCATCAACATAAATTTGAATTATTAAAATATCTTCTTTCTTTTTCTTAATAAAAAGAGTTTGATCAACCTTCCCAATTTCAAAGCTAGAGTCTATTAAATAACTTTTTAGACGATCATACCAAGCACGAGGTGCTTGTTTTAATCCATATAACGCCTTTTTAAGTTTATAGACATGGTCTGAAAATTGTTCGTGAATGAATAAGGGAGGTTGTCAACATAAACATTTTCTTTTATAAAGCCATTTAGAAAATCACTTTTAACATCCATTTGATATAATTTAAAGTTATGAAAACATGCATAGGCCAATAATATACGTATTGCTTCTTATCTAGCGACTGGAGCAAACGTTTCTTCATAGTCAATTCCTTCTTCCTGATTATATCCTTGTGCAACTAATCTAGCTTTATTCCTAGTTATATTACCATGTTCATCAGCCTTATTTTTGAAAACCCATTTAGTACCAATAACTGATTGGTCACTAGGCCTTGGAACTAAATCCCAAATGTCATTTCTTTTGAATTGGTTTAGTTCTTCTTGCATAGCGATAATCCAATAGTCATCAGTTGAGGCTTTCTTAACATTTTTAGGTTCTATATTAGAAAGAAATGCTACGTAGCCCATTTGATTTAATTGATTTCTAGTTCTAACATTTGAATTAATTTCTCCTATGACATTTTGAACTGGATGATCTTTTAATATCTTTGGTGGAGATCTTAATTCATTATTAGGAAATTTGTTTTCATTATTTTTAGATAAGGTAGTTTCTATATTTGTGATATTTTCAGGAACTTCTTCGTCATCTCTACTACTTGATATTTGTTTAAAATTTTCATCAAAAGATACATGAAGTGTTTCTTCGATGATATTAGTTCTTTTATTAAAAATTCGATAAGCTTTGCTTCGGTCTGAATATCCTATAAAGATTCCTTCATCGGATTTTGGATCGAATTTGTCAAGCTGATCTTTTGTGTTTAAAATAAAACATTTTGAACCGAAAACCTTAAAATAAGAAATATTTGGTTTTCGACCATTAAAAAGTTCATAAGAAGTGTTTTTAGTTAGAGGTCTTATAGAAACACGATTTAGTACATAACAGGCAGTTGCTAGTGCTTCTGCCCAGAAATGTTTGGGTAATGTGCTTCCATTTAACAAGGTTCTTGCACATTCTTGTAAAGTTCTATTTTTCGTTCTACTACTCCATTTTGTTGCAGAGTATGAGGAAAAGAGAAATTATGGTTTATTCCTTTCTTTTTACAAAAATGTTCAAAAACGTCGTTTTCGAATTCACCTCCATGATCACTCCTAATGTACTTTATTTTTAAGTTTTTGAAATTTTGAATTCTTTTGGAAAAGACTTTGAAATTTTCAAAAGTATCACTTTTGTTTTTCATAAAAATAGTCCAAGTATATCTAGAAAAATCATCAACAATTACAAACACATATCTATTATGATTTATGGATTGCACTTGTGTTGGTCCAAATAAATCCACATGTAATAGTTCAAGTGGTTGTGTTGTTGAAATAATCTTTTTAGATTTAAAAGATGACTTAGTTAGTTTTCCCAATTGACATGCATCACAAATATGATCTATTTTAAAGTTCATTTTAGGTAATCCTTTTACTAACTCATTTTTAGAAAGCTTAGTTAAAGTTTTGAAGTTAACGTGACAAAATCTTTTGTGCCATAACCAAGGATCATTGTCTTTGGCTAGTAGACACATATCTAAATTATGATTTATTTTCATATTCAAAATATAAATATTTTTGTCTCTATTTCATTCAAAGAGTAAATTTTGATTTTGATTAGAAATGCTACATTTATTTTTAGAAAAGGTAATTTTGAATCCTTTGTCACACAGTTGGCTAATACTTAAAAGATTATGTTTTAAATTCTTGACAAGTAAAACATTTGAAATAAGAGGTAAATTAGATGTACCATTGTTGCTCACATCACCTTTGTCGATGATATATCCCTTGGAATTGTCTCCAAAAGTGACAGAACCTCCATCTGAGTAGATAATGTTTGATAGTATATTTTTGTCTCCTGTTATATGTTTTGAGCAACCACTGTCTAATATCCATTTTCCTCTCTTTTTAAGTGGGTCCTTTAAAATAAAAAATAATATTGGTACCCACCTTTTTATAGGGTCCTAAGAGTTAGATCTTAGGAAACCAACCCCAAGAGGGTTCGGTATTCCCTTTATAAACATAATTTATATTTTTGTGTACAGATTCAATAAAGGAGTTTATATATTTCTTTCTAATCAAACTATTGTTTGTTTTAGGAATCCATATTTTTATAGTTTTCAAATTTGTCCTTTTTGAATTTTCTCTAGTGATTGTGGGTTTAAAATCAATTCTCCTTTTATTTTCTATTCTAGATGGAGCTATTGACTTCTTAACATAACCTAACCCCTTTTTACTTGACACTGATTGAGAATTTTCAATAATTTTAGACAAATTTTCTCTTCCTTTATTAAAGTTAGAAACATTTTTAGTAATATTCTTTAACTTACTTTCTAGCATAGTATTGTCTAGTTCAAGTAATTTTACTTTTGTTTTTAACTCGTGATTTTCAGAGACAAGAACATCATTCTTTTCTTTTTGAGTTTCAATTTCTTGACTCAATAAAGTAAGTTGAGAATTAGTATTAGAGACTGATTCTTGAAGTTTTTCAAGTTCTTCCTCTAGTATTTTCTTCTCATCTTTAAGCATATCTCTTTCGAATTCTGCTTTGTTCTGATTTTCGCGAGCTTCTTTATATTTTCTTTTGAAACTTTTTAGGGTGTTCAAAAGTTCTGAATTAATTTCTATTAGATCATCAAAAGTAAATCACTAACCTCATTTTCTATGGCCATGAAGCATACATTTGCTTGTTCATTTTCATTATCACTGTCATTATATAATGATGAGGAATCTAAGTCGTCCCATGTAATAAAGAATGCTTTCTTTTTGTACCTGTCTTTTCTGCCCTTGTTGGAATAACTCTTCTTTAGTTTTGGACAGTTTTTCTGGATATGTCCATTCTTGTGACAGTTATAACATTCTAAAGCTGATGTAGATGGTTTGCTTGAGAAGTTCTTTTTATCATTGAATTTGTTGTTCTTTCGATACTTTAAGAACTTTTTGAAATTCTTGGCAATGAATGCTAAATTCTCATCATCTGAATCTTGGTTCTCTTCTTCTTCAGCCTGAAAAGCTATGTTCTTTTTGTCTTGTGCCTGTACTCTTTTAGCCTGTAAATTAACTTCATAAGACATTAGATTTCCTATCAACTCCTCTGGTTTTATGGTAGAGATATCGTTAGTTTCTTCAATAGCTAAAACTTTTCTCTCCCATTCATCCGTGAGTGAGTTGAGGAGTTTTGACACAATATCAAAATTTGTATACTTTTCTCCTAGTGCTAACAATGAGTGATATATGTCTTGGAATCTAGAGTACATATCATTTATAGACTCATCTTGTTTCATTCTAAAGTTTTGAAACTGATTTTTAAGCATTGATATCTTACTTTGCTTAACTTTGTTTGTACCTTCATGAGTTATTTTTAGTGTCCGCCAGATTTCATAGGCAGTAGTGCACATGCTAACTCTATTAAACTCATTTTTGTCTAAAGCACAAAATAACATATTCATAGCTTTTGAATTATTTGTAGCATCTAGTTTCTGTGTGTGTGACCATTGTGCATATTCAGTATTTGGTATATGAAGTTCAGTTTGAGTGATATTCCAGATATCATAACTATTTGACTGCATAAATATTCTCATTCTAGTGGACCAATAACTGTAATTTAAACCATTAAATAGTGGTGGTCGTGAAGTGGATTGACCTTCATTGAAACTAGTGTTAGTGTTGTTTTCCATATTAACAAGATATCAAATAACTGTGTTATGGTTATTGGATGACCTTGCTCTGATACCAAATGAAAGTATGTGTGGATCGACAGATATGGAATATATATTAAACTAAGTGCGGAAGCAGTTAATAGCAGTAAAGTAAATAAGAGTAAGCACACCAGGAATTTTTATACTGGTTTGAACTCCCGTTCTACGTCCAGTCCCAGACTAACTTCTGGCTTTAACTAACAATACCCTCACTTAACCCGGAGGAATAGGTCTGAGCAGCAAAACAGACACCTGAGCAACATAACAGGATTTTTGCCTCAGCAGCCGAAGAGGACTTTCCCTTGCTTGAGCAGCAGAACAAGACTTAACAGAATATAAAAGTAGTTGACATAATGTGTTCTTGATAACACTGATTTGTCTTTAAGATTACAAACTTCCTATAATCAATTCCTCAAGTATATAAAGAGTATGTGAAGATTTGAAAGGAAGAATATTGCTAAGAATCAAAGTATATGAAATATAATTCAAAGATTCAAAGCAATGAAGAGTATGAATGCACTAGAATAATCACAAGAGAGAATAGAAAGAATTAGAATCGGAATTGGTGATTGTGAAGTATGTGAGAACTTCTATATATAGTTTTCAGAGAGATGCAACTCTTAGTGAAGAGTTTCAGCCAAGAGAGACATCTTTTCACGGAGTGCAACTCTTCATGGAAGAAGATGTCCATTCATAATTTTGACAGTTGAAGCCCGGTCAGTCGACTGGTTGATTTCGGTCAGTCGACTGAATTTGAAAAATTCTAAAATATTTGAACGTTTAGAAAAAGAGTACACTTTTGTGTATATGCATAGTCAGTCGACTGGGCATGCACAGCCAGTCGACTGGCTGCGCATATTTTACACGGTGAACTTTATTTTTAAAGAAAAATAGAAAACTAGAAAACTTGAGGATTGATTTTAACTTATGTCTAAGACTTAACACATATAATAATTACTTTAAGCATAGAGTTGTAGTCTTGATCCTCTGATGTCTTCTTTTTGTCATGTATGAGTGTATATTCTTCTTTAGCTTCTGAACCGTCTTATCATGAATCAAAACTAGTGATTCAACAGAATCAACATAAACGAGTCCCCAATTCCAAAATAAATGAAATTCTATCTAAAAGTTCCACTACTACTTAATGGAAATGGTCAAAAGAAGAACAAGTGGAACTTACTATTTGTTGGCTATAGTGTTCTATTGATGAAAAGAAAGATAAGTTGCAAACCGAGTTTGCTTTTTGGACATCTATTTCAAACATTTTCCATGCTCATTTACCTAATAGTAGTCCTAGATCAATTGAATCTTTAAAAACTCAATGGAGACATATGAATGGGGCTTCTCAAAAATGGAATCAGATCATGGTAATTATGGAGACGAGAAAACAAAGTGGGGCTACAAATGTTAACTTGGTGGGTTTTGTCTATAACCATCCTTGGAGTAAATTATTTATTATTGTAATTCACTAATGTTTTATTTTAATTTTCAACTCGAACAAGCTCATGAGGCTTATGTATAACAAAACAAGGAAGCTGCTTTCAATCTTTTGCATGTTTACAATCTTCTTAAAGATGAAGACAAATGGCGCAAATAAAAAAGAAACACACTGGATTTCAGTTTGCACCAAGAAGAATGAATCACTACACCATAAAAGACTTTTGGTAGCGTTGAAAAAACGCTACCATAACTTATGGTAGCGTTTTAGAGAACACTGCTATACGTCATGCAACTAAAAGTCTAAAACTTTTTGTTGCATTGTAGTAAACGCTATCAAAAGTCACTTTTAAATGCAACTATAGGTATTTTCTGTAGGATTTAAAAATAGGAAATTATTGTCAAGGACAAAATTTCTCAACATTTTAGCCTCAAGGATAGACCTTCAGTATTTTAACCTGAAGGACAACTGTTTTTAGGTATCAGTTTTTAAGTTTTTAGGTATCAATTTGTAGTTATCGATAGCAGTTTTTAGGTATCAGTTTTTAGTTCGGTAGCAGTTTTGGAAAAATGTTTGTCCTTATGAATAATTTTGAAAAATGTTTGTCCTTATGAAAATTTTTTAGGAGAATGTTTGTCCTTGTGGGTAAAATATTGAGGTCGTGTCCTTGAGGCTAAAAATATACAAATTTTTGCCCTTTAAATTAATTCCCCCATTTAAAAAACGCTACCAAAAGTCACTTTTAAATGCAGCTACAGGTTTTTTCTGTAGGGTTAAAAAACGCTACCATAAGTCTTCATTTTTTGGTTGCATTTTTTGTTTATACGCTTTTTTTGATTTTCAGTAGCGTTTTTAAAATGCAACTATAATCAATTAAATCACATAATTAGCATATACAAACAATCAATCATATGATCATCATATTCAAATAATTGCAAAAACATGCTAATCTCACAATCAAATATAATATCCATAATCAATTCGATAGTAGTTTTTCAACAAAATAAGTCACATACTACAAGCATTCACAGACAAGTTTCCACAAATGGTACTAACAAAATACGACAACATATATAACAATTAAATTCATGTTCGTTGCTTGATTACCAATAGTTCTTTATTGTCGACAGTCTTCGCTTCGAAATAGCTAATTACCTGCAAACGAGTTTAACAATCAACAATATATATTTATATAAATCTCTGTACAAATACATGTGTTGTAACCACAAAAAAATTATGATAAGTAAATATGAATAATCAAACCTCGAGATATAGTTCATCTTCAATTTCCAGCATTCTAACAACCTGACTCATCTTAGGCCTTTTTCCAGAATCAAGATCGATAGCTTATGCAGATTTTCGATTAATAATCAATAGGCTATTGTAGACGACTTGCTGAGATTTCCAATTAGACTGCAATAATGGAAGTGACTGTAGTCAATGCAAGATCTATGTCATTACGCAGCAACAAACATTGAATATATTCATAAAATATATTTCATGTTTTTCGATGCCATTATACACCTGCGCATAGAAGAGGAATGGATTTTTGAAGTGTGCGTCCTCAGGGAGGAAGAAGAAAAGCTGTTTTGAGGTGAGTATTTCGGTCACGGATCTTATGTCAAATCTTTTAATTCTATATATAGATATTTTAATTGAATGCTATTTTTGTGTATAACGTGGAGAGTTTCGAATTGAAAGATTTTATAGCGTGATGAGGCGTTGATATGGAACAAAAGATGCACGACCTGGAGCATCATTATAATTTGAAGTGCCCCAATAAATAAACTATCCCCATTTCTTTATGTGTTTTGTTTTCGTATACTCATATTTGCGAAACATTGACACATAAATTTTGTTGATACCTTCACCCGCTATTGATATGAAATTATGGGGTCATATTGATATATATTAAAGATAATGTAACATGTCCTCATTTCTGGTAATATGCGCCATGTATTACGCACTGGGTTGTGAATGGAGTGTATTTTTTCTCACTCATTCGTGTGTATCCAAGACGTTATGTAATTTCTGTTGTGTGTGCATTGTGTAATCAAGGGACATGCATGTGTTGTGTAATTTATGAACTTTCCAATCATTAGACACGCAGTTCAAAAGGCTTACTGGTTTCAAATTGCCTTCAACAGTTCCACTAGAATAAAAACGAGCTCTTATTATCAAAAACAATATAGTTGGAAAGAATTGTACACCACTAATACTTCCTAAAGTATCCAAACCGCCTTCATAAAATGAGTATAGTTATTCTCATATAAAAAGCATACTAATCCAATTAAATTCCTGATTGTTGTACACTTCGTTATCAAATACTGTACTGAATGCTTATGATTTCATATTTATTAATATGGTAAAGATACTATCAACTTTTCTAACACTGTTATAGGTCAACACACATGGTGTGATGAATGAGTAATTATGTTATTATCTAGGCATTCATTGGTATTTGTTTTATACATAATTGCTCATCAACACAGCTGGAACTTGGTTGGTGTTTCAACTGATTAGATATACTCAGAGGATGTTGACAAAGCCATGGCTAGCTATGGCTCAGCAACAAAAAATCAAGAAAAAAAAGACAGGAGGAGGAAGCTTGACAAGTTTAGACTGCTCTTTTGGCAACAATTCAGTAAACCAATGTCTAACTATCTTCGTACTACCACTTTTCATTTTCAGCCTGTATTTGAACTACTTTTATGTACGTTTGGTATTTGTTTAGTTACATGTACATAAGGCAGTTCTGAATTCTACTTAATGAAAATTTATTCACAAAAATTTAGTACAGTTTTCTTGTGATTCTCCACTCTTTGCTGCAAAGCCTTAGAATCCTTGTCTAAAGTTGTGGGTCATGAAATTTAGAGCATTTTCTTTGCTGAACACAATATTTTAATAAATTCTAAATTAAAATACGAACATAATTTTTAGTCTGTTCATGTGCCTGTGCTGTAACCCAAAGATTTATTTATAAGGGTAAAAGTACATTACTAGCATTCAATGTTATAAACCATTCCATACCTTTCATGTACGTTGATGAGAATTTCATGGTGCAATGCCTTGATAACATTTGATTCCTCATGGTGTTTCTCTCCCAGTTAAACAATGTCTACCTAAAACTCAACATAATCATCTTCAAATACTTGCATACAGACTATTTAAACAATAGAATTATATATTTTGAAGTACCTTGCTATGTTCTTGGAATCTTGAAGACCAAATGCCACAAAAATGAAGCACTGTACTGTGTATAGTGTTATCTATAATAATATAGCTACTAAAACAGTACTGGACCTTAGCTAATATGTTGGCAAACCAAACTTTGAATTTAGCTAACAAAGGCATTATTAAAGCAAGTACTAGACCTGAAACCAAGGTCGATGAATATGAGTCCAGGAGTGAATGTAAACTAGTCACAAACCGTTGGCAAACTAAGCAATCAATTATGTTCCAAGATTAAATGCGCATTGTCACCAAACTTTGCATATTAGAATTTATATTTTAGACACAATACTTTATGCATCAGATATGTCTAACGATGAGGTTATATTGTAAAAATTATCTTGAAGTGAAAAATGATATAAGACCAAATGCATGGTTGAGTAATCACAAAGGATTAATTTGTAGACTGTCAAGTAAATAACTAATTTTTTTTAGGGAAAACATATACGTAATCTAGTACTTGCTGTATGCCAACCTTTACTTTCTGAATCTTTCATTTCTTCTCCAAATTAACATTTCAAAACTCAACCAAACCCAAAAGCCTAATTTGCTCAGGAACTATCTAACCAATAATGTCACATAGTCATTTTTAGATCTGGGATAGATTTAAATCCATTAACTCAAACTTAACCTATATAAACTCTTTGTCAAATTATCGAAGGGCCATGGAATCCACTGGCCAATGGCCAGCAATCAGCAACATGGCATTGTTTTCAAAAACCAACTATAATCATCTATTTCTGCTTTAATGTAAGTGTTAATTAACTAGAAATTTGTAAATACAAACGTTCACTACGAACTATTATTGTTATTGGGATAGTCGGGATTTTCACAATCCTAAATATAAATGAAAATATATCTTGGTCAACTACTTTTAAATTTTCAAATGCATAATCTTCCTGGACGTCAACAATCAAATAAAGAACCTGAACAACTTCACAGTTTTCAAGAGGCCGTGGAAGAACATAATTCATGAGCTAAAGGAAATTCCAATAGTTTCTAAGCCTGAGGAGATAAAACCAGCTAAAAAGAAGGCTCAACAATCTCGTCCTACTAATTTTATTCTAGCAATCAAGCCTTAGGCAAAGAAAGCTAAAACTGAAGCAGCTTGTTTAGAAAAACAACCCTCAAATTCTTGTTTTGTTGATAGACTATTGAGGAAAACCCATTTTTGGATAAAACCAGAGCAAACTAGTGAAACATGAGAAGTTCATTAGATTAAATGTCATGTGATGTTTGCACTGAGAAATTATGGTAAGGAACATGAGAAGTTCATTAGAGTAAACATCAAGATATAAAACCAGAGAAAGATTAAACATCGTATGATGTTTGTAATTGAGAAAATATGGGCAAATGAAAGTGAAGAGAAAAATAATTCAGGAATTAGTACAAATGCACAAAAAGGTTAAACACATTTGATACTGAAATTGCTCATATGGAGGACCAGGGTCATAAAAAAAAAGAAATGCATAGAGTTTATTCTAATAAGTTACTTCAAGATTACTCAAATGACCATCTAATAGAAATCCATGACATGGATTTATGACCTTCCTAAATCGATAAAAAGACATGAAAAATATTTCAAAGTTTCGCATTTTATTTCCCTAAAAATAATGTAATAACTTACAGCTATTACCATTTCAAAAACTTAATTAATTTATTATTGATGCTCTTCATTAACTTGTGAAATTTCTGACTTATTAGGATGAAGAGCTATACATTGCACTATGAAAAAAGGTTATAGTGGTATAGCTCAAAAACAATGTAACAACGGTAAGAAAACGCAAATGATAACTATCAAAAAAACAAAACATAGATTATTGGTCAAGTAGACATATTTTGGGTTATACCTTCAAATTATACCCACAAGTTTTAAAATGGAAGTCATATGCTATTTACAATAGCTTGTAACTACACTCTGTAGATTTATTGTAACTACACTCAAAAATCAAACCATCATCAACATAACAAATGCAAATTTTATTAATAAACAACAATTGATAATCAATAAAAATGTTCAGCACTTGTAGTCAAATATAGATAACCAGTGCAAAACAATTGGAAGAACAAATTATACATCAAAGTTCTTATAGATTCACGAGTAGATTGGGAAAAACTAACCCTTTTTTTCTTCAAATAAATCTTCCTCTTGTATATCTCGTCAGTTTGAAGATTTGATTTTTTCACTTTTATTTATGTTTGGCGATAAGAGGATTAGCTAGGGTTTCAATTGATTGTGGAGGAATACTGCATTGAGGAGGAATACAACGTGGAGAATAAAGTCTGAGATTAGAGAATTTGATAATTTAGGGTTTTGTGTTACCTCGATTCGTAGATTCAAGCTCAAGGAAGCAAATGACAACAAATTGAAGGAATATTTGATCGACGAAGTGGAGGGGAGCAGATCGATGAAGTGGCGTGATGGGAGCAGAAGCGAGAGGATGGAAGAAATGTAACCGCAGAGGGAATTTTGCTGAAATAGAGAGAAATATAATAACGGAGGGAAAGAGATGGAAAAAACATGAAGACTTTTTAGCAATTGGCGGGCAAGGCGGCAAAAATTTGGCAGCCTTAACATAAAACAAAAGCAAGTAAAAATAAAGGAAAAAATAATATTGGTTGCATTTACACTACAAACGCTACCAATAAGTGCAACTAAAGGTGGGTTTTCTTGTAGTGAATCCTGATTCTAGTTGGGAGATTCTGATTTCCTGGAGGTGACATTAGAACATGAACGCCCAACATTTCGTAGTAACAATGCAGGGAGGACAACAAAAACAGAGATTGAAGAATAAAATTGATCACAGTGTCCATTATGATAAAATAGTTGAATGTATGTCTTCAGCACATAATGACACAAGACCGTTGGAGGAAGAAAAGGAACAGAGGAGAATGCAAATATGGAATGAGCGCAAGCCGAGAAAGAAGAACAAATAAGAATAAATCTTTATTTGCAAGAAGAGTATTTGGAACTCAAAAGCGAAAAAAATGAGGCAACGAAAATAAGACTCCATTTTGGCTATGCTAACTTGTGACCTCTCTAAGCTCGAACTTGAACAGCTGAGGTAATGCAGAGAAAAATTAGAGAATATCTAGTCATATGTTGTATGTTTATGGGTAAGTGTAACGTTGTTTATGTTGTAGTAGTTTATTTCGAATTTAGTTTTGATTGAAACTTATGTATGCTATAATGAAGATTAATTTGGATTCCAATTAATAGTTAAGTTGGTACTGCTATATTCATTTAATTGTCGTCTACTTAACCGGCAAATTTGGAATTTATACTATTTGTGATATTAGTATAGGTCTTGTCTAACTTTTCTATAGTATGTATTAAACATTTTTTCTAATTTGTATCATCACACAAGCGTAATAGTTAAAATGGTCATGTTGGAGAACTACATGTCCTTTTCTGATTGGCGTTAACTGGTTATTTGTCTACTTGTGACAATGCATTGAAGGGCCATAAGTTATTTACTTTAGCTATAAAGGTTGTTATGAACCAAACGTTTTGTACAAAGTTAGTAGATATACTTAAATATTACTATAATATACGACGTTGCTTGATCATCTTCAAATTTGCTGGTACTTGTGAAATCCTATATTAAAGCTGACCGTAGGCATGAATTGAGTTTGTGTCGAAGTGTGTATGTAAGTCATGAAGGGTAATGGAACTTAGTGAATGAGTTTTACTACAATCATCCAGATTGTATAAGGAGTCGCTCGACTTTGGAAACCAAAACAACTTACGGTGAATTTAGGGTGAATTGCGATAGGTATTGCAAAATAATTCAAGAGGTGGAAGATAAAAACCCTTTTCAAGCAAATTGATCTACTTTTAATCCACGTTACATATTGAAGCACCAATCATAATTTGTTGGTCATGAGGCATTCGAACTTTGATATAGCTGGCTTATGCATTGAGGTTAACTATGCATCATTGTACTTCCATGTGGTACTTCTCTATCCGTGTGTCTTTGTGTTATTTGATTTTTCAATGTATTTCTCTATTTAAGTATTATATATGTTCCTTTATGGTTCTAAAGTTACCTTTGACCTTTATAATTTGTTTGACATATGACTTCAACTTAAGATGTTAAGATAATGAGAAGATACATGATTTTAAATATCGAAATTCAAAAAATGACTTCTGCATTATGTTTAAACAAAAAATGAAAGATACATGAATAAAACCAATTAGTCCTGGAGTGAACAAACATCTAGGTTGAATGATTATGAAGAAGATAGTTCTGGTTCATAACATTAGCGAGTTGGTTATGAAGCCTCTTGATCTCTTCTTCCAATTCCAAAGTGTAAGGTATAGCCCGAGAAGGGAATCCGTCATCTATCCACTGTCCAAATTTGCATCCATTGGGGGTAAAGTGGACAACGAAAGTATCGATCAACATTATCCCCATTTCGTACGACTATAATTGGTGATTCGAAACCACAGAAGCACATAACATTTGCGGATTGTACCTCATCAACCTCAATCGTGTTTTGTATATATGGTATTACCTGATGTAATTCTTGTGCATGGTGGATAAGTAGTTGTTGTTGATGATGGTCTATTTGCAATTGTTGCATCACCGATTCAAGCTCTCTTTGTTTTATATCCTCATAGTGTCGTTTGTTACACCCATTCTTACCACGAACTGCAGTGAAGAAAAATGGGGCAGGACATGAAGTCAGTAAAGTTACTCTCGTGTCGAGAAAGTCAGATGGAAAGGAAAAAGGAAGTGAATCAGTCAAATTCGTACTGCACAGGGAACCAATTTAAAGTCGCAACACCTAACCCAACCCGAACCCTACAACCAAGGGAACTACAACAAGAGACAAATACTGCACACATTAGGAAATAGGGGCAGGTCACAATGAAGATACCTGAAATAAAAGACAAGACAGAAATACTGTACCGAGCACATGAGGCAGAACGTGTTATGCTGAACTGACTGCATCTCTAAAGCTCATACTTTGTCAAACCTACAAGAACAAGTCTACACTAGCACATACCGAGGGCAACCTAAGAAGCACCACATGGGATCAAAAGCATTCCAAAGGGCTACACACAAGGCCGCTTAGGATATGCTTCGACGCAGAACCATACTTATAGGTAAACCACAAAGATATGAAGCTCCCTTTCTCTCTCTCATTAACAACCTAAGCATACTTGCAAGGAGGGAAACTCAAATGGCAACCATCTCAATCCACAGCTAGCATCAAATACATTCTAAGCATGTGTCATGTAACCCTAAAAAATGTTAGCTGGGCAGTATGACCTGAGCGCCAAGCAACATTCATCAGCACACCTCCTCACATACATCAGCATCATCCTAAAGCCTCAGGGTGACTCCTCACCATTCCTCTTAAGACATCCTTAATTCCAAGAGAGAAAAGGCCAGCCCAAACAGGCTTAGGCATCCTGCCTAATTTTTCAGGTATCTTGCTTCAAATTTTCAAGATTCCCTCCAATGCCACGGTTTCCTACCAAAGACACATCAGTAATCTAAGCACAGCAAATCAATACTGTAAAAGAAGGCACTAAAGGACAAAAACGGGGATCCTCCTCTTCTTCTTCCCAAAAAAGGAAAATCTAAGATAAAATATTGTATGCTTCTAAGCAATTGTAATCATTTGTATCAAAATACAAAGATATAGTGGATTATCCCATGGACGTAGGATTAACAATAATCTGAACCACGTAAAAATTTCTATGTCCTTTACTTTCATTTCTACTTATTTGCTTGTGTGATATTTGTTCGAGAACACCACTTCTCTTACAAAAACCATTTCGACATTTCAGTAAATAGTTGGAGTGCGACTACAAGACTATGTAAGCGCCCAGTAACACGGTGACTCCTTAAAGGAAGACTTAATGCAATTTAAATTTGTTGATTCAAAATCATGAAAGTGATCGACACTTAAGATTGCTTTACGATCCAGTTGAGTGTGGTGAAGACGAAAAACTTCACTAACATTTTGGCATTAGAAAGAAGGGCTTGAACCTCCGTTCCCTTTTTCCCAATCTCAGGCGAATCTGCCTAACCTTCAATTCTAATTTTTCATCTCCAATAACTCTATCAATTCCTCCCCCTCCGAAATGTCATTCCTAGCCTTAATTACTCAGGCCAAGGAAAGAACCCAATGAGATATATGTGGATCCTTTCCAAACCTTATTTTGGTCCCTCGGAAAATCAAGGAACCATCGAAACAAAGGGTTACAAGGAGCAGCGGTTCAAGGTGCTATACTTAGGACAACTAACCGTCCACTACCCTAGCTCACCGCCCTTGCTTATCTACTACATGTCTCATGCAACAGATAAGCGATCACAACACTCTCAAAAATGAGAACGGTGAGACTAGACAACCAGCGGCACCTGAACCAACCGCTACTTGATAGACTGACTCAATCTAATCTCAAGGACTGCGACGTTGCTACTTTTCTAGTAAAGAAATGCCTAGAGTATCTCTGGATATGAAGATTCCTGCTAACCAGAAAGGAGAAAGCAAACAAGCAGCAAAGGCACAACAAACCAAACCACTTCGCATGTCCTTGGGATAACACTGCCACGAGGGAGGGATAACTCTGGGTATGGTAAGCCCTGGGCACATTTAAACTTTTCATTCTCCTTAATCATTGCCTCTTCTTCCTTGGTCATTTCGCCTCATTGCGCCTCCTACCTGAAGACCAGAAATTTCGATGACAGTACCTTCAGCACCAATCTCCTTCCAAATAAAGCAAAGGGCAAAAGTGGTTGAGGTGTACCATGATTTGAAGAATCCCAAACTAGCAAGGTATCAAAATTAGAGGAAAATCCAAGCTTGGAAGCCACACCGGGGACACCAGATCTCATCCAAAGTAGCTAGTACCGCTTATGTAATAAGCATTAAAAAATGTGTATATGTATTGATGTACTAAACTAGTCATAGGATATCAAACAACCGAACCAGTATAAAAATCCTTGTATTATTTCTCTTTGAATAGTTAAATACACATTTATAGTTCGCCACCAATACTCACTGATTAAGCACAACACGAAATCAGTAGATAAAAATGGCACCCTCAACACCAAGAACAGTGAAACTGGACATACACACTTGGACTTGCATCAACACAATCTGGCTCTTTAGCTAAATTACTGCATTGGACATGGGGATATTAGACTGCCCTGTCCGAGTATAAATATTTCTTTATAGAAATCATATCATAGTAAAACTAGTCGTAGGGATATTGTGTGGTCCGAACCATTATAAAAACCCCTTTATGTTAGCTAATTCAATATAGCACACTGGACGTATGGATATTAGACAGTCAAAACCAGTACAAGAAAACCATGCACATGCCAAAAGGGTTGCATATGCATGACCTGACTTCACAGTCAAATATTCTCTTAGTCCTCTCCCAAACAGTGGAGAGGACCATGCCCAGTGCACAAATAAATTTCTTATAGCTCACCGCCATCATTCCATAATTGCAATACAACCTATGACCAATAACGACAATCTCAGAAATAAGAATTGTGATGCTAAACAAAGATGCGGTCGGGCACACGTATGATATTATGCCCCGAAACCGAAGGGCAGGTCATACTGAGCATGCGACCAAGGATATTACGCCCTCAAACAAAAGGGATGCTACGCCCAAATAAGAGGTCAAACCATATCAAATATGCAAGAAAGAACTGCGTCCTAAGGGTCAAGACCGTGGGAGCATAAGCTGCTTTGGAAGCTCTTTCCAATGCATGGTAAGCAAGCACAATACATGGAATGTGCCATAAATTATCAATCAGGTACAAATCATCATCCTACTCAAAACTTGCTAGGTATATATCAAAAAACCGAGTTACCAATACTTAGTTTGCTTTTTACATGCCCACCATACAGTAATTATTAGTCTTAAATATATGTACGTAGTTTACAAAAGATTACATCATGAATTAACACCTCATATTAAAAGCTATGTTAAGAATCTGACTTAGAATCAGAACGAACTAGTTATGAATGCTCCGTGTCGATATGACCTGTGGGGACGTGATGACGAAGGCTGAAAAGAACCGCATATCAACTAAAGAGCAGGAGATTGATCTTCCAACTCAGTAATAAAGACTGATGATCGGGTACGAGCAGCCCTACCATGAGAAGAACTGCGGTAGGCAACGCGGAGATCATAGTTGGCATTGGTCTAGACATTCTCGTAATCATGAGACCCACACTTATAATTGGCTCTGTTATACAAGAAGGACAAGTCAAGCCCAGGCCAGAAACATCTAAAAACGTCAATGGCACGTTGCCGGCTAATTTTTGCTATTGTCTTCTTTACTTTCTCTTTATGAAGCTCTTCCAATAGCGATGCTATATCCATTAAACCTTGGGAAACTGTGATGGAATCTAATTAGGCCTCCCATTACTAGTTATATATTTTATTTTATAGGGCATTCACACACCGTATAGCCACCTTCCTAGTTCTCTCGGTCTCACCAAAGAGGTGCTCCCTTGTTTTTTTGGTGTTCCTAGAGAAGGAACCAAAGAGCTCATCCTCAGTAAGGCGGAAGCGTAAAACCCGAGTACATAGCATTCCCAGCTCTCCCTTATAATAATCCTCTGACTTTTTAATCTTAGCCTCATAATAACTCTTTATGTCATTCCTCCATTTGAGGACCTCATCTGGGTTAGTCCAAGAAGGAGGTACAGGAGTTGCATTTGACTTAAAAAGAGCGTGGGTAGGTGAAGTCATCGAAGGATCACTTTCTGCGCACATGCGCAGTGCAATTTCTTTGTCAATCTCCATAATCCGTTGCCTTAACTTTTTGATCTCATCTCTATATATGGCCCCATTTATGCTCTCGGCATTCATTAAAATGTCCTCTAATTCTGCTACTCTAGTTGGAGCAGAAGCTGATTTCCCTTTTGAGCGCAGCTACCTCCAAACCGCGATCGGGAGGAGCCAACCGAGAAAATTTAATGGGTTCATAATAATATACATAAGCTAGGTAAGAATGCTAGAGGTTTACAAACTTTGCAGAGAAATATAATTCAGTAAACAAACTTCTAGATCATGGCAAGCATTGTTAAACTAGAAAAAAATCATTATCCTAGGGTCTTAGAAGTTAAGCACTAAAACGACGTCTAAGGAACATTAGGAAGAGGCGGCCATGCTAACAAGAAAGGTCCTACGAGGGTCGTAATGTACTCCCGCCCAAGGATCCATGGGTTGGCCGGATGTCACTTCGAAGTCCTTTTTGTCATTCAAGAAATTCTGATCTGCATGGGGTACGAAAAATCTAGGACGTCTCAGGATCATTGTAGTAATGCATCCTCCTTCTTACTTTTGACTTATTCTTGCTAAGCTTATTCAAGTAAGAAGCGATCCTGCCTCGAGAAACCTGCAGTGAGTCCTCAAGCTCGCATATCTTCAATATGGCTCTTCTTCTTATGTCATTCAGAATCTCAATTAGCCGAGATCGTGTTTCCTGGTTTGTTTTGCAAAATCACCAAATAGCCTATGGGCTATAATCTTCCATCCATATTACAAGGAGAAGGCCCAGAACTTATAGAAAGAGCTAGATCGGTATTTGAGCGTGACATCATAATAACTCTCCTAAATTCAACAGCCGCTTTTTGATTGAGCAGTCTAGCACTTTCTACAGACGTCTCCTCCCTTTATTTTTGGTATCGTACAGTTTCATCTTTATAAACAATACTGTAAAGCTTTTCACCCTCCTTTAAGGTCTACTTTATCCCATCCAACTCTGATGCAGCACCCCCTGACCATGCATGTAGTTTTATATTACACTCATATTGACACCCAAGTGCATTCTTGACATTTTTGAGCTCTTTAGGAGCAAACTTCAGCTCTGTTTCAAGCCTCTCATTCTCATACCTAGTTGAGCGACCTCATCTTCAGGAGCAACCTCCACCTCAATCACATCAGAACCTTTAAGGTTAGGAACAATAGCGGAGGCAGAAGCATCCTGACGATAGGCATAGTTAGTGTTGAACAGAGCTCGGAGAGAACCAACTTAATCAATAGAAAACTAAAACTTGATTACATAATCAAGACATAACAGATTAATTTTTAGCATTAAATTTCCATCAATTATTACATCATCTCTATTTGTCCGTGTACTTAAAGATCATGCGTAAAATAACAAGGGTATGGAGAGCTCATTCATTAATCAAGGTTCTAAGCTTAAGCCTAAACCACTCTAAGTAGGGATTATCAGGTAGGATCAAACAGTTCTCTAGTGTGTATCATCATCGACGCAGCACAAAATCACTAAGGGCCTCTTTCTCTTGAACTACCTGATTTATTTAGGATAATAATCCTTGAGCCTTATCCATAAGCTCTGCATAAGACTTGTTCAATTCTTTTTCACGCCTACTTATAGTCGCATCACTTAAACCAAGATGATCTAGGATCTGTTTTTCGAGCCTAGTCTCGGTCTCCTTCAATGGTTTTGTGAACATAATCTCCCTAGAATACTGAACATAATAATAAGGAAAACACGATCATTCGCAAGATAGCTGAACAAAAATCATGTTTCATTACACGTTCTAAGATAGGTTTCAAAATCCTCATACAAAGGGAAACAAAGAAATCTGGGATTAATCATCAATATATATTGGGGAATTTGAATTAACCTTATTCGCAGATGTTTTCTCCCTTTCCTCAGATTGCAAGTTCCCTGGGTTGTCCTCTACCACGTCCATTTCAATGGGACACTTAGAATGAATGAGGGCAACATTTTGCTTCATAGCCTCCTTCTTGTTCCATCTACCTAGCAATACTCATAAATGGAGGCAACTAAGGACATGTCATCCAAGAAGTCAGGCTTAACCTCTATCCCAAAGCTACGCTTAGCTGAATTATAAAAACCATAAGTTACATTAGAAGTAACAGAATCAAGCTCAGTCTTTGATTAGATCAGCTCCTCCTTCACCGCTCCCAACTCCTTTTCCCCCTTGGTCAGTGCCTCATCCCTCTCCTTTAACTCACGCTTTTTTGAAGTCCGAGCATCATCTGTAGCCTTGGTTTTCCTCTCAACCTTCTCTCGGAACATCTAAAACTCTTCTTCAGCCTTATCCTAAGTAGAAGCCAGTGTTATCTTCTCAATATTAGACGAGGCAAGATCCGCTTCAAGTTTAGCTACCTGTTCCAAGAGAAAAGCCTGTGCACTCTCCTTCTCGTGTGCTTTTACCATCAAGGCCGCGAACTATAAGTAAATTTTGAGAAGTATAAACAATAGACTAGCAACTAAAAGAAAATTTGGGGAAGATAAAGAAAGAATATACGTACCTCAATTTGAATAATGGCTGCATGATCGAAGTAATCAAGGATTTTTATGAAACGTGGATTAGTTATTAAAATAGTGGTGCAAAGATTAATTAAAATCTAGCTAGAGAAATGAAAAGCCAGATTGAATTAACAGTGATTAAAAAATAGATCAATAAGGGAATGGCATGTGTACAAAAGCATTATAGGCAAGTGTAGCCGAAAATACTTTTCCACTACCAAAAGGATAGATTAGACAGAACTGACTAGACATACAAACCGGGTGCTTAAGACAATGGGCCTACCCCGATCTACGGTCGCCGTAGACTTGTGGGGCAAGTATTACACCCGTTCTTACCATGAACTACTGTGAAGAAAAATAGGGCAGGACGTGAAGTCAGGAAAGTTACCCTTGTGTCGAGAAGTAAAGTCAGATGGAAAGGAAAAAGGAAGTGAATCAATCAAATTCTTACTGCATAGGGAACCAATTTAAAGTCACAACACCTAACCCGATCTGAGCCCTACAACCAAGGGAAATATGGCAAGAGACAAATACTGCATGCGTTGGGAAACAATGGGCAGGTCACAATAAAGATACATGAAATCAAAGGCAAGATAGGAATACTGCACCGAGGTACAGGAGACAGAACGTGTTATGCTAAACTGACCACATCTCCAAAGCTCATATTTTGTCAAACCTACAAAAACATGTCTGCACCAGCACATACCAGGGGCAACCTAGGCAGCACTGCACGGGATCAAAACAATTCCAAATGGATGCATGCAGGGCCACTCAGGATGCGCTTTGACATAGAACCATACTTACAGGTAAACTAAAAAGATATAAAGCTACATCTTTTCTCTCTTATCAGCAAACTGAACACACTTGTAAGGAGGGCAACTCATATGGCAATTACCTCAGACCACAGCTAGCGACGAGTATATTCCAAGCATGTGTCATGTAAACTCTTAGAAATGTTAGTAGGTCAGTACGACCTGAGCACCAAGCAACATTCATCACTACGCCTCCTCACATACATCAACAGCATCCCAAAGCCTCAGGGCAACTCCTTACCATTCCTTTTGAGGCATTCGCAATTCCAAGAGAGAAGAGGCCAGCCTATATAGGCTTGGGCATCCTGCTCAATTTTTTAGGTATCCCGCTTCAAATTTCCAAGATTCCCGCCAATGTCACAGTTTTCTGCCAAAAACACATCACCAATCTAAGCACAACAAACTAACACTGTAGAATGAAAGTTGGTGGGGTTTAACGGTGGAGATTGAAGCAAAGGATAAAGGGCAAATAAGAAAACCAATAATGCTTTTCTTCACACTATAAAAGAAGGCACTAACGGACAAAGATGGTGATCTTCTTCTTCTTTCCAAAAAAGTAAAATCTAAGATAAAATATTATATGCTTCTGAGAATTTGTAATCATTTGTACCAAAACAGCAAAGATATAGTGGATTATCCTATAGTCGTAAGATTAACAATAATCCAAACCACGTAAAAATTTCTATGTCATTTACTTTCATTTCTTCTTATTTACTTGTGTGATATTTGTTCGAGAATAACACTTATTTTACGAAAACAATTTCGACATTTCAACAAACATTTTGGAGTACAACTACAAGACTATGTAAGCGCCCAGCAACATAGTTACTCCTTAAAGGCAAACTTTATGCAATTTAAGTCTGTTGATACAAAATCATGCAAGTGATCGATACTTAAGATTGCTTCACGATCCAGTTGAGTGTAGCGAAGACGAAAAACTTCACTAACATCATTTTTCCATTTCATTGTACCATGTGTTGAGGTTCTAGGTAGAGATAGATTAGGATTTGATGGTCCATACAAATGATCGGTATAATTGTATGATTTTGGATAAGAAATATGCATCTTAAGAGTTGGTGGTTTCTAAGTTGCAGAATGAACTACAAACATTTTATTTAAGAGGTATTTATATTGAAAATAAACTTTTACACCATACAAGTCTAATTTCATATCCCATGTACCTATAATGTAATTTTAGAAATTTGTCATTGACAACTCCAATCAGTATGATAATCCAGCCATGCACTACAGTGTAAAATTTGATTCTTTTCAGTGAACGATCACATCGCTCTCTGAACTAAGCTGCTCCTTATCATGTGCTACATTGTAAAGATGAAATCTTTTCAGTGATCGATCATATCACTCTCTAAACCTCTCTGCTCCATGCCATGTGATACAGTGGAAAGTTAGAGAATCTTTTCAGTGATTGATCACATCACTCTTTGAACCATGTTGCTCCATGCCATGCACTACAGTGTAATGTTGGAATCTTTTCAGCGATCGATCACATCACTCTCTGAACCATGCTGCTCCATGCCATGTGCTATAGTGTAAAGTTGGAATCTTTTTAGTGATAGATCACATTACTCTCTAAAACATTCTGCTCCATGCCATGTGCTACAGAACCTAATTGGAATATTTGGAGTGACTAATCAAATCAACAGTAAACAATTCAAATAAACGTTCGACTGTAATTGTTTATAAATGCGATTTGGAAAATGTCAGCATTTAATTTAGTTTCAGTCAAAAATTTCAACATAGCAATGTCGAACACAAACTTAGATAATGTTGTAATTATCGGTGGTTTTATAACACAGAAAATGAACAAGTCCAAAGTAGAAGAGTCCATTGCGAATGGAGAGTTGAAACGATCATACTCATTTTCGAATCACGTGAAAATGTAGGTCGAAGATACTTCGCACGCAGGGATAATTGGAATGGATGTGGCTAATTCCAGTGGATTGATCCATAACTCTATCAATAAGGAAGAGAGTATGCATTTGAAATGCAATCAAGAGCGAGAAGATTAGAACTTCTGCCTAATAATCGTACCTAAGAAAAAAAATACCTGGACAACGTCCAAGTATGTGTGTCTACTAGTATGCTTCGTAGGTAATTATTGTCCTTATCTGTGTTTATACTATCATGTATTTTATATCATTCTCACGTGTTGGTTGATACCATAATGTATATGTTTTTAAAAAAGTCAGTAGTTATTATTTGTTTTAATTTATCCCTTCGTTATATTCTTCTGTACCTAAGTGCAACAACAATTCGTAATCTAAGCAAAGTCATACAATGACGTTAAATTATAAATATAACAACTACAACTAGTACAATGTCCAATATTGGAAATAAACATATAATAATAATTTCCTTATTACTCAACTATTACCTACAAAATGATGATAGTGGTGCATTATTTCTCTACACAAATCCAAATGAGCCTCGGGATCTCTGATCTCCATAACTCTATTCATATACCGTGCAAAGGATATTGGTTCTTTAAAAGAAGGAGTCTCAAAAGGACGTGCTAGGTTTGAATTATTATGCAACTGTAGTCTATAACCACCTTCTCTTCTTTAATAATCATGTTGTGAAGTATTATACAACAGTACATTATGTCAGATACCATTTTAGGGTCATGGTTGTACACCTCCTTTCTTAGAAATTAGAAACTACCTTGTGCAACCCAGAAAGCACGCTCAATATCTTTTCTTAAATTAGCTTCATGTGCAGTAAATTTGTGTTCCTTCTTGTTATAAGGCTTTTTGAAACCTTTGACAAAAAATTTCCAAGTCGAGTATATTCCATCAACAAGGTAGCATTCGATGTGTTGTATATCCCCTATAATGTAATTACAAGCTAGTGCAATATTGTTAGATAATGAGCTAAATAAATAAGACCGGTGTGGAACATTAATGTTGTTTAAAGATCCATGTATACTGAAAGAAGCATGCCATATATATAAATCAATTGAAGCAACAACTTCCAAAATCATTGTTGCCTTGTGGTAATGCCTGATGTATTGTCCTTGCATTGCAATTGGACAATATTACAATGCCAATATATACAATCTAAGCTACCTAACATACCTGGAAATCCATGTTGTTCACCATAGACAATAGGTGATTGATATCATTATTGTTTAGTGCTCTAAGATACTCCACACCAAATGCTAGGTCCACCATTTTACAAAATACTTTTAAGCATTCATCGGTGGTAAAATCTCCGGTTCGAACGTACTCGTCTTTCCTATCAACACTTTCCCCATAGGCTAACATTCGTAAAACACTTCTCATTTTTTAATGCGGCAAAAGACCCAATTGACCACATGTATTATTTCATTGTGTGAAATATAAGTTTTCTCCCTAACCCTATCATAACTCACTCAAATATATTTTTGGACATTCGATACCTTAATCTGAACTTCATCATGTCAAAACATGGATCGTCGTTAAACTAATTTTCCATTATTCGATCATGCCTCGATTGATAATTTTTTCGCATATCTTTATACCTAATAACACTACCACCTTGTTTGAAAGATTCTTCCATCTCCTGTAACCGAATAAGCTCTAGTTCTTTAAAACCTATTGCTTATTGTTGAGAATCTTCGCATATATGACTATCACCCAAAGTTGACAAAGATGAAGAGGAAGAAGAGAAGTAAAATAAACTTTTCATTGGATTCTTTTTTATATTTGATGTGTGTTTTGAGTTTCAAAATTAACATCTATATGTAAGCTATTGGAGTTGTAAAAATATCTCAAAATCTAATCAGATATTTATTGAATTTTATGCTATATGTATAGATATTTATTATACTTTATCCCACCCACTCAGATATTTATTGAAGTTTGTACTATATGTGTAGATATTTATTATACCTTGTCCCAACTGCTTAGATATTTATTGAAGTTTGTACTACATATGTAGATATTTATTATACCTTGTCTCATCCGCTTAGATATTTATTAAAGTTTGTACTATATGTGTAGATATTTGTTATACCTTGTCCTACCTACTTAGATATTTATTGTTTGTACTATAAATATTTATTATACCTTTTCCTACCCACTCAGATATTTATTGAAGTTTGTAGTATATGTTTAGATTTTACTATAGCTTGTTCTGCCTACTTAGATACTTATTGAAGTTTGTACTATTGTTTAGATATTTATTATACCTTGTCTCACCTAAGGATGGCAATAGGGCCGGTCTAGGGTCTGAACCCGGTAGACCTGCCCCTGTTTTGACCTACCAAGACCCACCCCATTAGGTCCGGATCTAGGGTTGGGTCAGGACTTGGCTGACCCATTTCAACCTGACCCGCACTACCGAGATCTTATAAAATTGCTTTGTGACTTTAAGAATGATTTGTTAATCCTAAACGGTTATAATATGGATATTCTAATGTACCATTCTTTAGGTTATATGATTTTTATGATATTAAGTTGCATCACTAATAATTATAACGTATGCATCTTTTTCTTGAACCGTTATCATACACCCTATTTATATTACCTTACCTATCATTATACACACATTGATATCTATATTTATTATATCATTTAGTGACAATCCCTCTTACAAATAAAATAAATATGTATATGTACATTAATACATAATTTTGAATGAATATGTAAAGCTTCATTGGTTCTTAGGGCAGGGCGGATTTACCTTGACTTGTTTGGGTTCCGGGTACGAAGCAAAAGTCTAGACCCGCAATGGGTCTACAGAGCGGGTCTGGGGTAGGGTTTAAAAAACCCAGGGTGAGTATGTGGCATAAAAAACCCACCCCATTTCCATCCTAGTCCTACCCACTAAGATATTTATTGATGTTTGAAGTATACGATAAGATATTTATTGATGTTTGAAGTATACGATAAGATATTTATATGGAAGTACTATAATATCAATCATAGATAAATGACAGAATATAATCCAAAGCAGATACACATGAATAACATACTCATAAACAAGCGAGTATAACATGAATAACATAGGATATAATCCAAAACAAGTGCAACCGAGTCCAATACTATATATCATAGAATAATAAAAATACATAAAAAATATAGTCCTATGCATGGAACAAAGGAAACAATCCTCAAATACAAGTGCGCAAATGAAACAAACTAACAAACCAACTAATCATCATCGTCATAACCATCCTCATCATCGTCGTCGTCATTGTCATAATATGGAATCTCAATATCAAGGTTAACCCCGCAAATGATTTAGCCTAGCTATTTTTCGCTACATCCGCTAAATCAAGGCTTTTTATCACCTGCTTTAGCAACATTAGTATACAAAGGTTGATTTGACTAGTTCTCTTTTAAACCAAATCAACAAATTTAGAGTAAAGACACAATTTTAAGGCATAAGTGCTTAATATAAGTTAGAAACCTATTGTAGTCACCAAATCTACTTTGCATAAATCATGATATTTTTCTGTTTTGTTATATAGAATTAAACAATATTTCCTTTTCTTATACAAATGATGTGCGAATGACAATAAATTAACTTTAAATATTTGGTTCTAAATCCAATGAAGCATTTTGCACCTTCGCTATTTACCACTATATCCTTGCTTTACACCTCCACCACTATGGAACTGCTAAGTGCTTTAACTGCATAGGTATATACTCATACCACTAATATTGTAAAACCTCCCAAACGCCACATAATGATATACCATGATTAGTCACCATACACCGTACATCCAATGACCTATACAAGTAGGCCATGACAGTCATTCCCTAATCGTAAAGAACAAGGGAAAAATGATCAAAGTCTGCAACCGCTGCAACATGTCCTAATGGCAGTGTACTGGATGGATTGGAAAAAAAAAGGATTCCTATCATGTACAGGACAAATAGCCTAGATATCTCTAAGTCATTGGCAAAGTTGTATTGTCGAAGTAGTTTCCTAACAGTGTCCCTAAGGAAACTAATTCTAATTTGTGTACTCCCTGATAAGCATGACGGAATAGGAATAATAGGTAAAACGTGCGGTAAATTATCATGTATTTGGTACTGCTTTTCGTAAGCTAAACGCGTAACCCAACAGAAATACTAGTAAATATAACAAATCTAAAGAACAAATGCCCATCTTCCCAAACGCGAAGTGAAATATGTGGGTGGTCTTCCATAAAAAAGAAGCTAATGTACCACACAATTGTGCATCAGAATTTAAAGTCAAGTGTAACATCCCCTATCTAGAGGCCCAAAGCTAAGCGCTACAAATGCTGTAGTCATCCATAGTATTAACTTCCGGCGACTAAATATGGCATGTTAATGGTATCCATAATATCAGAAGCACTTGAATATGAAACAAAATCACATATTTCAAAAACAACATTTTACTGATTACATTTCAAAACTCATGTTTCACATTCAAATTACATAATCCCATAATCGTTTCCTAGGTTCAGATAAAATATAATTATTACATAAATACGCCAAGAGTGACATATGATGATGCCTCCTTGGTTGACCAGAGTACTATATAGACATAACTGTCTTAAATACAACACAGCGGAATAAAACAAAACAAAACAGCAACTCCTAAATAGCTATCCGTCAGCCACCTACTCGTGTACGGAAGCTTTATTCGTCAACCTACTAAAACCTGTAAAACCTCAACCCTCATCTTACTTAAATCAATTTTGAGCACCCGAGAGTTTAAGGGGGAACACACAAACTCCGAGTCAGACATAAAGCCTGGTGTGAATAATACTATACATCTCGGTTATTTGATATTAAGTGAGACCACGCCGCTTAGCGGAACGGGTTTCCCCTCACTAATATCCTTTTAAAACATATATTTTGCAAACCTTTATTCTGCAACCAAAACTGGTTAAACTTGTAAAGCATTATTATGTAAACATACATATCATGTAACAAATGAAATATTTGTCCGAACACTATAGTTTTGTTTGGCTAACTACTAACCTTTGGCTGACTCGGGCCTACCAGATAATATAATCAAAATAATCTAACACCTATTAGACACTCCTCTTCTGGACGGTCTATCCTTAACTATCTATTATATACTCCTCTCCTAGACGGTTCGTCCCTAACTTAACATCTCCCAGGGTCACCTGATCCTAATGGTTTTGCAGGCTCACCAATAACCTATCTGTATACAAATACATATTCCCTTCTACTTGTAATAATAATTTTAATATTACCTGTGACAAAGCCCTACACACTAGAATTTTGGACTAAATTAGCTGAGGCTAATAGCTAATGTATAGGGCGTGACCCTATACCAGTCCCATCTGGTATTCTAATATATGAGTCATTTTACTTAGGGTAATATTCCCTTAAATTTTCCTTGAAAACCTTTTCATCTCAAATTGATTAAAAACCTTTAAACCAAACTTAAATAAGGAAAATATATACTCTATGCTTTACTCAAAATCACCTTGCCATGTTATATATACTTTACTCAAACCTTTGTTGATGA
This sequence comes from Allium fistulosum, assembly GCA_030737815.1. Classification (NCBI taxonomy): domain Eukaryota; kingdom Viridiplantae; phylum Streptophyta; class Magnoliopsida; order Asparagales; family Amaryllidaceae; genus Allium; species Allium fistulosum. Next base: position 437,171,929 of record CM060904.1, on the reverse strand, counting down.
AAACATTTAAACCTTTGAAAGTACTCCTTTCGAATCCATTGAAAGTATCCCTTCTTTCACCTAGGCCGAAAGGCCAAAACATTCCTTTCGTAACCATTCACAGTCTTCCTTTCGAAAACGTTGAAAAACCATTCCTTCGAAAGCATTAAAACCTTAGACATCCTTCTTCAAAACCTTTAAACATTACCTTTCAAATACATTGGAAAACCTTTCCTTTCAAACCTTTCGAAACCATTGGGGAACCGCCCCCTCGAAACCATTCTTTAAAACCTTTCGAAAGCAATAAAACATCAAACCTTCCGAAAGCCATTGGGTTCAAGTAAAACATGTGGAAACACCTTTTGAAACCATTAAAAATTAACTCCTTCGAAACCATTTGGGTTCTACCTTCAATAGAGCGAAAGGGTCATAAAACATTTAAGTCGAAAGCACTCTTTCGAAAGCATTTCCTAAGAAAAAAAGTAATGGTGTTGAAACCAACCTTCCGAAAGCATTGGAGAAGCTGCTAAGTTATAAAAGCAAAGTATACCTTCCGAAACCATTGGCGTCGAAAGGTAGGTAAGCGGCAGCTAAGGGCTTCGACCTAGTCGAAAGCATATACTTAAAACAAAGGTGCAACCTCTTTAAAACCATTGACCTAGTCGAAAGCAAACCAAGTCGATAGCTACACCGTCGAGCAAAGCAGGCGCATTTTATTTAAAACAAAGCAGTGCTTCGGCCGCTTCGGAACCCCTGGTTTCGACCTCATACCTTCCGCCTTCTTTCCAATTCGCTGCACAACAAGTCTTTGATGCCATGCGCATTGGTTTCGATGGTGATGGAGGCGGAGGAACTAAGTCGAAAGCCATCTAAGTCGGAAGCAGGGTGCCAAAAGCGGTGAAACATACATTTTGCATGTAAAACTGATTTTTAAACTTTTTAAGTAATCTTTTTAACTATCATGCCTTGTTTGTCAAAATCTTATTGGTTGCAAAATTTATTTTCTAAAAGCACTGCAAAATTTTAGAAATAAACAATTTAATTTATTTATGAAATACCCCTTCTCCTTTTATAAATATATAAAACATTTAAGTCTCATACCTTAAATAATTTTATATATTCATCAAAATACTTAGAAAAATTCTACAAAAATTCCAGAAATTATTTTTAATATATTTTCTAACATATATTAATTCCAGACCCAGTATATTAATTATTTAGCCGTAAATAATTTAAAACCTAAATAATAATTTTCTACACTAGAAAATTAATATAAAATCCACATTAATTCAGAAAATTATGAAAATTGAATCCATCTCTAAAATATCATTTCTGATCTATATCTAAAATTACAAGGCATTTGGATATCATTAAATAGGATTTTCACATTAAATCATATCATAAAACCTATATGATTAAACATATATCATCAACAAGCATATATAAACAATTGATCATTCAAAAACATGGCATAATCATGCAAATTACTTCGGATTCATCTTTAAACCGAAAACAATTAGAAAAATGAGATATAGTCATTATTCACCTTAACTTTTGAGATTTGATCTCGATTAAGTTGATTTGATTCCTTCTCTTGAAATCCTAGCTTTATCTTGAAAACTTCTTCTTGTTCTTCCTAATGATGGACGACCTTAGTTTATATTTTTGTTTGTGAATTATGAATGAACGTGAGAATGAGGGCTTAAGGGGTTTAGGGTATAAGAATGTATCTATTCCTATATTGCCCCTTATCTATCTGCCTTAACCTTTTAATTATTTATTTCATTGTTTATATGGAACGGCTACCCTTATTAATCACAAATCACAATCTCCTAATCATCCCATTATATTATTCAATTTAGTTAATTAAATATCATAAATAATGTTACTAAAAATATGGGGTGTTACATCAAGTAAATGCCTATAATAGGGAATATGCAGGGATAAGCAAAATTCAAAACGATTTTACATGTAAATATTTATGATAAAAGAAACATACCAAAAAATCCTAAAATCCTATTTCATCCAAATATCCGATAACACGTTGATTGACATCGACTGCTATGATCTCTTAATAAAGACGAAAAACAGATGCAAGGGACTCATGAGTTTTCCCTTCCCTCACCTATTGAGAAAATTATTTTGGCTATTAACTTCGTAAACTAAATGTATGACTATGCAATTTATAAACTAAAATGTCAACAATTTACCAAGCCCAAATATAGAACCATACAATTAGTATAGAACCATACAATATACACTATATTTTTTTGAATACATAAACAATTTATAATAATTAATGCTAATCATTATCGTTATGTTTGAATTCAAAATTTTACTTATAGTGATGTCGACACAGGTAGAAACGTGCACTTGTTCATCGGACAAAAGACGAAAATTGATCAACTCATTCTCTGGTCCTAAGTTTTGATCGATATTTGGAGCCAAATTAGAGTCTTCGAAAACAATCCACATGCACCGCCTTTGAGATACTGTTGTTCCATTACACTTATGCCTTCTTGAAGAACTAGAGCTAGGACTTCACCACCATCATCTCCACTGCCCCAAATATTTTGGAAAGATCTACCGCTACCGTTAATTGCATGCAATATTCTTCTCATTTTTAGGCAATTTTTTTTTACAAAATATGGCATAAAATGGGTTTAAAATGTGTGGGTTTGGGGGTTTTTCAAATTGAAAAATGGGTTCAACAAAATGAAGATGAGAGAAAGAATAGCTAGCTAAGGAAGAAAGCTAGCTATTCTATATAAGTTTATTCGGCGATTAATTTTAAAAACTTATATGGATTGCCATGTGGGGATTGTTTATTTGCACTTTGGTTATCCAACATTATATATTATGGATAACTCAGCATTTTTTGGCATGTTGGGGTTACACAAGGGGCATGTTACCCATAGTATTGGGGATACTCTTACCGAGTTTTGGAAACTCAAATATGTGTAATTTTATGTCTTTTCTTCATTTAATGTGGAAAAAATGTAAATAAAGTGACTTGTTAGAGTTTAGAAACTCAAGGGAATCTATAAGCTATTTCCTTTTGTTAGGGTAACATGTAGTAGCATACATATTACATCATCATAACACCCAACAGTTTTACTGCATTATTGGGGATGTTCTTACCCAACTAGAGATGATTTAATTTTAGGGCTAAATTTGATATATAATAAATTTGGACGACATCGGTCTATATGCTATATTAATATAGAAACATGTTCAAAGAACAAACTTTGAGCCAACCTTAGTTCAAATGATGACAAGTTCATTTATTAAGTCACAAGGGCAAACATTTGCCAATAATTCACCTAAATTCCAAAATATTAGTATTCATAACACGTTTGTAGTGCCCAACCTTTATCCCAAGTTAACCAGTTTTAAAACAACAGTAATAGTGTTGGAAAACCCAAGAATAATGCACTAGATGTATGATCTGATAGAGTTAGGGTTATGCCCCAGGAGCAATTATGTAATTTGTTACATATATCTATCTTGATAACCAATCTTATTCAAAATAAAAGGTGTTTTCATTCTATTATATAGTTGATATGGTGTGTGATATTAATTAATTATTTAATTAAAAGTATATTTAATATATAAAATTTATAAATGGTATGTTCTCTGATAGTAGTTACAGTGTGTTGTACTAATGGGTAATTTATCATAATAAGAAAACACACTGTTTTAAATATTCATAGCCAAGATGTAACGAGGCTGGATATCATTGAGATTAGAGTATGTAATGCTCTCCAAACAATGGGCAGTGTATTACTCATCGCTAATGGGGCCACCAAGGATTTACATGCTGATAGTTATTGGATACTCATAGAATGACCTACTCGATAGTTTTCTGTTGGTTAATGTAACTAAGGTCAAATAGAAATATCGATGCGATAATTTTACACAGTTCTCTCGACTTGAGAATATTATCAAGCTTAAATTTGGTAACTCCGCTTTGATTATAGTTAAATCATGACACGACGTCTATCAAATGACTATACTTGGGTCGAGTGGAAGCATTGGACGTGAAACACTATTTAAGGGAGAATTTGTCTGCTCTGTTATATAGGGTTAGTATCACAGGGTCAACTTAAGTCAACTGAAAGTCTCTGACCAGTGTAGTACGCTTAATAATAATCGTTACTATTAGACTAAGGGTTCTATGTTTGCACTAACAATGTCGAATGTCGATAATGTTGGAATTTTGGCTAAAACCAAATTCCATAAGTCAACGTGATATGGTTTTGACGAAGAGAATTGGTATAAATAATCACCACTACCAGGTACTGCTTATAATAAGTAAATTGGATTGTACCAAAAAGATGTATAAGTAATAAATTAAGTCAAACACTACAAGAAAATTTATTATTCGTTGTAGTAAATAGTAGCGTTTAATAGCTAAGTGCAAACGTAGATTTGCAAAACAAACTAAAATTACCAATCAGCGCTACTAAACTTATCCCGCGTAAAGCGTTGAAATTTTTTTCCTTACCCGCTTTTCTTTCTATTTTCATTTTCATTCACTATTTTCTACTGTGAAAATTACCCAATACCCTAAAATAAACTTCTCTCAAACTCGAAACCATACCTCCTTTCCTTTAGCTTTGAACCTCTCTCCATCCCTTGAGTGTCCAATCAACCTACTACCTCCACAACATCGCTTTACCCCTCTACCTTCCCATTCCATGCTATGTCGGTGAGCTTTTTGCAGATTCAAATTGGTTGTCAAACTTATTCAATTTTGAAAGTGATTTGAATTCAGAATTAGAATTTGATGCTTTTTAGATTAAATTTATTTTTATTTAATATAAGATTCGGTTCAGTTTTGCTTGTTATTAGATTGGAATTTAAAACTAGTTCAATCCTTTATAGGTTAAATGCCTTGATCCATCGACAACTCATTTAAAGGTAACTATTAGTGGTGATGAACCATTGAAAACCTTTTCAATTAACACTCCCTTATTTCGTTTTATAACAAATAATTACAACGCTATTAAGACAACCGACGATGGAGGCATTGTTGATGGAGTGACATTCAACATAAAGGCATTCAATGATGTGGTTAGCAGCTTATCGCAGCACGTAAGTGATGGAGGAGGAATTTTCTGTGTGCCAATTGGAAAGTAGCTGACATGGCCGTATAATATAACAAGTTATTTCACTATCTTCATTAGGGCATAACTAACAATGGCTTGTTCAGTTGCTAAACAAACCATGGAGCAACTAGGCGTGGCTTGTTCACTTCCCTATGGCTAGTTTGAACTGATTTCATGGCTTGTGAACTGAACAGTAACTGGTGAGTACAATGGTAAAGACTTCGCCGTTATAAGTTTATAACGGCGAAGATTTCACCGCTATAAACTTATAATGACAAAGTCTTTGCCGTTATAAAATATAGCCATTCTCAAGCGAACGGCTATGCTCCAACGTTCCACTTAACCCCCTCTATATATTCCACCACCCTTCTCCTCCTTTCACACCACCTCATCTTTACTTCTTCCTCCTCTAATTCTGAAAATGTCTTCTTCATCCAAACGTTCCACCAAAAAAGTTGTTAGTAAGAAACCCATGTCCACATACCCTTCCACTGGATTTTCCAACCAACGCCCACCACACCAACAACAAACACTTCGTCCATCACATGAGTATGGCTATTCACCGTATTCGAACTTCTCTTATAGTCAGCCTTACCAACCGCTCGCTCCTCTTAACTTTCATCCCATTCAATCTGCTACCCTGCACCATATTACTAACAACGTCCTTCTTTAGGCGCATACGACGATCATTCATCGTACATGTCTTTGATGATGCAAACGATCAACTACAACATCATCATCTTAATGCATAACAGTTAGAGATTCGTGACCATGAAGCAATGTGGAATCTCTAAAGGCAATATTCTTATGTACGCAAGGCTCCTGCTAATGAAGAAACCGTTAGTAGTTCGGAGGAGGAAGACGAAAACCAAGAAGACGATGCAATAAATACGAAAGAATGCAATGAAGAAGCCACTACAGAGATGCTTACGCCTCCGAGCCCGGAATATAACAAGAAGAAGTGGAAATCCTTAAGTGGCATTTTCGAAAAACGGCGCAGAGATTCAGTTGCAGCAGAGACAAACGTTTGCATAGAAGACATTGATGTGGAAAATGTCGAAGAGGAAGGAGTAGCAGTTGACGGTAGAGAAAAGCAAGTTAAGTTTACTTCTGAACAATATATTTCACTTGCTAAATCATGGATACGCTTTTCACAAGATAGTATTTCTGGCAATAATATGAAAGGCCAGAAATTATTAAGAAAGAGTTGCAGATTTTTACAACACCTTGAAACCGTTGAAGAGAACATGGGGACCGCTCAGAGGAGGATATCGAGTTATGAACTCCACATGCCAAAACTATTTGGCAATACTTACCAGAATTCAGACTAGACATCAAAGCGGTGTTGCTTCTTATGACATTGTAAGTAAAATATTGTTTTACATTTCTTTGAAATGGTAATGTGTTTGACTAGTTTTGTATATTCATACACTTTTGGATTTGTTCTACAGATTGAAGAATCACATAAGGCTTATCAACTACAATATGGTCAACCATTCAAATTCCAAGTGTGCTTTGAGCTTCTCTCCAGTTTACCGAAATGGAAAAATTCTAACAACTTCATGTTCGAGCAACAAAATAAAGCCAGAAGAATGAACTACTCCGATTCAAATCCAGGAAGCGATCCAAGTTCTCAGGAAACACCTACACTATTTGGAAACAATGACGGACATCCTCTTGGTAGAAATAAGTCAATTCAGTCGGAGCAGCGCAGTGCGGAATTTTCAAGATTTGTAGGAACTTTAGAGACGTCTGCTAGAGAAACAAGAGAGCATAGAGCCAACTTTTCAGCATAAAGAACTCGCAACGAAATGGAGTTTCATAAGGCTATCATGGAAGATCGAGTGTTCAAGAGACGAGCCCATGAGGATAAGAAAGCTTTGATGCGAGAGAAGAACCATATCAAACTGATGACTTATGATTTCAGTAGGCTTTCTCCTTTGCAGCAAGAACTAGTAACCGAGCAGTTGGAAACTTATAAGAAATTTAGAGACAACAGAAGTGGAAGCGGAAGTGGCATGTATAGGGATGGGTTTTAGATGTGCGGTTGCATTGTAATTGATTGGTGTTACTTTGTGTCGTCTTTATTAGGTGTGTATTTATGTTGTATCTTTGTAGTATCTCTATGCGTCGTCTGGTTTATGTATTATTTGTGTTGTACTTGTTATAATATTATTGTACCATTTTGTATTTTGAACTAAGGTCGTACATTATTTTATTAAACAGGTTCCATAATAATATTACGAAATGGTCAACATACAAAACTTAAAACATAATACAGTAAACACACTAGCAAACATACAACTTCATCAACAATTCCATAAACAGCTGCTATAAGTATGACTATGGATTCCTACTATTCCTTCCTCTGTGTGCTCACAAATGATCCACCAACTGGTTACGCAATTGAAAGTGTGCAGCTTGATTTTCAATATGTCGTACCATGGCAACATATTCCTCCATTGAATTAATGCTTCTTGTTAACGTAAAAATCGACGCTAACACCCTGGTGTAAGTGATAGTAATGTGAAAGCACTACCTGTTGGTACGGGAACAGAATATAAGCAGAAAATAGCAGAGAAGTAGAGAGACAGCAGTTTTATAGTGGTTCAGCTCGTAATTAAGCCTACGTCCACTTTATATTCTTTATTGCTGATTCGATTACAACTTTTACAACAATTCTTCGATTACAATTTGATTACAACACACTTGAGACGAGTAGCTAGAACTTCAATGTAGAAGAGATCTTCGAATCCATGTCAGATGTGTAGATTTCCTTTTGAAGTTTGTTAAAGCGTCTTTGGTGTTTGAAGTGTCAGTTGAGTTGAGAAAACAGCAGAGTATAGGCGTTCCAGAAATGAGCCAAAAAGTCCCCTTCAAGTTGGAGCTAATGCTGTATTTATAGGAGGATTCTGGACAGGTGTTAGGTCGTGAACGACCTAAGATAGGTCGTAGGTCGTCAGCGACCTAAGGAGTGTAGGCTACCACTTAGTAGTTTTGCACTGGGTCGTTCAAATACAGTGACAAGTCATAGGTCGTGAACGGGTTAAGGTAGGTCGTAGGTCGCTGGCGATCTAGTGGGCATGGTTTGTGACTTAACAGGGTGCACTTGATCTGCCTAAATGAAGTGGTATGTTGTAGGTCGTGAACGACCTAAGGAGTAATTGTTGAAGCTTTTAGATCGTTGAACTATTCCATCTTTAGGTCGTTAGGCTGCTTTGTGAAGTTAGGTCGCTGAGTACTTTAGGTCATTAAACTGTTCCATCTTTAGGTCGTTAACCTCTTTCAGGAGTTAGGTCGCTAAGATTCCCCGTGATGTTAGGTTGCTAGGTTGTGTAAGCTTTAGGTCGTTAGGTCGCGTAAGCTTTAGGTCGCTAGGTCGCGTGAGAAGTTAGGTCGCTAAGTCGTTGGAGAAGTTAGGTCGTTAGGTCGCTGAGTTTTAGGTTGCTAGGTCGCTGAGTTTTAGGTCGCATAGTTTTAGGTTGCTTCAAAAAGAGGAGTTAACACTTGCCCCTCGAAGTACAGGCCTATGTCGTAGGTCGTGTGCTTCGATTTAACTCTGCTAGGTCATGAGCGACCTAAAACCTGTGCTAACTTGCGTGCCTATTCGCCTTCTTCTTGTTGTCCCATATAAACTGTTAGGTCGCTGCTTCTTCCTCAATTACCTGCTTCGATTTCCCGCTCTGCCATTATCAGAACTTTGTGATTTCAAAGGAAAATTTGAGTTAATCATTCAACAATTCATCCTTGCTATCATATTACGTAAGTACACTCAATTTTTATCCATCCCATGATCACCATCGAACCACGAATTCTAATCTTCGAACCCCAGACCAATTTTGTACGCCGTGCTTCATTTTGAGTCGTGTTGTGATCGACTTTTGATCGTTATTGGTTACTGTTGTTGTTGTGATTCACGAACGCATAGCAACGAGTTGGATCTATGATAGATCGGAGATATTTGGAATCGATTTTCGGGTGATTTGGTGGTATGTAGGGATAATGAATTTCACGAAGAGGATGATGGATTTCATCGTGCAGGTGATAACGGGTTATCGGGTCGAGATGGTGAGCTATTGCGTGGAGAGGAAGTCAGCGATTAAGTGAATCTGAGTGACCTAAGATAACTCGCGACCTAAGGATCCTTGCGACCTAAGGAAAGCTGAACGACCTTCAAATTCGCGACTTAACTTTTAGGTCGCGCTGAGATTCGAACGACCTATGACTTAGCAGCTTGGATGTGAATTGCACGACCTAACTTCCTTGCGAGCTAACCTGCTTGAATGACAGCTGAGCGACTTAACAAATTAATGACCCAACTTTTTACGGCATAGGCCTTAGGTCGCGGCCGAGCTAGGACTTGGAAATTTTTTGCATTGCCTTGATTCCTTTGACTTGCACAGTGCGACCTAAGGAAGCTCCGACCTATGCTAGGTCGCTGGACGACCTAAGACTTGTAAAATTCCGAAGGGACTTAAGTGAACTGCTTGAACTTGAACTGTTTTGAAATTTGTTACACTTCTTTACAGATTGCTCTAACTTTTAATCTAACAACCTGTTTAAACATAACATTTGCAGAAAACTAGGGCGAATATACTGCCATTGATTGCCCATATCGAATGACAGATTAGTCGATAAAGAATAATCAACTTAAATGAACTTTGTGAATGAAATGTTGTGAATCAACAAACTCAAGTGAAGTATTAAAGCAAAGCTAAAATAATCAACTAAAGCTGATTTGTTTGCATCAACACTGTACTTGGACTTAAAATAACAAGCCCTGAAACTCTATAATCGACACATGTCAACTAATTTGATTCCAGTCATATTTGCTTGTTATTTTACTAGTTTTGCACAACACTTCACACTTTTAGGAAACGTGCACCTTCATATTTGAATGTCCAGTTCCTTGTGTAGAATGACTTCCCAACAAGAAGAAACAGGACAAGCTGGAGAAGCCTTTCCAATTGCTAACCCATTGATTGATCCTCTAGAGAGAACTTCGACCACCTTGAACCACAAAGCTTTCAGTCAATTATGTATCCAGTTCGGTATTGCCGAAGTAGATGCTTTATTTCCTGGAGTAAACGATACCACTGACAGACCACCTCTTGGTTTTGTAGCGGTTAATTGTCAGATGTGCTTAAGCGGAGCTATTCCTCCCTTTAATGACTTTCTTCAATAGCTTCTTCTTCGATTAGCTATCTCTCCCTTCCAGGTACATACCAATGGTTATGCCATCTTGATGGGGTTGTGTGTGCTGTTTAGAAGGACGCTCGACCGTCTTCCAAGTTTTGAGGAGATTTGCTATTTGTGCACCTTTGCGAAGAACAAAGATCACCCTTCAATTATACTTGTAAGAGGTGCTAGAAACCGTAAATTGATTCTAGACTTGCCCGATAGTGCACACGGGTTCTTAAGTCAATTCTTCTTCGTCCGCTGCCCCCCGGGATTCTATGCCGTCTGGAGAGTCGGAAGTAAGATTGCCTTTCTCCGTTCACTTCATTTTTTCTGAATCTCTTGAAACTTGAATTGTCGAGTATTGAACTTCATTCTTTACTTCTGTAGCACTTCCTCCTCCGCTTAGAGATCCCAGCCACAAGCCAACCTTCGAAACTTTAAGTGATGTGGCTGCTGAAGAGAGAAGTGCTAAATTTTTGCTGAAAGACGAGTTTCTGCATTAGTTCGGACTTTTACACTCCTCTCGATCTACTCAGATTCATGAAATTTCTAGTTCTGAGACCGAAACATTAGCTGCCCCAGGTTTTCAAGCAGAGGCATCAAATGCCCCAGTTTCTGCAGAAGAAATTGCATCGGAAGAACCTACTGTAGAGGCTGCATTAGTGAAGTGTTCTACTTCCATTGATGTTGCGGGGTCATCCGATAAACTTGCACTTCTCCCAATAATCGAAGAAGAGGAACTTCCTCTACACTCCGGGAAGGTTGATGATGAAGGAGTTGAGAAAAAGAGTCCCGCTAAGCATGACAGAGACAATACTTTTGAGGGATTGAGTGATTTAATGATTACTTCGTAGGAGCTCTTTAAAGACGACACTTCTACAAATAAAGTTACATCTCTAGCAGAAGAGGTGACATCTACCTTGCAGCAAATTTCGTCAGCCCAGAAGTTGACTCCTGCTTCGAAGTCTGTCATCACTCCTCAACCAAAGAGTGGTCTGTAGTTTGACGAGCGTTGCTTGCACATCACACACACTTAGGATTTTTTGGCACTTATACGCACTTAGCTTCTTTACTTCGGAGATTTCTAAGACTTGTCTTTTTCACTTTTAGGTTCTCTGATGGGGTGCAGTAGCTCATACTACGACGATTTCCGGCGCTACGGGGGACGCGATTCTTACGATCCTCGGCGCTATCTTCCTGGCCCGAGGGAAACCGATGAAGAAAGAGCTGTCAGAAAAGCTCGTGAGAGACAAATTTATGAGGAGCAGCAAAGAAGAAGAGATGATGATTCCCACAAGCGAAAATCCTATGATGTTAAAGGGAAAAGTCATGTTGCTGAAGACCCGAGCAAACGGGCCAGACTTAGCGAAAGAGACGCGTCTGCAATTTCCGAAAAGACCGGTGCTCCTGCCTCTCTTGACATCCCCTCCGGTTCTCCTGCTCTTGAAAAGACCAACATTCAGACAATTATCAACAGGCCTCAGTATCAAGTAAGGGATGCTCCACCACACTTCAAAACCGATTCCCAAATTGGTGTTTAAAGGGAGTGCGTTTCGACTTAGACTTGGTACCAATTGATAACCAAGCTATGTTAAGAAACCTTGATGCTGTCAAACTCGATATCGAGAGCATGTCTGGCTGGCAGAAACTTGTCGACGAGCTTCAAAGAGTTAATCGTATGAATCTCGAAGCCATGCTAACGATGGAGAACGACAAGTCGGAGTAGGATAAAGTTTGTAAGCAACATGATGCAGAAATGGCGAGCATTGCTGATGATAACGCGAGACTTGAGTCTGAAGTTAAGAAACTCAAGGAAAATCTTGCCACTTCTTCCGCTTCGCATTCTCAAAAAGAAGAAGTCTTTCAAAAACAAGTGCGAGATGCACATGCTGCTAAAAGAGATGCTGAGACAAAACTTGAGGCAGAGCGGCATGTAGTTGAAAAATACCGCAAAGATACCGCTCAGCTGCGGGAAAAAGTTAACTCCCAAGACCTGGAGATTGCAGCGTTAAAAGCTCGACTTTCTAAAGTTGAAAAAGAGCGTGATGAGGCAGTTGCCGGCCAAGTTGCAGCCAAAGAATCTCATGAGGCAACTAAAGCCACTATCAGCTCTACTTTATTCGACTTTTACGTCCACAGCGTCTTGGGGCGCGGAAGCCTCTCATTTTTGGGACCGAAATACGAAATCACTTTGGCTGAAGTGTGGGAAGCGGTGATTGACATGCTTGGAGGAGTTGGCTATGATGAAGCGGATTTTGAAGCATGATATTTAGATGATGAGGCACGCTCTGCCCTTGCCAGGGGAAAAGAGCAACTTGCTAAAGAGCATGCTAGAACAGCAGAAGGAGAACATTTAGGGGAGATACCTTCGACCGATCCCACTCAACCTTCAGTTTCGGCTAACATTGATATCATCGGCTCCAGTTCCTATTCTTCGCCTCCTGCTAAAGCTGACACTGAAATTGCAATTACCTATACTGGAGATGGGGCTCAAGAAAGCGCTGAAGCATAAGACTTTGAAGTTGATGTGATAAAACCAACTTCCCCAGGTAAATTCATCGTTGAATCAAGTCGAGTAGACTACTCATTCGCTTCAGCTGAGCTTGATGAATTTCTTGCTTATTACTCAAGTCTTGATGAGTCAATATCTTCTCTTTTTTCGGAGAATACTGATTTTAACTTCTTTTCTTCTATAGCGGAAACACTGAATACTGCGCAAATTTCTCCCCTTCCAGCTGTTCCTCCTTCATCCCTTCAAATCACTCCTGCTTCTCAGCCAGGATCGTAGGAAGAGCAAATAGAAGCCCTTCGAGGCTTGGATGATCCACCTGCTTCGCAAGAGCAAAAGGCTGAGGAGTTTGGAGAAGGTGAAAATACACCGGAGCAAACTCATGATGATGACACGAATCTATCTGAGCTAATTACTCCGGGCAGTGAGTCTTCTTCAAAGAAGAAGGGAAAGCGCGCAATTACGAAGAAGAGAAGGAAAAGCACTTCTGCTACTGGAGGGGAAGCGGACGTTGACCCAGCTGTACCTCTCTCGCCTTCTTCCCAGTCTTGTTCAGGCCGGCTCGAAAAGCTACCTATTAAACCAGGCAAAGGCTCTAAAGGTGGCGAGAAGAAGAAGAAATGATGAGTCTCGCTTTACTCTCCTTGTTTTGCTTTTTGCATGTATTGACCGGAGATTGTGCAGGTACCGGTCCTCGCTCGAAACCTGCATATGTACAAAAACTTTATAGTATGGAATAAATGGTTCTTTTTACTTGTACATTTTCTTGTCAGTATATGTGTGAATGCATTTATTCCTTGTTTTTTGCACAAATTTCTTTATTTACTTTGTGTGATACTGCAGTGAGCTTGTGGTATGATGTTTGAGCGTTGTTTTTATTAATTTAGCTATATGCCCCCATACCACGGCTTACTGCAATATTCTAAAAAGACTTGTACTCTTATTTTTAGAGAATAATTCTTCCGTTTTTGAGGAAATATTATTCTGCTTTTAATAGAATATGCCTTGTATCGGAGAAGTTTTTCTTTCTCTCTCTCTTTTTTTTAGAACACTTCTACTTTCGGGGATGATCACTTTTATTTGTTGAAAAGTGGATTCCCCTACGCAGTGAAGCGAGCTTTTGAAGAATGTTTTGATCTATTGGACGTGCCTCGTTAGAGGGCTTTGTTTAGCACTTTACTGTTGAAAGTAAAAGTGTGCCTCTAAGGAGGGCTTGTTTAATATGCCTCTAGGAAGGGCTTTTTGTTGTGCCTCGAGAGAGGGCTCCTCCGAAGAGTTGTGCCTCCGAAGAGGGCTTATGCCTTGTTAGAGGGCTTTGATTTGGCACTTCAAGCTTGGTGAAGTGTGCCTCCGAAGAGGGCTTTAGCCTCCGAAGAGGGCTTTTGGCACTTCAACTTGGTGAAGTGTGCCTCCGAAGAGGGCTTTTGCCTCCGAAGAGGGCTTTTGGCACTTCAACTTGGTGAAGTGTGCCTCCGAAGTGGGCTTTGTTTGTTTCGCCTGAAAGTTACTTTCTCACAGTTAAATGGTCCCACGGAGCAGACGCAAGCTACCCGACTGGATGTTCATTTGCACAAACGATCACGATCAGGTAACAAGGGCCTGGAACCTTCTATCTTGGGAAGGTGCTCCCTTAGGTGGTCCCACCTACATTCTTGGGCGAGAGAAGCATTTCGATTTGGCTCGTTGGAGGACTTTTGCCTCCGAAGAGGACTCCTCCGAAGAGTTGTGCCTCCGGAGAGGGCTTGTGCGTCGTTAGAGGGCTTTTGTTTGTGTGCTAGGAAGTTTGTATCTCACAATTAAATAGGTCCACGGGGCAGACGCAAGCTACCTGACTGGATGTTCGTTTGCACAAATGATCGCAATCAAGTAATCAAGGGCCTGGAACCTTCTATCTTGGGAAGGTGCCCCCTTGGGTGGTCCCACCAACATTCTTGGGTGAGAGACAAGATTCCATTTCAGCTGTTTTTGTCTGCTTGTCCGTGCCTTTGTATCCACTATCGCTGAGCGATTCCTCGTTATCATTCTCAAGTTTATATTCTTTTCTTTGACAGCTGTTTGATTTTTCCGGAAAAGTGTATTTCGTGGTCGAGTGAATCCACGGGTAGACGCAAGCCACTTAACTTGATGTCTGTTTGCACAAACGATCACAGTCAGTTAGCAAGGGCCTGGTGCCTTCCTTTTGGGAAGGTGCCCCTTTGGTGGAATCACCATCCATTTGTAGGAATTAAATCTGGAAATTTCGTGGCTTGACATTTGTTTATTGAGTGATTTATGGGAATCGCTTGAGTTTGTGACGTGTTGGATAGGTAATTTTTGCTTTGATTGCCTGCAATATTAAATCGATATTTTAGCAATGTATTTAAAATATTTGCACATCGAAATAAGATAGGTGATAGTAAAAGACACAAGATTTATAGTGGTTCAGCCAAGAATTGGGCCTACATCCACTTTATAGCTTTTATTATCACTTTGCACTGCTTTTACAATGGCTTACAATACAAGTATGATTCATTCATAATCATTTTACAAATTTAAGCATTGCTTCTAAGTAAAATATGGACGCAAGTGATTTCTGTTCCAGGCTCTCGGAATTGGATCGCCTTCAACAGTTGTGAGTTTGAAAGTGCCATCGAGAAGTTTTTTGCCTATGACATACGGCCCTTCCCAGTTTGGCCCAAACACTCCGGTTGCTGTCATGATCCTTTTCAAGACTAGATCTCCAATATCAAAGCTGCGTTGGCGAACTTTAGAATTGAAGTGCCTGGCTATTCTTTGCTGTTAAGCTATAACTCTGAGTTCGGCTTCTTTCCTTCTTTCATCAAGCAAGTCAAGTGCTTCAAGTTGCAGCTTTTCATTTTAAGCTTGGTTGAAATGAACTCTCCTGTGTGAGGGGACTTCTATTTCCACAGGAATCATTGCTTCTGATCCGTATGCTAATGAGAATGGAGTGTGCCCAGTCGCAGTTTTGTGGGTAGTTCTGTATGCCCATAGTGCTAGTGGTAGCTTATCAACCCAACCGCCTTTTGCTCTTTCTAGTTGCTTTTTGATGGTTGATTTGATGATTTTGTTCACTGCTTCCACTTGCCCGTTTGCCTGCGGATGAGCCACTGCTGAGAAGCTTTTTTGGATTTTGAATCGTCTGCAAAATTCCTGGAATTCTTCGCTTTCGAATTGAGTACCATTGTCTGTTATTATCTTCTGAAGCACACCATATCTGCAAATGATATTTTTTGTTACAAAATTTATCATCTTTTTAGAGGTAATAGTAGCTAATGGTTCTGCTTCAGCCCATTTAGTGAAATAATCAACAACAACGATGGCATATTTGATTCCGGATCTGGCAATCGGCATAGGCCCAATAAGATCTATTCCCCAAATTGCGAACGGCCATGGACTGACCATCTATGTTAGCATGGTAGAAGGTGCTCTTGGGATTTTTGCAAATCTCTGGCATCTGTCACACTTTCGGGAGTAGCTAGCAGCATCTCGATTAATATCCGGCCAAAAATAACCATAGCGAAGAATTTTCTTTGCAAGAGTTTGACCACCTGAATGATCTCCACACTCTCCTCCGTGCACTTCAGCCAAAATCGTCTTAGCCTCTTCTTTAGTTACACGTCGGAGTAATGGCATCGAGAATCCCCGTCTGTATAGATGGTCGCCTTGAATTACATATCTTGGAGCTTTCCTTAGGAGCTTTTGACGTTCTTTTGAGTTTTTTGGCAAGGAGCCGTTGAGCAGATATTCCTTGATTGGAGTCATCCGTGATTCCTATTCTTGAGATACAGCCATGATCCAATCAATATCCATCTCATCAATACTCGGAGCTGTCAAGACTTCTACAGGGACCAATCCCAATAATTGTGCTTCGCCAGAGCTTGAGTATTTCGCGAGAAAGTCTGCCTTTATGTTTTCTTTTCGGGGGATATGGTTTATTGTATAGTGATCAAAATCATTGAGAAGTTCACAGGCTTTTGACAGGTAAGCAGGCATTTTTCCTCCTTTAGTCTGAAACTCTTTCTTGACTTGGCATACAATTAGTTGGGAATCACTGAACTCTGCAACACTTTGATGCTTAGTTCTTTGCAATCCTCAGACCCGCAATAAGAGCTTCGTATTCGGCTTCGTTATTTGTCGAAGGAAATTCTAATCTCAATGCATAACATAACGATCATCCTTCGGGAGTTTCAAGCACAACCCCAGCTCAAGAACAGTAGTCATTTCTTGCACCATCGACATATAATTTCCATTGGATCGGAATATCAGTAGCCACTTCTTCCTCACTGCCACCTTTATTTGTACATTCTGCAATGAAATCTGCTAAAGCTTGTCCATTGATTGCTTTTCGGGGATGGTAGGTGATATCATATTGACTGAGTTCAATATTCCATTTGAGAAGACGACCCGAAGTTTCAGGGCGAAATAGGACTTGCTTTAGAGGTTGATCAGCGAGGACTTTAATAGGATGAGCCTGGAAGTACGGCCTCACCTTTCTGGATGCGATCAATAGACAATAGGCGAGCTTTTCTAACTTTGAATAATTCATCTCTGCCCCAGTAAATCTTTTGCTGATGTAATAAACTGGACGTTGAACTTTGGCGTCTTCTCGTACCAATGCTGCATTGAGAGCGTGAGATGAAACTGCTAAGTATATGAATAGATCTTCACCATTGTCAGGCTTAGAAAGTACTGGAGGCATCTCCATATGATGAATCAGCTCATCAAAAGCTTTTTGACACTCGGGAGTCCATTCGAAAATTCTTCTTTCCTTTCTTCAGAGCATCAAAGAAGGGAATGCATTTGTCTGTGGCTTTGGAAATAAATCGACTCAGAGCAGCGACTTTCCCGTTGAGGCTTTGCAATTCCTTCTTTGTTCTAGGGGGTTTAACTTCTCTTAAGGAAGTGATCTGAGCAGGATTAGCTTCGATGCCCCTAGCACTCACAATGAAACCTAAGAATTTTCCAGACTCAACCCCGAATGAACATTTCAGAGGATTCAATTTCATTCCATACTTTCGGAGGATCGCGAACATTTCTTCCAGATGATCCATGTGGTCTACTGCCTTTTTTGACTTCACTAGCATATCATCAACGTATACTTCCATAGTCTTGCCAATTTGAGGCTTGAACATGGCATTAACGAGTCTTTGATAAGTTGCCCTTGCATTCTTTAATCCGAAAGGCATAACTTTGTAGCAGTAAAGACCAACATCGGTGATGAAGCTCGTGTCCTCCTAATCTGGCTCATGCATCATAATTTGATTGTACCCCGAGTATGCATCCATAAAAGACAATAATTCGTGCCCGACTGTTCCATCAACGATAACAAAAGTTTGCTTGCGGACCACTTTTCTTTCCCCTTCACCAAGTTCTACAAATAAGTCGACGGTTCCGATGGGTTGTTTCGGTTCCCCAGTGAACCCAACAATCTTTTGTGAAGAAGCTTGAACATCAGCCATCAGAATCTTCATTTGATCGAAAGTCTTTTTGAAGAGGATATTACAAGAAGCGCCGCAATCGACAAGCACTCTTCTCACAATAGCTGGTCCGATACCAGCGGTTATTACCAATGGATCCATCGTAGGAGCTTCAACTCCCATAGAATCTCTAGCTCTGAATATAATGTCATCATGACAAGTTCTCTCTTGTTTCGAAGGCACAACATCTTCCAAAACAAAAACAGTTTCTTCTTTTGGGGCATGTTTCAGAGAATGAGCATATCTTTCCATTTCTCCCCAACTTTTGCCTGCTGGATGTGGACCTCCTGTGATTACATTAATTACAGGCCTTTCAAATTCTTGAACCACAGCCTTTTCACTTGAGCCAGATTGACGAGCAGGAAGTTGTTGCCCCTGAGTAGATGAGGCAGGATCACTTCTATTTCTCTTAACATACTGTTGCAGTTTATTCTCTCTCAACAGTTCTTCGATCAAGTTCTTTAGATGGCGACATTCGTTGGTGTCATGGCCAGGCTGATTATGAAACCGACATAATCTTCCGTTAGGCATGAAATTTTTCCCAAGCTTTATCTTAGGTGGTTCAGGGTAGTTGACAGTATCCTTGGTTGCGAAGAAGATCTTCTCTGGAGTCTCAGTCAAAGGAGTAAAATCCGAAAAACAGCGTGGTTTCTTCATATCCTTCTGTTTTTTCCCACCGTTATTTTCTTTTTTCTGACCACCAGATTCTTTCTTGTTAGAAGTTTCAGCTACATTGTTGTTTTGAATTTCAGCCACAACCACCTTTGATTGTGCAGGGAGATTCTCCAGACGCATAAACTCATCAGCCTTCTTATAAAACTTTTCCAGTGAATTTGGTTCCTTCATTTTCAACCATTTTCTGAACTCACTTGTTTTATCAATGGCTCGCATCAAGTAAGTTAGGATCATTCGGGGCTCAGCATTATCCACTTCGGCCAAGGCTAGGTTAAAGCGATTCAAGAAGGATTTGATAGATTCACCAGAAGCTTGTTCTAGGCTGGACAGTGACATTATGTCCTTGGCCTTTGTAGCATACAATCTGAATTGGTCCTTGAATTTACGAGTCAAATCAGAGAATTGATCCACAGATCGGACCGGTAGTTTCGTAAACCAGAGTAAAGCCACTCCTTTCAGATAGACAGTAAAATATCTGCATTTAATTTCATCTGTTGCCTTGGCACTTGTCATATGCCAGTCGTATTTGTACAAGAACTGATTAGGGTCACTTGTTCCTCGATAGGCTGGGATAGTCGGAGGAACAAACTTCCTTGGAAATTCAGCTTTTAGAATTCTTTCGGTAAACGGAGTCTTGCTTGGAGCAAACCCCCAGTCATTCTCATCTTCATTCCTTTGCATGCTTTCTTTCATAATCTGGCTTACCATTCCCGATAGATATTCCTCATCGTTCAGAGGCCTTGTCGGGCAGACGTCAGCCACCTTTTCAGAAGTTTGTGTGAACAAACGTTCGTGAAGAGGCGGCTGCGGCCTTGATCCTCCAGCTTGGGGAGGTGCCTCTTCGGCGAAGCCAGCTGCTCTTTGAGGAAAATCTTTGTCCTGCGAATCATGAGTTTCTTCAGCAAAGGTTGGTTCATTGTTTTCTGGTGGTCGGTTCATCCCAAGCAGAGCGTTCAACCTTTCCATCATCAAAGCGTTTTGAGTTTCCATTTGCCGGTATAATCCTGACACAACATCGTCAAGTTCAGCCCTTGTGACTCCCACAGCAGGAGTTGCCTGACTTGGCGCTGGAGAGGAGGCAGCCCTGTCATTAATATCTACGGACCTAGTAGATCTACCCTTTCTTCTCGGAGCCATGATTTCCGATAGACTTCTGGTTTTTAAGGAAAATCTTTCAACAAGTCTTTGCGAAGCAATGGTGAAAAGATTCTTGAGTTGGGTTCTCAGTGAAAGCACCAAAAATGTTAATGTAAAAATCGACGCTAACACCCCGGTGTAAGTGATAGTAATGTGAAAGCACCACCCATTGGTACGGGAACAGAATATAAGCAGAAAATAGTAGAGAAGTAGAGAGACAGCAGTTTTATAATGGTTCGGCTCATAATTAAGCCTACGTCCACTTTATATTCTTTATTGTTGATTCGATTACAACTTTTACAACAATTCTTCGATTACAATTTGATTACAACACACTTGAGACGAGTAGCTAGAACTTCAATGTAGAAGAGCTCTTTTAATCCATGTCGGATGTGTAGATTTCCTTTTGAAGTTCGTTGAAGCGTCTTTGGTGTTTGAAGTGTCGGTTGAGTTGAGAAAACAACAGAGTATAGGCATTCCAGAAATGATCCAAAAAGTCCCCTTCAAGTTGGAGCTAATGCTGTATTTATAGGAGGATTCTGGACAGGTGTTAGGTCGTGAACGACCTAAGATAGGTCGTAGGTCGTCAGCGACCTAAGGAGTGTAGGCTACCACTTAGTAGTTTTGCACTGGGTCGTTCAAATATAGCGACAAGTCATAGGTCGTGAACGGGTTAATGTAGGTCGTAGGTCGTTGGCGACCTAGTGGGCATGGTTTGTGACTTAACATGGTGCACTTGATCTGCCTGAATGAAGTGGTATGTTGTAGGTCGTGAGTGACCTAAGGAGTAATTGCTGAAGCTTTTAGATCGTTGAACTATTCCATCTTTAGGTCGCTGGGCTGCTTTGTGAAGTTAGGTCGCTGAGTACTTTAGGTCGTTAAACTGTTCCATCTTTAGGTCGTTAACCTCTTTCAGGAGTTAGGTCGCTAAGATTCCCTGTGATGTTAGGTCGCTAGGTCGCGTAAGCTTTAGGTCGCTAGGTCGCGTAAGCTTTAGGTCGCTAGGTCGCGTGAGAAGTTAGGTTGCTAAGTCGTTGGAGAAGTTAGGTCGCTAGGTCACTAGGTCGCTGAGTTTTAGGTCGCATAGTTTTAGGTTGCTTCAAAAAGAGGAGTTAACACTTCTCTCAGATATTTTGTTAGAACCCTTAAACATGTCCGGGTAATTAGTCCTTTGTTTTTATACCCACCTCTTTCGGACTCTACAATCATATTATGAATTATTATACAAGCATACATAATTTCAGATAGAACTCTTGCATCATGAAATCGAGTAGAATTTCGTAAATTCTGAAACCTTGCTTGTAAGACACCGAACGTACGTTCGATGTCCTTTTTGTAGCTTGCCACTTTTTCAGTGAAATAGCTCTCTTTGTTATTTGTTGGGACCCTAAAGCCTTGTATTAAAGTTATCTACTTTAGGTAAATTCCATCGACTAGGTAATATCCAGTTTGCTGCTCGACTTTACCAACTTTATATGCAACGTCCGTTGAAATTCTGTTAGATAGTTTAGAGAATAGGTGTGACTATTTTAAAACATTTATGCCATTTAATGAACCCGACACTCCAAAAAAATCATGCCAAACCCATAAATCATCGGTCGCAACCGCTTATAGGATCATTGTTGGCACCTTTGTTTGTCTTGTGAACATTCCTTTCCAACCTGTAGGATAGTTTTTCCATGCCCAATGCATGCAATCCAAACTTCCAAGCATACCTGGAAAACCTTTAGCTTCTCCTCTAGCTAGTATTCCGTTTACATCATTCGATCCCAGCATTCGTAAGTATTCCTCGCCGAACTGTTCGATTACTGTTTTTACAGAATTTCTTCATGCACTATATTGCTGTTGATGATACAATTCTGAAATATTCATCCATATGATCACCAGCTGTTCCGTAGCTTAACATACGTAAAGCAATCGAGATTTTGATGTGGGGAGAATGCCCAGGTTCTAAAGCTCCATTTAGCCTATAAGTGAAATATGGGTTGTTTTCATGAAGTTTGAGATAAATTTTAGCGAAAACATCTGGGCCCATCCAAAATCGACGGTGGAACAATTTATATCATAGGTTAGGTTGTCAATGAAGTAGTCCTTAATTAGCCTTTCACGTCCATCCTTATAGTCCCTTTTATATCGTCGGTCAATCCGTCTAGGTATACTACCACGATGGTTGCTCGTAGATCCTTCACTAGAAAAGTAAAAATATCCTACTGTTGCTTGTTGAATTTGAAACTCTGTCGTTTCATCATCCATTTCTTATTCATTTTCATAGTTTTGGTTCATGTCTTGTTTGTACTGGTAGTATAGGTTAGGGTCCATGGTTCTTAAGCAGTAAGTAATTTGATTTATTGGTTTGTTTTAGTTTTTTGCAACTGCGTGTTGGAGTAGATCGGAATGCAAGTATATATAAGTGTAGGAAGTAAGAGGATATGGAATACAAAAGACAATGAATCACACAACATTTAATGGTTACGGTTTGCTCCATGTCGGTAGTACTTGATAAAGCTACAGCGTACATTTGCAGAGACTATAATGGCTATAGTGTAGCTACAGTGTTGGAAAGGACATGACAATAATGAGTAAAGTGTACATTTGGAGAGGCCATTGATTGAGTTACAGATGAACAATGTAACTACAGTGTTGGAAAGCATAAGGCAATAATGGGTAGAGTGTACGTTTGGAGAGGCCATTGATTGAGTTACGGATGCACAGTGTAGCTACACTGTTGGAAAGGACAAGGCAATTATGGCTGCAGTGTACATTTGCAGAGGTCATTGATTGATATACAGATGCACAATGTAGCTACAGTGTTGGAAAGAACATGATAGTAATGGCTACAGTGTACGTTTGCAGAGGTCATTGATTAAGTTACAGATGCACGGTGTAGCTACAATGTTGGAAAGGACATGACCATAATGGCTGCAGTGTACGTTTGCAATGGCCATTGATTGAGTTACGGATGCATAGTGTAGCTACAATGGTGGAAAGGACATGATAGTAATGGCTACAGTGTACATTTGCAGAGGCCATTGATTGACTTACGGATGCACGGTGTAGCTACAGTGTTGGAAAGGACATGACAGTAATGGATACAGTGTACGTTTGCAGAGGCCATTGATTGGTTTCAGTTAGCTCCATGTCGATACAATTGCCATCCCCATGATTACTATTTATACACTAAGTATTGGCATAAGTGGTTCATAGGATTCCAAATGGCAAATCAGACATGGACTCCCCATGATTATTTGGTGTTGATTAAAGCCTATATATAGGCTGATACAAGACACATGGAAGAGAAGGTCGATGAAGATTTTTCGGCCACTTCAACGAAGCTTACAACAACCATCCATAATGTAGGCTGAGAAGATGAAATTTGGATACTAGAAGTACATTTGTTACATTTACTAGAGCTTGCATGAGGTATCAGAGAATTATAACCAAGGTAGAACGAGATAATGTTTTTCAAATGACCCGATCAATTTTGGACTCCCTGTATTTTATGGGTCATCAAACACACTTTGTTGGTCATGCTGCGTATGATTTGTTGGTGAATTATATTAGACAGTTTGAGTGAGTACTATGTCAACGTACGATGTATGTCTATGTGTTTGTCCAAGTGTCTTAGGTCAGTTTATGTCCATGAGTATTAGTTTGAGTAACTTGTACTCTATGAGTTGTATTAGTTTAATGCATGTTCACCTGTAGTAACATGAGTTGTGTATGTTTGATGTAACTTGGAGACTAAACTATGTACTTAAGCGTACCACAACATACGACATACTTCGACATACTTAAACATACTACAACATACCACAACATACTTAAACATATAACAAAATACATACTTAAACATACGACAGACTCGAACATACCACAACATACGACATACTTTAACATACCACAACATACTTAAACATACAACAAAAAACATACATAAACATACGGCATACTCGAACATTCCACAACATACGACATACTTCAACATACTACATACTTCAACATGTTAGTTATGCCCACCACCACACTGAAATTCCAGTGCACTCAGCCTATTACGAAGCACAGCTAGTTCTTGTTCTAGTTCATTTGCATATTCTACCGCGCGACGAGGGAATGGATCATTAATCCATACCCATAAACCACAACCAATTGGAAAGTTATGGCATCTATAACGGCACCGTCCAAACTCGTTTCCGTTTCGCATGACGAAACACGTAACTGACACTCCGCAAACACAATATAGTAATGGAGGAGAGTTAACTTCCTGCTCCATCTGAATCCGTTCATTACGAACTTCCTGGCGTTCCTATGTGTTTGTATGAAGTCTTATCTCTTGTTCATATAGATGTTGTACAACCTGTTGTTCATATAAAGGTTGAACGTCCTCCTGGAGCCTTAGTTAGGCTAAGATCTGGGAACTCAGTTCGGATGTCCTCGTAGTGCGGCTCTTGATACTTGATAAGCCAATCCTTATCGGTGCGTGGACTTTCCGAAGGCACGTAGCCTCTTATATCAGAGTCAATAGAAGAAGGCCAGGATGACATCGGTGTGAGGTGTAAATGAATGTGGGAATATGTAGATAGAAGTGAAGAAGGAGTAGATGATTGTGAAGAAGTAGATGTAAATTGGTATATGTATATATAGAAGTGAAGCGGAAAATGCCAAAATGGTAATTATAAGAAGAAGAGAGCAAGTTATGGTAATTATAGGAAGTGGTATGTTTGCTGCCAATGAATGTAATTGTTTGTACCATTAGGTTATGGTAATCTATACTTTTGGGAAAATATCTGTACAGTTGCCAACAACACAGAAATATGAAAAATAATGACATCGATGCATAAACTGAATACAACAGATATATCATACATCATAGCACATGAATAATAACAACAACGACACAGAAACATAAATGATAATGACATCGATACATAAACCGAATACAATAGATATATCATACATCAGAACAAAAGAATAAGTACACAAACAACATAGAAACACAAATGAAATACAATAAATAAGATCACCCATGCATACATGGGCGTGTATGACGACGACATATCTCATCATCATCATCTCCACCACCGCTCGGGCCAGCTAAATGCTCATAGTACATCTGCATGTCAGCAAATCTCTTACGCTCTTCCTCCAGCTGTGCCTGCAGTCGTGCTGCTGCCTTTTTCTACTAACGTAGATCACTATCATAGTAGTCTAGGCTACGCTTATGCTCTACATATCCTGTATGTCTGATCCCCATCTGCATATCGTATAGATAAGTGTAAGATATCTGGGTCAGATCTGAGTGCTGATCATGCGCTGGAGGATGAAACACGTCAACATAATGCTCTGGTACAATAGTAGGAATTGCCATGGTCCATACAAAGTGAGAAGCAGCCGACACATGATCGGGTGCACGGTACCCCTGATTGGGCTGGGTAAGATCCTTGACAACCGGGGGATGTATGCCGTGGTGTATAGCAGATGGACCGACAAAATCTATCGTCGTTGCATGGGTAATGGTATCAGCGGACCCACTGTAAAATCTACGCCAAAAGTCAACGTATGATGGACCGTTAATAACAAAGGTCTCGGCCGGCCACCAACCTCCTGCTCTCGCCATGTCTAGCTGCTCTGAAGGATAAATCATACAGTGATAAGTATGAGAGTGTGGATCATCGAGAATAACATCAAAGTCGTACAACTTTCTCCAACACCTCTCACCAATATACCCATATGCACCAAACGCCAAGGGATAAGATAGGAGCGGAAATCTCCGCCCGGTAAACATCCTAGCAATCTCTATAAAATCAAGGCCGATGAATACACTATCACGAAATGGATGCCATATAATCTGATGTCTATACATCCTCAAATCGATTTGGTTGTGGGAAACCGAATAAACAAGAAGTGATTCATTATCCCTAGGCCTCCTGTTTTCCGTGCACCAAAATGAAAAACGAGGGAAAAAAGTAGATGTGTCTGAAGTCAAAGTGATGAAATGAAAATTCCTGGAATACTCAAAATACCAATACTTTAGTAATGACTGAGTATGTAGTCCAAGGCAACACGAATAGCGCTGACTCTAATAGCGCCTCCGGCCTGATATAATGCAGCGGAAGCGTCAAAGTGTGGTAGAAGATCATGAACAAGTACCGGATCACGCCATTGAGCATCATCGTATGGACGCGATGAAAAAGCGGCCACTCCAATGCTAATGCCAGTAAGCATAGAGAAATCAAGCGTGTAATTCCTAGCTCACCGTAAGAAAAGTGGAACGTGTGAGTGGTTTTTTACCACCGTAAAGCAATAGTTGTGCATAATTGCACATCACTTTTTATAACTTTGTTGATTCCTAGAATTGTTGAGTATATAACAAGTTAAATTACGGAGTGATAAATTAAATGGTTTTTTAAGTAAATGGTTCATTAGATTACCTAAGAAATGATGGAATCCAAGACCATGTAAAAGTGCTACGACTTTATCCTTATTTTCCAAATTCGTATGAAAATATCTAAGCGTGTTCGCTAAAGAACCCCACGAATGGATATTCCATGACTGTTTAAGTTAAATAAAATCATACTTATAAATTTAAACTAACAACGTATTGCAATTATTTTTATCATATAAAGAAATACTTACGCCAAACTCGTTTGTATGCTGACATGTACTTCGCCTTCTGGAAGCACGCGAAAGTTAGAAAGCATAGGCAATTTCGCCACGCTAAGGTTCGGATCCTGAAATCCATCAAGCTCGGCGACTCTAGCGGAAATCTGACCCACACCACTGCGTGTCCTGCCCGCTCGACCATCCCTGTGGCCTCCACGACCGCGGTGACTGCCTTCGTCTTCGCCTCCACCCTGATTATCGAGATTTTCAGCGGCTTCTAGCAGATCTTCTATTCCTTGGTCGTGCCCGTACGATACAATAATCTGTTCTTCACCGACTTCGGCGCCGCTACTAGCGCCTTCTCTGTGCATGAACTTTTTGGCGAATTTTTTTAGCAATCTAGACATTTCTTCGAGCGTGGATCTCAAAAATGAGCTTTAATTTGGGTACATAGTGACTGATTTAGACTGTTGGAGGCAGAAATTGGTGATTTTGGAGAAATATGGTGATGGAGTCGGTTGAAAAAAATGTTGGAGGAAATGATGAATGAATTCGGCGGCGGTTGGGATTTAGGGTTCTAAGTTTATAACGGTGATGTAACGACCCAGTAATTTTAACATTTTTAAATAACGTAATTAACTAAATTTTTCTTGAAAATATATAATTAAATTTTAGAAATGAAAATTAGATATTTGGTATGCGTCTATTTAAACGTAGCAAGTGTCAAATTTTCATTGGAAAATATGAAAGTTTATTCAGTTGTGAAATTTTTAATTATAAATTTAAATATCTGTTAAATTTGTTGGAAATAAAATATTATTGAAATATGAATATTTTTATATAATAAAAATGTTAATCATTTTCTGAGTGAGACGTCATATTTCGTTTCGCCAAATTTGCACTGCTTTAGCTCCGTTTATATTTTTTCAGCATTTTTAGCAGCATTTTGGCAACGAATATCAACTTTTGATAGGATGACCGTATCGCTGATATCTGTGTACCATTCTGTTGGTCTCGTCATGCTGATCTCCGTATTATATTCATTTGTACATTTCGGTGTCCGGTACGCGGCGAAATCCACGAAATGGTTAACCGTATCGGTA
This sequence comes from Allium fistulosum, assembly GCA_030737815.1. Lineage (NCBI taxonomy): Eukaryota > Viridiplantae > Streptophyta > Magnoliopsida > Asparagales > Amaryllidaceae > Allium > Allium fistulosum. The sequence goes on along the minus strand of CM060904.1, from coordinate 437,144,157 downwards.
CCCATTTCTGGAGCTTTTTGGTTTTCCCGTTGTCTATTCAGTTACCCACTGGCTGAAAACAAATAGTCATTAACTTTTAATATTCCTATATATGCAACCCTTGACATTTGCAATCCCACTATAATCAATATATTCTGGTTTGTTGGTCCACTCTATTTTCTCTTTGTTGTTCCAGTTCATGCTTTTGTGAAAAAATATATATATTTAAAGTTCGTGTACATAATTATTCTCGAACCTGCTATCTTCTTCTCCTTCCCTTTTGCAACCATCTCTCCCCACCACCCGTGCTTCCACCCTGACCATGCTTTGGCCTATCTCCGACCGAACCACTATCCCCTTATACCACTTGCCGCCTGAACCATGTCTCCACATCCCATCCTTTACCACCGAACGCCAGTTAGCTTTCCCACCACCCATCTCCATCACACAACCCCTCTGCACGAACACCAAACCTGCCTGCTCGTCTCCTTGTTTGCACGCATCCACACCCAAGCAGCTCCGCCTCTAGCCAAGCAACGCCTATATCTCCCTACCTTTCCCTCTAACACCGAACAAAACTCCACGTGATAGTCGTTCCTCTCACCTCTCCTCCACGTACCATCAGCCCTTTATTCCCCTCCATGCAACTAAGCACAAGCCGAGCCTCCCATAGAACCACCTTCCGCCTTGCCTAACGGCCATCCGCCACTCTACCACCTAGCATGTAATACCCCAAGATTTTGAGGAAAATTCTTTTAATAAATGATTAAAATTCTGGGGGAAAATCAGAATTATTATATAGGTGGGATTTTCAGTGGTGCAAGGTTGTGTGCATGTGTGCACGTGCACACTAGTTATGGCACTAAGGGAAAATCCAGAATTCCTGGATAATAAAACAAGGAAGGAAAACATTTAGATAAAATGTTTTAAATAAAGAAAATATAGACTTAGACATGAGTATTAAAAAATTCCTGAGGATGTGTGTGTATATATATATATATCTATATATATGCCTATGTATGACTTGTCTGAAAATTTAGACAGAAGAAAACATTGATTTATAATGAATAAGTGAAATTTTAAATAGGTGTAGAAATGCACATAAGTATGCACATGTTTTCTGCAAATAAATGGTTAAAATTAAATTAACACCCATAGTTGTATAAATGTATATTTATATCCAGATATTATTTGAGCAGAAAATAAATAAAGGAAGCACTAAAACAGTAAGAACCAAAGTGCAAGAAAGAAAATGTACATAGGCAGAAAATAGAAAGTCACACCATTATCATGTTTGAAGTAAATATAATAAAAATACTTAAAAGTTATCACTTTCTGAAAAGAAAGGAAAATAGGCACAATTTAGTCTTGTTTTAAAATATTGGCCGGGATATTAAGGGATTAGGAAGGAAGGAATGTGCAATGCCAAATGCATGATTCTGGTCTGGGCTAAAATAGGGATTTTGCATCACCCAAAACCCTAGACAGAACCCTTATTTAAACCAAGAGTCCAATCAGAAAACTGCTCTCTCACTAATTAATTAACCTAAGGAAGAAAAGGAAGACAAGGCTAAAGATTTGAAGGGTTTTCTGGTTTAAGTTTGTGTAAGCACTTAGGTGAGTATCCTCACTCATATACATGGCATTAAGACCTGGGATTAGGCAGCCAAGCTTTTATATGTTATATTTTGCATGTTTTGATTTACAAACTATGTTGGCTGCTGATGGTTTCATGAATGTTTGATGAGATATGATCTACTATGCTGGATGTTTAACTTTGTTATTCTATTTTCATCTCTGTATATTATACCAAAACCTTAAGGAACATATAACAGAGTATTTGTAACTAGTTTGAATAATGGCTTAAGACAAAGAATGAAAAGATAAAGAAAACTATGAGCTGCATATACATTGGTATGGTGCTGAGGCTTGAAATAATTGGTTAAGGGTGCAATGGATTTTTTCTCTATAAGTGCTGAGCCCTAAACTAAACAGAAACTTACAAGCCTAAAAACTATGTTTAAACAAGATTGAAAATCTGGCTAAATATAGTTGCTTGCAAAATCAAAATAAACTCAATAGAGCCATGTATTTATTCTCAGTTGCAAACATTCTGGTATATGCTTGAATAGGGTGTTTCTATGATAAATAATGTGAGATGGAATGACTGGGGTGTTATATCTCTAGAAGGTAACCTTTAACTTGCTTGCAATATTATGTCTGCAAGGTAACTAGTATGTTTCATGAGTACAGGTGGTATGTACACCTAGCTATCATTGATAGAATGAACATAAATACACTTAGTGATATAACTAAGGATTTTGTGCCAAGAAGGCTGCTGGAATGCTTGTCCTATTTGAAGTAGACAAGTTGGCACATGGCTTGTTTAAGTCCTGAGATCTTTGTGCCATAATGTTAATTAGTTCATGGCAATGTGTCCCTTTGATTCCTTATAGCAGATGAGGCCAGGAATTTATAAGAAAAAGAAAAGGCAACCTAGTAGTTCCAGATAAAAGTTGTTTTGTTGCATATGATTGCTCTTATGTATTGTACATGATAATACCTGTCAAGTATGCAAAGTATATCTATGCTGTATCCTTAGCTTAATATCATGGATATGTTAGAAATGCTCACACCAGATCATAGATCTGACCCTTATTGCTCATGGCACATGGGGGTGTCTCATTTATAATGAGGCAGCCACTAATGCTTTTGCAGGTTATGATGGAGCTAAGTAAGCAAGATTAAAAAGATATGGAATAGAGGATGCTAAGATAATTAGAAATAAAAGCTAGAATGTGTTAATTCATGCATGTATTCCCTGATTGATATGGCTATCTAAATGTATTAAGTAGGAAGAACTTGTAAGAGACATGTGCTATGTTGTTTCTGGTTATTTCTGATTTGATATGAACTAAGAATATTGATGTTGAAATGATTTGAAAACCTATTTGCTAAAGTTGTTTTGATTTAGAGGAAAAACCTGGATTTTATAAGTAAAATCATTTTATGATGATTTCAGTTAATTCTGAGTTCTTTCAAAAAGAATATAGATATACAGAAAATAATATTGGGAAAACCCAGAAAAGAATTAAACTGCTATATCTTCAATTTATGATATTGACATAAGTCCAGATGCAAGAAAAAGTGTTTATACCTTGAAGATGTATTTTTAAAAAGAGAAGTATGATTAGGAAGAATGATATATATCTGATCACAAAATGTCTGATTCATACAAATATATATACATGCTTTTGGAAAGAAAAGGTAACAATGTTTTGTGTATAATCTGGGTTGTAATAATGCAAGCAAAAGCATGGCCAGGGTAACCATATGGTTAGGCCATAGGTCAGGCCAAATGTTTCACTTCAAATCAATGAAGCAAGGGAACATTTGAGCTCAGTTTTCCTGGAAAATGAACAAAGATATAGACATGTACATGTATATCTGTGTACATGTTGATATTGGGCAAAAATATAGATGTAAATTCTTAAAACAGTTGAAAGAATGGGTTTTAAAAATAGTTATGCAAGAAAAATTGTTTTGTATGATAGGTTATAGCCAAAAATTAAATATATATGTACAATTATAGGTAGGTAACAGATTTCAGCCATACAGGAGAAAATAAAAAGAAAAACAAAAATTGTGTTTGAACCGACCAGCATAGTACTCGAACTAGTGACCTTGCATGAATAAGTTAGGCGCGTTTCCATTACGCCTAGATGTTGCTTGTGTTCACTTAGGATCCACTTTCTTTTAACCTGAGTTTGATAATATTCAGACTTTAAGATAATCATCCATATTATAAGCTTGCTTTCCACTGATCATTGCTTGGTTATTTCTTAATTATAATAACAGTCTAAGGTACATATTTCCAGGGGACACTATAGTCAAAAATCTGGATACATTAAGTTTTAATTTAAAAGGGAATTTATCACATTTATGCAAATTTAAAAAGAATTTCTACTTATTATTATGCTCTGATTCAAGTAGAATATAACATAGATATCTTCATATATGTATGTTAAAAATGATTTAGAATTAAAACAATATTTCTATATTGTGAAAGATCCTGGATATATTTTTGTTTATTAGAGAAAAGAAAAATGACCCTGGGAAATATATTTGTAATAGATGATATATCTATATATCATCTCTAAAATATATTTGTAATAGATGAAATATCTATATATCATCTCTATTGCAAAAAAAAAATCACCAATAAAATTAGTGTGTAAATAGGAGGGTCATTTCATTTGGTATCAGAGCTATGTTTTAATTAACATAGCAGATGTTTGTATGCTTATGTTTATACTAGGTTTGTTTGTATATTTGACTGTTTATAAGTATTCCCTGAATGTATGTATGTGTGTGCATGTGACATACACAATGATTAAATAGGAAAAGATACAATCAATGTAAAATAAAAGCTAGTGTTATAAACTAATAAGATGAAATACATATACTTTTAGAAATATGGTAGGAAGAGGGTCTCATCATCAAGGAGGATCTAGCACACCACAAATGCTTGACATGCAGGAATTTGTGAGAGTTTTGAGAGATGGAATTGGGCACAGACCTGAGAACCCACATGAGGAGCTCTCCAAGTTAGTGAAGACTTATACCAACTTGGGAGGCAAGAGCTTTGAAGGAACTGAAAGTGTAATGGAGATTCAAGCATGGCTGAGGACATTAGAGAGGATCTTCACTGATATGCAACTAGATGACCAAAGGAAGAGGCAAGTGGCCTCAAGGCAATTAAAAGGTGCAGCTTTGAGTTGGTGGGAGGTGATCATAGCTGGCCGGAATGAAAATGATATTAATTGGAATCAATTTAAGGAGATGTTAGAGGCAAGGTTTGTTCCAGCCTCAGCAAAAACCACTTTACTTGAGGAGTTCATCAAGCTTAGACAGGGGACTATGAATGTCACAGAATACACCCAGAAGTTTGAGGGATTGTCAACCTATGGGGCAATGTTAGTGGCTGATGAAGCATCCAAAAATGATAGATACATCAAGGGATTGAACCCAGGGCTTAGCAGGGCTATACTACCTTATGCTGACAGAACTTTTGATCAAGTGATAGATTTGGCTCTGAAGATTGAGCAGCATGACAAGGAAAGAGATAAGTTTAGGAGCTTCAAAAACAATAGCAACAAGAAGAACAAAGGGAAGTACCATCCTTATGATAAGAAGAAAGGAGAGGCAGATGGTAAGAAGGCAGTAGATGCAAAGCCCAATGAAGCCAAAAGAAAAATAGTTTGCAACCATTGTGGGAAAGAAGGCCATATTAAGCCAAGATGCCCAGAGCTTAAAGGGGGAGCTTTCAAATGCTATCTATGTGGGAAGGAAGGGCATATGAAAAGAAATTGCCCAGAAAACAAGCAACAAGGGAAAGTGGCAAACCTGGAAGGTAGGGGCAAGGCCATAAGTGAGGCTAATGCTGAAAACCATGGTCAAGTGGAAGGTACACTATTTATTTGTACCATACCTTTAGCTGTAATATATGATACCGGGGCAACCCACTCACTCATTTCCCATGAAATAGTTAAAAGGTTGAAAATGAACTGCAATTTGGCTGAAATACCTCTGTTAATACAAAGCCCTTTAGGAAGTTCTAGTGTATTAGATATGATCTGTGTGGATGTGAATTTGAACATAGGAGGAAACACATTTGTTTCCAATTTATATGTTCTAAATTTCCCAAATATAGGAGTTATATTAGGGGCAGATTGGCTAAGACAATTCAAAGCCATAATTGACCTAGATGCATCCACCATTTCACTACAAAATTCTAAAGGCCAAAGGGTTACAATTCTATGTGAACCTATCAAAGAAAACAGTCTAAATCATTTAATTGAATTAGAAAATAATCCCAAGGAAATAGCTATTAATGAAATCCCCATAGTTAAAGAATACTTGGATGTATTTGGGGAAGTAAAAGGTGTCTCACACCATAGACCTGTTGAATTCCAGATTAACCTTATGCCTGGGGCTAGCCCAGTTATCAAAAAGCCTACAAGGATGGGGCCAAGTGAATTAAAAGAGCTAAAGAACCAGCTGGAAGAATTAGAAGCCAAGGGGTTTATAAGGCCAAGTAATTCATGCTGGGGTGCTCCTATAGTATTTGTTAAAAAGCATGATGGTACTTTAAGAATGTGTATAGATTACAGAGAATTAAACAAAGTAACCATCAAAAACAAATACCCATTACCCAGGATAGATGATCTCTTTGATCAACTCAGTGGAGCTAAAGTGTTTTCTAGGCTAGACTTGGCATCTGGGTTTCATCAGATGAAGGTTGAGGAATCAAGTGTTAAATATACAGCATTCAACACAAGATATGGATTGTATGAGTTTCTGGTTATGCCATTTGGGCTAACAAATGCCCCTTCTTACTTTGTAGACCTAATGAATAGGATATTCAGAGATTACTTAGACAAGTTTGTTCTGATTTTTATAGATGATATTCTAATCTACTCTAGAACAATAGAGGAACATGAGAACCACTTACATTTGGTCTTATCTAGATTAAGAGAAAAAGATTTGAAAGCAAAATTTTCTAAGTGTGTGTTCTGGCAAGAGGAAGTACACTTTCTTGGACATGTTGTCTCTGCTAGGGGAATTTCTGTAAACCCCAATAAGATAGTAGCAATCCAAGCATGGAAGAAGCCTAACAATGTTAGTGAAGTAAGGTCATTCATGGGGATGGCAGGATACTATAGGAGGTTCATACAAGGATTTTCTAAAATAGCAATGCCACTCACTAACCTGACTAGGAAGAACCAAAAGTTTATATGGACTGATAAGTGTGAACAAGCTTTCACCCAGATCAAGGAGGCTTTGGTAAAATCACCAGTGTTGAGAGTACCAGAAGGCAATGAGGGATTGGTTGTATATACAGATGCATGTGGGTCAGGGCTAGGGGCTGTGTTGATGCAGCAAGATCAGGTCATAGCCTATGCATCTAGACAACTAAAACCCCATGAAACTAGATATGCAACTCATGATCTTGAGTTGGCAGCAGTAGTTTATGCCTTGAAGCTTTGGAGGCATTACTTATTAGGTGCAAAGTTCATTTTATACACTGATCACAAGGCCTTAAAGTATCTCTTTTCACAAAAAGATTTAAATATGAGACAACACAGATGGGTTGAATTTCTTGCTGCTTATGACTTAGATATACTTTATACACCAGGCAAGGCTAATAAAGTGGCAGATGCATTGAGTAGGCAGCATGCAAAAATGGCCATGTTAATGATGGAGGAGTTTAGAGATTTAACCATACTCACTGATTTGGAAATAGATGAGAACAGTGGGATGAGTATGGAAATAATTGAGGAAGAAAGGAGTAAAGGAAGGTTAAGTTTAATTACTTTACAATCAAATTTGGCCTTGAAGGTGGCAAAAATGCAAGAAGAAGATCAAGACTTAGCAGAAAAGAAGTCTCTCCTATTAAAGAAGGAAGAAGTGAAGGATTATCACATAGATGTAAAAGGATACTTAAGGTACAAGGGAAGGATATGTGTCCCAAACATCATAGAATTGAAAGAAGAAATCCTTAATGAGTACCATAGGAGCAAATATTCAATACATCCAGGCAGCACCAAAATGTACCAAAACTTAAAAAGGGACTATTGGTGGAAGGGAATGAAGTCTGATGTAGCCAGATATGTTGCTAAGTGCATGGTTTGTCAACAAATAAAAGCTGAGACCCAAAGACCTTCAGGGTTGTTGCAGCCACTTAGCATACCACAGTGGAAGTGGGAAGACATATCTATGGATTTCATAGATGGTCTTCCTAGATCCAAGAGGGGAAATACAAGTATTTGGGTGATTGTAGATAGGCTGACTAAAGTAGCCCACTTCATACCAGTGAAAGCAGACAGAAATGCACCTAGGTTAGCCCAAATTTTTATGAGAGAAGTGGTAAAACTGCATGGTGTTCCTAAAACTATAGTGAGTGATAGGGATACAATCTTCACTTCAAGATTCTGGAAGAGCTTCCAAGAAGCTATGGGGAGTGAATTGTGCCTAAGCACTGCTTATGACCCCCAATCAGATGGGCAAACAGAAGTGGTAAACAAGATTTTAGAGGATTTGCTTAGGGCATGTGTGTTAGACTTTGGAGGAAATTGGGAGGACCACCTCCATTTGGCTGAGTTCACATACAATAATAGCCACCAAAGTACAATTGGAATGGCACCCTTTGAAGCCCTATATGGGAAGCCATGTCTATCACCTATGTGTTGGGCTGAGGCAGGAGAGAAAGCTATCCTAGGGCCAGAATATGTCAAAGACATCACAGAGAAAATAGGACTGGTGAGAAAGAGGATGGCAGTAGCTCAAGATAGGCAAAAGAAGTATGCTGATGCAAAGAGGAAGTCAGTGGAATTCAAAGTAGGTGATTATGTCTTCATTAAGGTTTCACCAATGAAGAAAGTCTTGAGATTTGGCAAGCAGGGGAAACTCAGACCCAGATATGTTGGACCATACAAGATTTTGGAGAGGATAGGCTCACTAGCCTACAAGCTGGAGCTTCCAGAGAAGATGAGTGCAATGCACAATGTGTTTCATGTGTCACAACTAAGGAGATGGGTACATGACAAGGAGGAAATCTTAGAAAAGCCTACTGAAGTACAGATTAATCCAGATCTAATCTATGAGAAAGAGCCAGTGGGAATTGTGGCAAGGGAAGAAAAGAAATTAAGAAACAAGACATTGAAGCTTGTAAAGATTCAATGGAGTATAGATCCTAGTGATTGTACTTGGGAGCTAGAGGATAAAATCAGGATGGATTACCCTAGGCTCTTTGCAAATTTAAAAGGTAAATTCTTAGATTACTAAGAAAGTTTGATATGTATGATAGACAGTGACTATTTAAATTGCTCATGCATATTTGAATAATTTTCCTAAGAAAGTAGGAGTACTCAAAGAATATGTTGTAAATTGTGAGGGCACAATTCCTAAAAGGAGGGGTGATTGTAATACCCCAAGATTTTGAGGAAAATTCTTTTAATAAATGATTAAAATTCTGGGGGAAAATCAGAATTATTATATAGGTGGGATTTTCAGTGGTGCAAGGTTGTGTGCATGTGTGCACGTGCACACTAGTTATGGAACTAAGGGAAAATCCAGAATTCCTGGATAATAAAACAAGGAAGGAAAACATTTAGATAAAATGTTTTAATTAAAGAAAATATAGACTTAGACATGAGTATTAAAAAATTCCTGAGGATGTGTGTGTATATATATATATATCTATATATATGCCTATGTATGACTTGTCTGAAAATTTAGACAGAAGAAAACATTGATTTATAATGAATAAGTGAAATTTTAAATAGGTGTAGAAATGCACATAAGTATGCACATGTTTTCTGCAAATAAATGGTTAAAATTAAATTAACACCCATAGTTGTATAAATGTATATTTATATCCAGATATTATTTGAGCAGAAAATAAATAAAGGAAGCACTAAAACAGTAAGAACCAAAGTGCAAGAAAGAAAATGTACATAGGCAGAAAATAGAAAGTCACACCATTATCATGTTTGAAGTAAATATAATAAAAATACTTAAAAGTTATCACTTTCTGAAAAGAAAGGAAAATAGGCACAATTTAGTCTTGTTTTAAAATATTGGCCGGGATATTAAGGGATTAGGAAGGAAGGAATGTGCAATGCCAAATGCATGATTCTGGTCTGGGCTAAAATAGGGATTTTGCATCACCCAAAACCCTAGACAGAACCCTTATTTAAACCAAGAGTCCAATCAGAAAACTGCTCTCTCACTAATTAATTAACCTAAGGAAGAAAAGGAAGACAAGGCTAAAGATTTGAAGGGTTTTCTGGTTTAAGTTTGTGTAAGCACTTAGGTGAGTATCCTCACTCATATACATGGCATTAAGACCTGGGATTAGGCAGCCAAGCTTTTATATGTTATATTTTGCATGTTTTGATTTACAAACTATGTTGGCTGCTGATGGTTTCATGAATGTTTGATGAGATATGATCTACTATGCTGGATGTTTAACTTTGTTATTCTATTTTCATCTCTGTATATTATACCAAAACCTTAAGGAACATATAACAGAGTATTTGTAACTAGTTTGAATAATGGCTTAAGACAAAGAATGAAAAGATAAAGAAAACTATGAGCTGCATATACATTGGTATGGTGCTGAGGCTTGAAATAATTGGTTAAGGGTGCAATGGAGTTTTTCTCTATAAGTGCTGAGCCCTAAACTAAACAGAAACTTACAAGCCTAAAAACTATGTTTAAACAAGATTGAAAATCTGGCTAAATATAGTTGCTTGCAAAATCAAAATAAACTCAATAGAGCCATGTATTTATTCTCAGTTGCAAACATTCTGGTATATGCTTGAATAGGGTGTTTCTATGATAAATAATGTGAGATGGAATGACTGGGGTGTTATATCTCTAGAAGGTAACCTTTAACTTGCTTGCAATATTATGTCTGCAAGGTAACTAGTATGTTTCATGAGTACAGGTGGTATGTACACCTAGCTATCATTGATAGAATGAACATAAATACACTTAGTGATATAACTAAGGATTTTGTGCCAAGAAGGCTGCTGGAATGCTTGTCCTATTTGAAGTAGACAAGTTGGCACATGGCTTGTTTAAGTCCTGAGATCTTTGTGCCATAATGTTAATTAGTTCATGGCAATGTGTCCCTTTGATTCCTTATAGCAGATGAGGCCAGGAATTTATAAGAAAAAGAAAAGGCAACCTAGTAGTTCCAGATAAAAGTTGTTTTGTTGCATATGATTGCTCTTATGTATTGTACATGATAATACCTGTCAAGTATGCAAAGTATATCTATGCTGTATCCTTAGCTTAATATCATGGATATGTTAGAAATGCTCACACCAGATCATAGATCTGACCCTTATTGCTCATGGCACATGGGGGTGTCTCATTTATAATGAGGCAGCCACTAATGCTTTTGCAGGTTATGATGGAGCTAAGTAAGCAAGATTAAAAAGATATGGAATAGAGGATGCTAAGATAATTAGAAATAAAAGCTAGAATGTGTTAATTCATGCATGTATTCCCTGATTGATATGGCTATCTAAATGTATTAAGTAGGAAGAACTTGTAAGAGACATGTGCTATGTTGTTTCTGGTTATTTCTGATTTGATATGAACTAAGAATATTGATGTTGAAATGATTTGAAAACCTATTTGCTAAAGTTGTTTTGATTTAGAGGAAAAACCTGGATTTTATAAGTAAAATCATTTTATGATGATTTCAGTTAATTCTGAGTTCTTTCAAAAAGAATATAGATATACAGAAAATAATATTGGGAAAACCCAGAAAAGAATTAAACTGCTATATCTTCAATTTATGATATTGACATAAGTCCAGATGCAAGAAAAAGTGTTTATACCTTGAAGATGTATTTTTAAAAAGAGAAGTATGATTAGGAAGAATGATATATATCTGATCACAAAATGTCTGATTCATACAAATATATATACATGCTTTTGGAAAGAAAAGGTAACAATGTTTTGTGTATAATCTGGGTTGTAATAATGCAAGCAAAAGCATGGCCAGGGTAACCATATGGTTAGGCCATAGGTCAGGCCAAATGTTTCACTTCAAATCAATGAAGCAAGGGAACATTTGAGCTCAGTTTTCCTGGAAAATGAACAAAGATATAGACATGTACATGTATATCTGTGTACATGTTGATATTGGGCAAAAATATAGATGTAAATTCTTAAAACAGTTGAAAGAATGGGTTTTAAAAATAGTTATGCAAGAAAAATTGTTTTGTATGATAGGTTATAGCCAAAAATTAAATATATATGTACAATTATAGGTAGGTAACAGATTTCAGCCATACAGGAGAAAATAAAAAGAAAAACAAAAATTGTGTTTGAACCGACCAGCATAGTACTCGAACTAGTGACCTTGCATGAATAAGTTAGGCGCGTTTCCATTACGCCTAGATGTTGCTTGTGTTCACTTAGGATCCACTTTCTTTTAACCTGAGTTTGATAATATTCAGACTTTAAGATAATCATCCATATTATAAGCTTGCTTTCCACTGATCATTGCTTGGTTATTTCTTAATTATAATAACAGTCTAAGGTACATATTTCCAGGGGACACTATAGTCAAAAATCTGGATACATTAAGTTTTAATTTAAAAGGGAATTTATCACATTTATGCAAATTTAAAAAGAATTTCTACTTATTATTATGCTCTGATTCAAGTAGAATATAACATAGATATCTTCATATATGTATGTTAAAAATGATTTAGAATTAAAACAATATTTCTATATTGTGAAAGATCCTGGATATATTTTTGTTTATTAGAGAAAAGAAAAATGACCCTGGGAAATATATTTGTAATAGATGATATATCTATATATCATCTCTAAAATATATTTGTAATAGATGAAATATCTATATATCATCTCTATTGCAAAAAAAAATCACCAATAAAATTAGTGTGTAAATAGGAGGGTCATTTCATAGCAGCAGCCAACGGCCTAGCACACGCAGCCCACACAGCAGCGCCGAGCTTCTATTCCCATGTTGGCAACCAACTGACCGAACTCCGATCTCAGCCCATCCATTTTTCCTCCGCCCTTGCTCCTCTTCTTTCCCGCGAGCCTTCCCCTGTCACTCCTCCAACCCCCCAGCTCCCCATTGCACCGCCCTCGACCAAGCAACCCTCTCCGCCTAACCCAGTTCGCCCTCCTTCCCTACCTTATCCAATGCAGCAACCTTCCATCACATAGCCATCCGAGTCACCCACTTGCACTGCCTGAACTTATAGCCGCAAGTCTCCCTTCCTCCTTTTCGAGTAGTTCGCCTAGCCTCCTCTTTTATAAATCGTGTTTGTATTGTTTTCCATTTACAATTCTCTCCTATATATGAAAGAAAAAAAACAAATATTGACTTTTTTTAAACTATAAAATATAGATATGGATCTTTACAGATATGTTTTAATAAACATTGATTTTTAAAATATAATATGAAGATTTTATTTTTAAATATGTGTTTTAAATTAAATATTGATTTTAAATATAATATATAAAGATTTTATATCAAATATGTGTTTTAAATTGAATATTTATTTTAAGAAGAAAAAAAATATAATATATATTTTGTTTCCATTTATATCAATCTAGTTTTGATTTGTTTTCATCGATCTTAGTTATTAGCTTTGCTTCGTTCCTCGAATTCGTGTTCATCGTGCTGTGCATTGAAATTTGTGCTTGAATTCGTAGCTTGTTGTGTGTCTAATTTCTTTAGCCTCGAAAGGTGAGCAATCACCTACGATTGACATTCTTATATTTAGTAAATTGATTTCACATGAAATGACGATTAAAATATGTGGTTAAATATTGAATTGGTTAGAAATATTGTTGAATATGATATATTACTTGTTTACTTATGTTAATTGACATATGACACCATAACCTGTTATATTATATTTTAATTGTTAATTATGATCATGCTTGTGATTGATATGTTATGCTTTTTATATTATTATGCCATTGTTCTCACACTGCGAGTTCCCTGTTAGTTTAGGAATTCCCTATGGGTTGAAATGATACATACCCGAATGATTTTATAAATTAGGGGAAATCGCTATGGGTTGAAATGATAAACCCAAGCGATTTTACTGATTTTTGAAATTTTGGGATTGCAGGTTGAAATGATATATACCCGTAAATTTAAATTATTGCGGATTGAAATGATAAATATTCGTATCACTTGACCATAGGATAGAAAACTATACACGGACACCGTTAGTCTATTTTTAAATGATTTCTAAAAATTCTAAGAAAAGAAAATATATGTGTTTGGATTTTAAAATAAAATATAGAGATTTTATTTTAATATATGTGTAAAATTTAGATTTTTAAATGATATGTTTGGAAATTTTAAATTTATAAGTTAAGTTTTGGAAAATATAAATTTTTAGATTTTACTTATAATTTTTTTTAAATATATAAAATAAGATTTTATATAGTATATTTAGTAAAATAAGATTTAATTTAATAATAATTAATATAATATAATTTAATAAAAATTTAATTTAACTAATATATGTATATAATATGTTTTAAATATTTATTTACAATTTATATTAATATTCCGAAAATAGATTTTGTAATAACTTTAATAAACTAAGATTGGAAAGATAAATTGAAATTGATTTGAAATTCAATTTGTTTAAAATTTTTATTTAATAAAATTTGATTTGAAACTTATTAATTTTGAGATTCTAAAGAAATGATTTTTATATTGATAAATGAGTTTTAATTAAGGTGATTAAATGAATATTTTGAAATTTAAATTGAAATTGAATATTTAATACTGATTTAAAATTTGTAATTTGAGATTTTATTTAAATGTTATTAAAAATGATTAAGTGAATATTTTCAAATTCAAATGAAATTAAAGTTGAATTTTGAAATATAAATAAATTTAGCAAATTGAGTTATTGTAAATATTTGAAGATATAAACTTTGAAACCTATTGAATTGGAAGTGGTTTAAATTTGTAGTTCAAAACTGGATTTGAAATCGATATAAATTAAAAATGGTTTTAATGAGAATTTGAATTGAACCTTTAACCTTTTAATTGAAATTATTGAACTCGGATTGATTTAAATTGAATTTTGGAACTAAAGTTGATTTGAATTAATTTGGGAAATTGGAAGAAACAATTCTAAGTTGAAACTATCTTCGATATAACTATTTTAATATATAAACTATTTTATTATATAAACTATTTTATTATATAAACTATTTTTAATATATAAATTATTTTAATCTATAACCTATTTTTAAATATATAAACTATTTTTAATTTATAACTATTTCAATATATATAAACTATTTTCAATATTTAAACTATTTAAGTTGGAACTGTTATGATTTAGATTTAATGGATTTAAACGCGAATATTTTGATATGATGGTTCAAACTATTTTGTGGTTATGATTTTGGAAGTGAATATGATTTCGAAAGTGATATGATTTCGAAAGTTAATATATTTCGAAAGTGATATGATTTTGAAATGAATATGATATTTTGATATGAAGTATGAACTGTTTGATTTTATAAAATGACCACGGTGTGAAATAAGCATTTGGCTGTTAAAGAAATCAGGATCAGATATTGTCATACTCTCTACCAATACTGAAAATCACTTTAACAACCGTGTATGTTGTGGAGAATCCAGAACGAAGTAGGATGGTTTGGAGACGTCTATATGAGGTATGAACACAGCTTTGACTCCCACGAGCCAGCTTGATGTGGCTAAAACATGAGCTATAATGGGCCAAGTGAGGTCGCACCTCCGATCGAGCATGCTTCTTCGATACCATTCTATTATTTTGTGATTTGACTAGGTGCACCTTTGATTTGAGAGTGTGTCTCGAGGTGGGCGGTAGTAGCTACTATGCGTTACCACCAGTCCGGGAGTGCAAATGGTAGAATCCTACCCTGGCATTGCCTCGCGTGCCTTGTCACATGCCTTATCGTGCCCACTACGAGTTTGTTTTGTACCGCACCTATGGAGTGCCCTCTAATAGCCTTCCAGTTTACGGAGGAATTACGGTATTGTATAGACTACGAGAATATATATAAAAATGTGTTAAGGGAGATATGAGTAACGCCTTACCACTATTTTAATAGTTTACTTTACTTATTATTATCTATGTAGCATATTGTACTATGTATGTAAATAGTTCCACAGATCCTTAAAGGATGGAAATCCCAAACATCCTTTAAGTTATATTGCATTTCACCTGGACATTTCACTTGGGTTGATTTACTTGCATAAGAATGTTAATCCCAACTCGAGTGTTTTATGTTTTGCTTTATGCTCGGGTCAGACTGAGTGTCACAGCTTTTGAGACTCACCTTTGGAGCTTGGAGATTTGCTTGGAGTTATCTATTCAGCTTTTCAGTTATTTCCAGTTGTTTATGTTCAGACATGACATTTGCTTATGTATTAGAGATTCCTTTGTATTTTGATTTCTTTTGTATTTATTTCTGACTCTGATAGTAGCTTCATGAACTACTATTTATCTATTTCCGCTGCTTATTTTTGTAAACTCTGTGTCTGTGATTCAGTGATTGATTTATTTACTGTAAATGCTAAATTTTGCCAAATATAAAAACAATCTGTTATTTTGAGAAATTCAAGTCCGACATGTGTGTATGTTTGTCGATTTGAATGGTTCGAAATGTCAGGTCGTTACAGACGAGGTCTTTGCCGTTATAAACTTATAACGGCGAAAATTTCGCCGTTATAATTTTAGCAAAGCGGTCGTGTGGCTAGTTCCGTCCTTACAGGGCGCACAGCTCGTTCGATCGGTTGAAAAACAGGAGAGAGAGCGAAGCAAACAAGTCAGATTGTTAGTAATGATCTTAAATGCCGATGTTACTATTATTCTTGTTTCCTAGATTCACTTTTCTTTTTAATTTTACATTGCATAAAACATAGTAATTGTGTTAAGTTTCTTTCTTCGTCACGGATGATACGCTTAATTCTGGGAAAAGTTAATGTGTCATTCTATGAATTGTAAATGTTCTCTCCCTCTCTTCACGAGAAGAATACGGTCTAATTTGTTGAATGCAGTGTATCATGTATATGCTATTTCAAAAACCAAAGCACTGATTGAAAATATCAGTTTTGATGGTTCATTATTATGAATTTGCGATGGTTAAGGCTAGAAAACCTTTTATCTTTAATCGTAAATGAACTTGATAAAATAAATCATATAATTATAAACTAGTTGATTATTTGGTTTTAGAATACCCATACAATTGTTATCTCAAAGCAAAAGATTCAGACGTGCATTATATTGTTGTCTACAGTGAGTGGATTCCATTTGGCAAATACTTTAAAGTTCTCAGTTTTCAAAAAATTCACTCCTAACATTTTTAATTTTGCGCAGAACATTATTTACTGCTCTGGAGGGCCCTGGTTTATCTGGATTCTTGGCCATGGTGTTTGTAAGGAGGATCTGAAATGGAGATGATAAGTTTTGGGAAGAAGATGATGATTTGGGGTGTGTGCACGTGCACAGATTGCTTCTGTACACAATTTACTCAATGAAGAATAACAGAGGTTGGTAAAATCAAGAACTCGCAGCAATTTTTGTGGTGACTCGAAGGAAATATAGGGAAATTCAGGGTTTTACTCGAAGTGGAAGATGAAGTTCTGGGAAGAAGATACCAGATTTGTGGTAACAGTTTACAATGTATAAAAATGAACTTGTAATGCAAGAAAAGAAATGAGTATTATCTTGGAAAGAAGAAAAATATCAAGAACTGGAAATGATAAATGGCAAGAATATCAAAGAAAAGCATTCACAATTGCAACTTGAACAGAATTCAAAAAAATGATGGCTGATAATAACAAGAACTGAAATGAAATTAACATGAAAGTTGAATGCAGATTCAAGAATAGTGGCATTAAGTTGCAAGAACAATAGCTGAAGTAAGCACAAGAAGCAAGAAACTGGAAGTATAAATTGCATACAAACTGTAATGAAGAACAGTAACTAAACTAAGACAAAAGGTAACAAATGATTAAAACTAAGTACCAAACTGAAAAGAATAGATTGAATTGAAAGAATATAACTGGAAAAAAAGAGAAAGACAATGGTTCACAACACAGTAACAAAAATGAAAATAATGGAATTTTATTGCTTTCAATTTCTTCACCCATTACAACACTTATCAACAGTATTTATAGACGTTAAGCCACACATACTCGGCCCAATTACAATTCAAACACTTATGATACAAGCACAAGTAATAAGCCCAACACTACTGATATTACAAAACACATTGACACATACACACTGATATGCCTCCCAGGTTTCCATGCTTATTTCTGATGCACCCTTTCTACTCTTCGATCACTGTTGCCTCCTCTCGAGAACACAATTCAGTTGCAATCCCTTCTCTTTTCTCAGTCTTCTCACCGCAGGCCTTGTTTATCATATCTTTTAGGTTAGGGTCGTTACAACTCCCCTGTACTTTTAGAACAGACCTTGCCTCAAGGTCTAGGGTAGGAAATCTCTTGATCATTGGCCAATAATCTTCCCACGTAGCCTCTTCTTCAGTTCTGTCTTTCCACTTAACCAAAATCTGTACCACCACATCATTATTTCGGGGAACCATCCTTCGATCCAGTATTCTCTCTGGTTGTTCAACTATCTCTTCTGTAAAACTGGGAAGGCCATCTTGGATGACTATAGTATCGCCTACCTTCTTTTTCAACTGCGAAACATGAAACACGTTATGGATTCGAGTATTCTTAGGAAGTTGGATTCTATAAGCTACAGATCCTATCTTTTCTATGACTTGATAAGGACCAAAGAACTTGGGAGAAAGCTTGTGTGTCTTATACTCTCTAGCGGTGATCTGTTTATAGGGTTGCAATTTAAGAAATACCCAGTCTCCTACTTCAAACTGTCGTTCAGTCCTTCTAAGATCTGCATACCTCTTCATTCTGTCTTGAGATACCTTCAAACTGTCTTTAAGAAATTGAATCATAATGTCTCTAGTGAATAACTCTTCTTCAACTTGCTCAACCTTGGCAGTGGCAGGCACATAAGAAAGCAAGGTGGGTGGGTCAATACCATACACAATTTTATAAGGAGTAGTTTTTGTAGAGATCTTCCAAGTAGTGTTATACCAGTATTCAGCTAAAGGCAGCCATTTAAACCATTCACTAGGCTTATGACATACATAACATCTTAGATAACATTCAAGAATTTTATTTACTACTTCGGTTTGGCCATCACTTTGGGGATGATAGGCCGAACTGAGTTTAAGTGAGCTTCCTTGAAGTTTAAAGAGTTCTTGCCAAAAAAGACTTGTGAAGATAGGGTCTCTGTCACTTACAATAGACTTTGGTAGGCCATGCAATTTAAAGACTCCCTGAAAAAATATCAAGGCCACATCCCTTGCAG
Organism: Allium fistulosum; assembly: GCA_030737815.1. NCBI lineage: Eukaryota > Viridiplantae > Streptophyta > Magnoliopsida > Asparagales > Amaryllidaceae > Allium > Allium fistulosum. Next base: position 437,125,186 of record CM060904.1, on the reverse strand, counting down.
TATATGGATGTTGAAGTGGAAAGAAGTGAGCATATTTACTTAACCTATCTACTACCACAAATATGACAGTATATTTGTGACTCTTGGGAAGGCATGTAATAAAATCCATCGAAATGTCAGTCCAAACATTGTCAGGTATGGAAAGAGGCTGCAGTAATCCTGGCACTAGAATGTTCTCATGCTTGTTTCTTTGACATTCCTCACAAGCTTTGACAAATTCTTCAACACTAGCCTTTAAATTTTTCCAGTGAAAAACCTGCCTTAACCTATGCAAAGTTGCTTTAATGCCAGAGTGTCCTCCTAAAGGAGATGAGTGATATTCTTTAACAAGAAACTGCGTCAAGGAGGTTAAGTGATGATCCACCAAAATCTTTCCTCTTCTGAAAATCAAGTCTTCAACTCCCCTGTATTTACTTTCTGGTAATTCCTTTGCTTGTACTTTTGCCAACAGCTGTTGATACCATGAAGATTGGTGCAGAGCCTCTTTGAGTTTTGGTAACTAAGGAGTTTGTACAGAAGATATTGCTTGGACAGTCACTTGAGTTGCTTCACTCTCACCCCTCCTGGATAATGCATCAGCCACTTTATTTTCCTCTCCACTTTTATACTCCACTTTATAGTCAAATGCATGAAGTTTAGCCAACCATTTCCCTTGTACACCAGTGTGTAATTGCTGTGTTAACAAGTATTTCAAACTTTGATGATCAGTTCTTATTACAAATTGTCTACCCATCAAGTATTGTGACCATTTTCTGGTAGCAATGATAATAGCAAGAAGTTCTTTCTCATAAGTTGACAATGCCAGATTCCTCCCCTGGAGAGCTTTGCTTAAGTAAGCTATAGGTCTTTTGTTTTGAAGGAGAACTGCACCTACCCCTTTACCACTGGCATCACACTCCAAAATGAAAGGTTGAGTGAAATCTGGCATGGCTAATACTGGTGGTGAGACCAAGCATTGTTTCAACTGTTCAAAGGCCTCCTTTGCTTCAACACTCCATTTAAAGGCATCTTTCTTCAACATTGAAGTTAAAGGTTTAGCAATTATACCATAGCCCTTAATGAATTTACGGTAATATCCAGTAAGACCTAAAAAACCTCTCAAAGCCTTCAAATTTTGAGGTAGTGGCCAAGTAAGAACTGCATGTACTTTGCTGGGATCAACAGAGAGACCTTCAACAGATATAACATGACCCAGATAATCAATAGCTTGCTTAGCAAATCTGCATTTAGAAAGTTTGATTACCAAAGCATTTTTTTTGTAAAAGTTGAAATGCCACCTTAAGATGCTTAATATGGTCATCCCAGGTTCTACTATATATGAGTATATCATCAAAAAATACTAAAATAAATTTTCTCAAATAAGCTCGAAATATATCATTCATAAGGGATTGAAAAGTGGAGGGAGCATTTGATAAACCAAAGGGCATCACCACAAACTCATAGTGGCCATCATGGGTTCTAAAGGCGGTTTTGTGGATGTCCTCTTCAATCATTCTGATCTGATGATATCCAGATCTTAAGTCTAACTTGGAATAATATTGAGAACCATGCAACTCATCAAAAAGCTCTTCAATAAGTGGAATAGGAAACTTGTCTTTAATAGTTTGTGCATTCAATCTTCGGTAATCAACGCATAATCTCCATGATCCATCCTTCTTTCTCACCATAACAACCGGAGATGAGTAGGAACTGTGACTAGGCCTAATGATGCCAGACTTTAACATGTCTTGAATTATTTTTTCCAATTCATTCTTTACTTGATGTGAGTGCCGGTAAGGTTTGAGGCAAACAGGTTTAGTATTTGGTAAGAGGGGTATTCGGTGGTCATGGGATCTGATGGGTGGTAAACTGGGAGAAGGGTTAGTGATCAGAGGAAATTGTTGTAGCAAGGTATCAATCTCAGGTGGAATAGGGTTTGAATCATTTTCTAATTGCATAGATTGGCAACAAACCATCATGGCTATCTGGCCATGTACATATTCTTTATTTAACTTTTTCTTGTCAACAATTTTCAACTCATCTTGCTTCAGCCCTTGCCATACATATTGCTTATCATTATAAACAAATTTCACTTGCAACTGATCTAAGTTGAGAGTTATTTCACCCAAACTTTTCATCCATTGTGCTCCGAGCACGACTTGACAGCCATCTAATGGAAACAAAAGTAAATCTACTGTCATGATACAACCTTGGCATTTCAACACTACATCATTACAAACTCCAGAACCAGTTAACCTATCTCCATTAGCTACCATTACTTCAAACAATTTAGTTCCATCAATTTTTAAGTTCAGCTTTCTAGCAAGTTTGTCATTGATGAAACTATGAGTAGAGCCCGAGTCAATTAAGATGTGTACTGGTTTGCCTTGAATACTGCCCTTTACCTTGATGGTGGATAATGCAGGAATCCCACATAAAGCTTGTAATGTGATTGCTAAAGTCTCTTCTACTTGTACCTCAGATTCAGTTGTGGATATCTCACTTTCATCAGAGTCTGTCCAGTTGTGTAGTGGCATCATGCCTTCCAAAACATAGATTTGAGAATTTTTACATTTGTGGTCTCTTGACCATTTTTCTTTACAACCGTAACACAAATTTTGCCTCCTCATCTCAATGATTTGATTAGGGGTATGTCCCTTACTTTTTGCCAGTGATTCAAGTTGGGTGTCCTTAGAGTTAGTGGTATGATTATTTGGGGAAGAAGTAGTTGATTCTTGGCTTGACTTTGACAGTGGTAGCTGATTTGTTTTGGAACTGGTAGTTGAAATATTGGATGATGGATACTTAAGCTTCTTGGTCTGAAGACATTTACTCTCAAACATTTTGGCAAGAGAAACTGCTTCTCTGAAATCAACCGGTCGTGAAGTAAGAACATCATATCTAATCTCTTCCTTTAAACCCCCAATAAACCTATCAAGTAAATAGCGTGGAGGTAAAGTTTCCACTACAGCCTATAATTGCTCAAACTTACTCAGGTAAGCTCTTACTGTTGTATGTTGCTTGAGTTTGGACAAGGTCTCAAATGGCCTTTCTATTTCCTCCGAATTAAACCTGACCATTATCTCATCTTTAAAAACTTCCCATGATCCATTATTATTTACCGTGTTAACATACCAATGATACCATTGCAAGGCCTCTTTCTTCAAGGCAAAAGAACAGATTTCGACCCATTGATACTCTTCAGTGTGGTGAAATTTGAAGTATTGCTCGACTTGCCTCAGCCAGTCTGCTACTGCTTCTTCACCAGAATAGGTAGGGAAATCAAGTTTGATGGTAGGGTATGATGAATGGTTATGATGGTCAGGAATTGGATTTCTGTGTTGATGAGGAAACAAGGTTCTTGAGGATATCTTGGAGGGGCATTAAAGAAGGGGACATTCCTGGGCGGTGGCATAGGTGTTCGGTGGTGTTGCGGTTGAATTCTGGGAGGTGGTGGCTGTGTTGGATGTACAGATTGTACAGGAGGAGGAGGGTAAGGTGGGAAGGTTGTCTGAGGTGGATAAGCTGTGGAAGGTGGTTGAAAAGAGTTCATGTCAGTGCGACTTTCATTAACAAGGGTGGTTAACATGTTATGTACACCTTTAAACTTAGTATTCAGATCTTTGGCAGATTGATCGAATTTTTTGTCCAACTTTTGAACTGCAAACTCAAGATTTCTGGTTGTAATTTCCAAATTCCTTAGAGCAAAGGTAGTGCGATCGTTGATTTCTTCTTGCCGCAACCATGGATCATCAAAAGTGGAATTTAGGGTTGGGTTTGGGTTTTGGGCAAGATCAGGATCGAGTGAGGGATCGTTGTTAAATTCCGTCGACTGCTCTGATACCAAATTGGAGGGCCCTGGTTGATCTGGATTCTTGACCATGGTGTTTGTAAGGAGGATTTGAAATGGAGATGATAAGTTTTGGGAAGAAGATGATGATTTGGGGTGTGTGCACGTGCACAGATTGCTTCTGTACACAATTTACTCAATGAAGAATAACAGAGGTTGGTAAAATCAAGAACTCGCAGCAATTTTTGTGGTGACTCGAAGGAAATATAGGGAAATTCAGGGTTTTACTCGAAGTGGAAGATGAAGTTCTGGGAAGAAGATACTAGATTTGTGGTAACAGTTTACAATGTATAAAAATGAACTTGTAATGCAAGAAAAGAAATGAGTATTATCTTGGAAAGAAGAAAAATATCAAGAACTGGAAATGATAAATGGCAAGAATATCAAAGAAAAGCATTCACAATTGCAACTTGAACAGAATTCAAAAAAATGATGGCTGATAATAACAAGAACTGAAATAAAATTAACATGAAAGTTGAATGCAGATTCAAGAATAGTGGCATTAAGTTGCAAGAACAATAACTGAAGTAAGCACAAGAAGCAAGAAACTGGAAGTATAAATTGCATACAAACTGTAATGAAGAACAGTAACTAAACTAAGACAAAAGGTAACAAATGATTAAAACTAAGTACCAAACTGAAAGGAATAGATTGAATTGAAAGAATATAACTGGAAAAAAAGAGAAAGACAGTGGTTCACAACACAGTAACAAAAATGAAAATAATGGAATTTTATTGCTTTCAATTTCTTCACCCATTACAACACTTATCAACAGTATTTATAGACGTTAAGCCACACATACTCGGCCCAATTACAATTCAAACACTTATGATACAAGCACAAGTAATAAGCCCAGCACTACTGATATTACAAAACACATTGACACATACACACCGATATGCCTCCCAGGTTTCCATGCTTATTTCTGATGCACCCTTTCTACTCTTCGATCACTGTTGCCTCCTCTCGAGAACACAATTCAGTTGCAATCCCTTCTCTTTTCTCAGTCTTCTCACCGCAGGCCTTGTTTATCATATCTTTTAGGTTAGGGTCGTTACATGCTCAATAACTTCCAGCTCCATTTGCTAAATACAAAGTTATTTTGGCCATGTTAATTAAAACTTACAAAAAAGAAGAAGAAAAACAGGCATATGCAGTTCTTATTATTGATAATACTGAAGAACTTAATGTAGACACCAAGGTAAAATACTTAGCTAAGTTATAGTTTATGCCTGTCTGATTCTATCATTATAAAAGTTTATGATATATACATCCACAAAGTAAAACTGACAATTTTTTTTATTACTGGCTAATTTATTAATATCCCAATGAATCTATATCGGCATGGCATATGATCATCTTTTGCTTGGTTTATTTATAATCTATATTATATAACGCAGTTTAAACTAGTTGATAAGATGTCTGAACTTCAAATCAATAGGAGGAATGGAACAATATTTCCTTTAAGCACTACATGTTCAAAAGAAGCTTTCAAATTGCCATTTTTTTAATGTTACATCGTTGTTATCACTAATTGTGTAAACTTCTCTATGTACATTTATGGATTTTATATTAACTTGATTGTCTTGAAACTACTGTATCTATATAGTTATGGATTTTATGTGAACATGGTTATTTTGTTTATAATATTTTATATCGAATTATATATCGTATTTCATTATGTGATTAATGTGTTTTTTTATTGTTTGAATGTGATAATTATATGAGTGATTGTTGGTTTTATATGGAAATATGTTAATTATTACTATAATATATATATATATCTTATGCTATAAAGCAAAATCTTGGGTCAACCAGTCAAACTGAAGCCTTTTTTGAACTCCCCGTATTGCCCATAGTGCAAAATCCAAAGAAACCATTCAGTCAGGGCACTTTAGTCTTTCCACCACCGCCTCATCCCACGTTCCCCAACGTGATTCTTCGCCCGTCTCTTTACCTTCCTACTCCATTTCCCTTTCCTTTTCTTCTCCGTTTTCTTTTTTCCTCTCCTCCACTTTCTTCTCAGTCGAAAAAAATGTCAGCTCCCCTCTTCCACTTTTCTAACCGCCTGACCAAAATTGACCATCCTATTTCTTCTTCTCCTTCCGTTCGACTGCCTGCCGATACGACAGCTGCCGCTGCGATCATTCTCCACCGTCACGGTCGTACATCAGCGTACCATTCGTTTCCTATCTACCACGTACTTCGAGACCAAATCAGTGGCAGAATATTGTCCACGGCTTCCACCAACGGCCGACTATATTTTTGAAGGTAAGATCTCAACCTTACTCTTTGTTCTGATGATTTGATTTCGTTTGATTTTCCGATCCCTCTCTACTTTTACTTCACTCTGCAGGTTCGACTCTATTTGACTTCATAGAAAGCACGAATCTTCTTCTCTGCCAAACTGTAATTAGATCAAGGGCTTGCCAATGAAGGTGAGGTATGACTTAAATGTGATTTAGTTTCTTATTTTCTTACAAAGTTTATCATTTTTTGTGCAAATTACTAAAGAATTTCTAATCTCAACCCCCAAAACTTCAAGGATCTAAGTTAATCTAGCATGTCTGGCAATGGAGAATTGGGCTTCATAACTTGGTTAGAGGTTTTTCTTTTTAGAGTAATCGTGCTTTTTTTCATTATGGGATTTATAACTTATGATACCAAAATATAAATATAACTTTTTTTGTCATTTCCACTAAACTGATAAATGTGATTTAGTTTCTTATTTTCTTACAAAGTTTATCATTTTTTGTGCAAATTACTAAAGAATTTCTAATCTCAACCCCCAAAATTTCAGGGATCTAAGTTAATCTAGCATGTCTGGCAATGGAGAATTGGGCTTCATAACTTGGTTACAGGTTTTTCTTCTTAGAGTAATCGTGCTTTTTTTCATTATGGGATTTATAACTTATGATACCAAAATATAAATATAACTTTTTTTTGTCATTTCCACTAAACTGATAAGTAATTTGCATGAATAAAATCAACTATTATTCATGATACAAAGCTTTGGGCCACTATAATTTTGCAAATGACACAGTTTTGTATGTTCTTCTCTGCACTTTGCATCTATGTATGACTTGGACTATACTGTTTATTTACTATTATTTGAAACTTATAAGATTGTAGTATTATCATAACAGAAATATCATACAATATAAATTAAAATAAGATATGCAGATTATAATAATTTTTAGTTTGTGTGCTGGATTTTGAAATTGAGTGTTCATTATAAAGTTTTTCCCCTTACTGTAATATTAAATTAGGTTTAGTTTATAACTAAGTACATAAAATGATTAGAAAATAAAGCATCTAATATATGACTTTCTTCATACAAAATATTAATTTAATATTGCAACTTCTCAAATTTTTTCTATTGCTCAATAGCATTATTTGGATACAATCTATCTACCTTTTATTCCTTGGCAAAGGTAACATTTCCAAAAAAATCCTTACATTTCTAAACATCATAGGAAACTTTTTTTAATTAGTAAGTGGTGCATTGTCACTTTGATTTCATTCTTCTTTTGTTTCCACTGACTGTTCACTAAACTACGTTTTGTAGAGCTGCTAGAAAACACCAACACACATTATTGTTTAGCAACTTTTACTCTTTATATTGTGACATACAGCAATACCTATATTCGCCTCTAATGCTTGAATGATTACCTTGGATAAACACCATAGAAGGACTATAATCTTAGAACTCATTACATGAACTATGTTCCTATAATGATCTTTTAAAATCATGACCAGTTCGATATAAGTAACAACTGTTGATAACCAAAACTTTTTTGAAATCCTAAAATTGAACTGTTTGTAATCTGCTTTCTGTTATTTGGTCATAAACTGAGAAAAATTTATGGAACCAATTTGAGTAGAACAATTGTCAATCGTTTTCCGCTTTTAACCAGAATGCATAATTCATAAAAAATATTAAATAGGTAGTCGGTGGAACTATGACTTGGTGATCTTCTTTTCCAATTATTCAATTACTATTTACTAAACTTTCTATATTTTAGACTCTTGATCGATAATAATTCCATTTCTCAACATAGACCTTAGCAAAGAAAGTGTCTGTACCTGTTCTTCGGATACTTCTGATGTTTCCAATATTTTCATGTGACATCCCTACTGCTTCCATTACAGTCTTTACTGCTACCCTAGCAAGGTTCGGTTTCAAGCATGGGTTTTAGTTGTTACCAGATATTTTTAATCATGGTCTTAACACAATAATAGGACTTGAAGCTTTACAATTCCTTTTAAATAGAAATAACTCTTTTAACAAGATCGAGCTATGAGTATAATATAATATAATATCATATAATATAGTATATGAACTTTTGAAGTTATGTAAGTAAGAAAATAAAAGGCTTGGCTAATCGAAAATTTGTGTTTTCTAAATTAGTGAAAGTTGTTAGAGTACAAAATATGGTTCACCTGTGTTTTCTGCATTTGTGATTCGATTATAGGCGACCATAAATATGATCACAAACCAGATAGTTATGGTGTACTTTTGTTTAATAATTGCCTTAACCTATTAATTTTGTTTAAGTGGTGTATTAGCACCATTAAGATATGTAAGCTTGATTTGATTATTTTTAATCCCCGAAAGATATTTTCAGTTATGAACATTTAATGCTACTTATATCTAATTTTGTAGGTGTTTACATATCTAATTTTGTCAGTGTTTACAAATTTCAGTTTGATCTACCTAAATTTTTGATGATATATTTACAAAGGTCCCTATTCTCAAAGCACATGCACAAAAAGTCCCTACTCATAAACTCATGTAAATTTGGTCTCTGTTTTGTTATTTTTTTACCAAACTGTCACCTCCCAAAAAATCGGCCCAGCATTGAAATCATGGGTAAAAGTAGCATAAATTAGTCAAAAACTAAAAATAGGGACCTAATTTTCATAACTTTTTGGAGAGAGACTTTTCTTCCATCATCATTCAATTCTGGGGACTTAGCAGCCATTCCTTGATTTACAAATACAAACAATGTAGATTTGAAAGTCAACCACAACAACATTAATTTCAATCATATATTTACAAATACAACAACAAGGGAGTGTAATTATTACACTGTTTATATTTATTACACTATTTCATCAAGTATTCATACATATACAACCTAACAACCTGAATTAAATAATTGTTAAATTTCAATGATGGAATTTTGAATTTTTGCTCATACTTTAGTTATTTTCAGTTGATGAAGTTTCCTGCCAAATAAAATGTTCCTCAATCTACCTCTTACCACATTTTTGAACAAATCCTTTTTCTTTCCAGTAAAAGTAGTTAACGTCTCAATAACAATATATATATATATATATATATATATAAATTAAGGTCATTTATGTTCACTTTGCTAATACTACAGTGATTTCTTCTATATTTATCATTCATTTTCCTCCTACTCATTTGGATACTAAAATTCTTACTAGATTGCAAGCAAAACAGAGAACCCTTGCAAGTAGGTGGGCACAAAGGAATGGATAACAGTCACCACGTAACTTATTATATATGTTTTGTTTTAATATATTTTTATTTCCTTCAATTACCATAATCTGAACATGGTAATTCTTATTGCCAAACGTTATTCTTCTAGCACATAATCTTCATTTAAGGAAAATTAAACTATTTATAGTTTTCCTAAATAATACCCACTGATGCAATAAGGATGACAAAAGACATTCCTTCTTTGCTTCCAAAGCATAAATTATGCTTTCATTTTTTGCATTTCTATATCTTTAACTTTTTCTGAATTTAATAGTCCATTTATAACACCCTACTTTTTTTTTACAGAGGTATGAATAGAATAGGAATGTCTTACTCAATGTTTTTGGAAATATCATGTTGTCATCACAAGAATTACCTTGGAACCAACCAATTTAGGATTCATGACAAACTTTATAAAGGTTTTTGGCCTGGCCATAGATACCTACACGTAATAAGTAGTAAGTTCTGCTTTTAAGCAAGTAAAATAACAAATTAGTGTATGATAAATGTAAATGTGAGACGTGATGTTAGACTCATTCTTCTAATGCTCATTTGCTGAACCTCATGGTTATTCTTCAAGTTTTATATCAAATTTTATTAAAATTTAGACCGGTCTCATCTTATTCCAAATTAAAATGGTTAGAAAATGACTAATTAACTTAAATAGGATATAAAGTTGAATTACCATACAATGAAATTCTCATGTGATACCTATGAGCATGATGCATTAAAAAAATTACCGTTATATTTTTTCTTTATTAATTACGAGGTTAATATTTGATGAATTGACCTTTGCAAGTATATCTCTTAATTAACAACAATAATTTTCGTTATGACTGTATGCACTGAAAGACATGTACATGAATCAACTATATTTATTCAATTTATTATACGTGGTATAGTGCCCTAAATTAGCAATAGCTGAATAATCAAAAAGTAAAATTTGTGAGTATATCTCCTAATTAACATAAATAGAATATAAAAGCTGAATTATCATACAATGAGATTCTCATGTGATACTTATGAGCATGATGCTTTAAAACAATTGCCATTCTACTTTTCTTTATTAATTACAAGGTTAATATTTGATGAATTAACCTTTGCAAGTATATATGTTAATTGACAACAATAATTTTCATTATGACTGTATGCACTGAAATATATGTACATGAATCAACTTTATTTATCCACTTTATTATCAGTAGTATACTACTCTAAATTAGCAATAATTGAATAGATAAAATGTAAAATTTTTGATATTATTCAATCGTTTTGATTTTTGGTTGATGTCTGCCTTTACTTTTCAAGATATAGAAACGTTGGGAAGTAATGATCAAGAAGATTTGCTTGCAATGGTAAATTCATTACATGATTTTGTGATAATAGTTACCTATTTGGCAATAGGTTTCCACTAAAAAAGAAATCAAAAAACAATCTCCAAAAATTGCAGGAGCCAATATTTAACTACACAAAGAGATGACCTTCAGAAATGATTAAATTATGTAAGAGTCTGGATTATCAAAATGACCGATTGCTCAATGTCATACTCAAGCTTTTAATGGTATGTTAAAAGACGTTACTACTTTTATGGTCATTTTTTATCTTTATAATTGTTGTAAGATACAATGATGTTGCTTTCACTATTTGAATCTTTAATAGGCGAAGCATTTATATCCTTCAGGAACAGTTTTTCACATAGGAAATACAATCCAATTCCCATGTATTCTATTTGCATTTAATTATTTTCCAAAGTTTTCACATAGTAAATAAAATCCTATCTATCTTATTCATCAAATATCAATCATATTTTCTTTTCATTGTTGTCCATTATTGTTGAAAACAAATTGACTAAAGTGATTTTGCATATTGCCCAAGATAAAACTATAAAGTACAAAAATATAGTCTTTTATGGTAGTGATAATATTATGTATGAGTATATATTTAAAAGTTATTTGAATGATTTTAGGTTTTTTCAATATGGAAGTGTAAGCTGTTGTATTCTAAAAAATATTGCCATTTTTTAATTGAAGCCTTTTTCACATTACCCAAAATGCCTACAAAAGTAAAATATAATCAAACTGTATGGAGGACATTTATGTCATTCTTCGACCCATGTTCCAGATATGTAGCCACGTTCCTTCAAGCAATAACAGCAACAACACTTTCTTTCTTCTCGATACATGATCAAAACTAGAAACTTTGAACTGTTATTTTGGTGGCACCGCCTTCTTTTAAACATGTATTTTACTCTTTTTAATTTCTATAGAGACAACAAATTCTAAGATTTTGATCAGGATCCAACAAAGGCTTTAGTGGTGAGAACGTAGAGGATTATCACTTTGGAGAAGCATTGGAACTTATGGCGTGCTTCGATTGAGGTGAATAAATTAATTTGGTAAGCTTTTAAAATATTTGTTTCCTCGCCATCTTTTTTTATTAATGTTTGTTTTCTGTATATTGCTGCTTTTATATGTTCTTTGAATGTAATGCATCATTGTGTAGGGCTCATGATACAATGATAACCTTTAGATTTTGCACTCTAACCATTTGATGAAATGGCTAATAGTATTGACCTTTAACTAGAGTACAATGAAAGGTTAGATGACTTGGTATTAAAAAGGGAATCAGTATTCTAGAACTGAATACATATCCAAGTAAATGAAATTATATGTATTCAAGTAGTATTATTTCATGTTACAATCATGCGATTCTTTTATTTTTTCTACCTCTTTACTTATGTGCTGTAAAATGTGAATTGTAGTATTCATTAAATAAATATCCAGATTTTATTGTTATGGTCATGTAACAACAATTTGTAAATTATTGTTTTTCTTTTGACATACCAACTTGCTTTAGAACCACAATAGTTTCCCCTTTTTTATACTCTATTGAAAGAGATATTGTAAAGCACCATGAGGTTGTTAATTATAATTCTTCTTCAAATCATGATTTCATGAGATTGACTTCACTTTTGTACGCTCAATGTATTATTGCAATGTTAAATGGCTTACACATGGATATTGCATTGTATTATCTCATCAATAGTTCTTACATTAAGCGTGATTACCAATGAGATCAATACAAAATGGCTACTATCGAACATATGTTTTATTACAGGCCAAGATAATGATGTTGCATACTTAACAATCTTACTATAACATTACATAAGACTAGAATCCAAAGTCGTCTAAATATACAATTATAGCAAGTTCTCACTTTTATTCCAAACAAATCTAGAACTCTGATATATACCAATTTTCAATTGACACGCGCACACGCACACACGATAATATCACATCTTTAGACACTTATGATTTTGCCTCTAATACTGATACATAAAAAGAAACGTTAACAAATTCACACTAGCCTTGGATCTGCCTATTTTTCTGTTCAAAAGTAATTCCGATGTTTTTGTTCATTATAGATGGGTGATTTAGGTTGTTATTCATATGTTTTATAGTTTTAGCCAAGATTGTTTGCTACGTTAATAAATGACATAATGGTTTTTTTTAACTTCTAGAAAGCATGTTGATTTCAAACTCAAAAATTCATTGCATGCATAAATCCCCTTAATTATTGAGATTTTTTATTTTGCTATAAGTTTATTTACACTGCCATATAATCTTACCTCTTTTCCCACTTTTTTTTCCTTTCACAAATATATTTCATTTGGAATAAATTTGAATATTGATTAGTTTTCTATTGTAAACAAAATTATTCAATAGTGGAGCTTTTATAAGATTCTGAAAAAACCCATTTGAATGAATAAACACACTATATATACTTTGATCAGTTCTCTCACACAACTTTACCCTTTGAAAACCAACTATGCATACGAATTATACAACTACTTCCCAGAATCATTCTAAACATTTTCATATTATAAGTACTCTGATAATATACATACTTCCTTTTCTAAGCAATTAAAATCCTTCTTCCTCTATGCTATTCAGCTCTGTACTCTATGCTATTTAGCTCTGTACTTGATAATGAGCATCCAATGTTCTACAAAATACCACCTTAACATCCTAAAGATTTACTTTGATAGTTCTACATGTATCACAGATATTAATGCATTAGGAGTTTGGATCAACGGTGCATAGTGGGCCTTCTTCAAATTTTGAAAGAAAGAGTTGGTGTAATTTGGTAGCTATCACTAATGATGCTTCAAGAGATTCACAAATGATAAATAGAGACTGCCATCTTTTGAATTTGAATGGAGATGAAATTTTGTATATCAATTGCTTTTGAAGTGTTATTGTTTGAATAAAAAGCTAATTTATCCGGTGCTTTAGTGTTGTTGTCATCCATATGAATGTACTATAACTATACTGTGCACAAATCTTTAAGCAGATGTGGCAAGTAGATCAGGTTTTATATACTTTTTGTTATCCTATTTACTATACTTAGGTTTTGACATCCCTCTTCCAAATATAAAATTTAAGTAATAAACTGCTTAACCATGTGTTTTCTTTATCCGAAGAAGAATTTTAGTAATTCTTTATGTTAAAACTAATATGCCTTGATTAATTTCTTATTAACTAAACCTAAAATATCATAGATAATTCATAGTTTGATGTAACTTAATCGGGCTTATCATCATCAGTTTTACCCATCGTCTTTCTTACAACACCTTATTTTTGTTTGGTTGCCACATCGTTTCCCTCTTTTTTTCCACAATTAGTGAAAACTTTACTGTAATCCCTCACAATACCATAATTGTAGCAAAGAGAAAATTTACTCACTTTCTTCTTTGAACACGTCCAACGGACGTGCCACCATACTCGTATATGTATATATATATGTTGTGGACAAAATGAAGTGGAAACTGAACGAGCTACTACAGCGAGAGAAATATACACATAAATCAACAATTTTTAGCAGGGTTTATTAAATGTTACCAAAATATATATGGTAGCAGACTAAAAACACTGCTATAATATTTTGCAGTAGTGTCAACAATACTTTTAGTTGCATATTCTATAACGATGTTTTGTAAAACGCTACCATAAGTTATTGCTGATTGAATTGTTTAATATTAATCACTGATTTTTAGTTAAGAATTGTTCAATATTAATCGCTGATTGAATTTACATCCGAGTCGCATAACCATAATGATGAATTCTCCAAAAAACCGCATGATTTAATCGATTTATAAAATGTTTAAATTAAATAAATTAATTTTTTTTGGCAAGGCTGGCCGGTTTTATAGTGGAACGTACCGTCCACTTTTTATTACGAACGTAATAAAACTTTAAATACAGGAGTAAGGTAAGGACACCTTAACTGCTATGAAAGGAAAATAGAGCACTGGAGTGTGATTAAACATGCCACATCTACAAAATAACACCTAGACTACGTCTCCTCCACGGAGGCAGGAGTACCAACATCCACAATCTCCAGGGAAGAATCTAAAGGCACATTCCCAACAACACCAGCAAAAGGGCGGAAATGGACAGCAAGACAAGGATCATAGTCCATAACATCAGAAGAGTAAAGGAAGGAACGATCCCAAGTAGAATCAGCAAGCAAGACAGTATTCAAAGCCGCATACGGACATCCACATCGAGAATTAAGGAGTCACGAGATAGCTTATAGTAAAGGCATCTAAGGTCCATCTGATCATCCGAAACAAATCGGAAATAGGAGTCAACTAAGGGGTTCAATCGCATATCAGAAATGTGATCAACCCAACATCTCTCGGGTTCGTCCCAATTAAACCATTGGCAATCGAGGCGGATCGGGAATAGGAACCGCAAAAACATCAAGAGCCGTAGAAAATGAAGGGGAAGCAGGCCGAGCAACAGAACAAGGAGTCACATCTGTAGGAGCTGGATGAGGAGCAACAAGAGGAGAAACCTTAGGAACCCATTTCCTGAGCGGAGGCCTAGGAAGAGGGATCTTAGGAGCCACCACAGAAACAACAGAATGCGTGCAGTCAATGGCAAGGTGGCCAAAGGAGTGACAGGAGGAACAAATGTCAGGAACCCAACCGTAGCGAACCCGGACTTCCACTACGTGCCCAACCGCTAACTGAACGGGAATAGAGGAAGGAAGGGGCTTAGATGGGGATATCTCGATCAGAGCTTTAGCGAACATCAATTTATCTCGCGCTACCGTATTAGTGTCAAAACATTTCAATTTTCCAACATTACAAGCTAGCCAATTCAAACCAAACAAAGGTTGAAGTGCAGAGGGGATATGGGAAAAGAAGACCCAAACGGGGATAGAGAGGACTTGCTCTCGAGCTCTAGCAATAGTCGGAGACCAAGGAGTAATGATAAAAGGTTGCCCACCAAAAAAGGAAGGGTCCGCCTCAAGAACACGGCAGCGATCTTCGGAGGAGGAGAATAAAAGGAAATACATGGAATCAACCAACCTAACACGAAGATCGCCATGAAGTCTCCTGACCCTACGACAAACCGAAGCCGCATCTTGAAGGCGATGAGAAGGGTCTAGAAAGAATCCGACCAAGTAATTTGACCAATATTCCAAACCAGCTTGCATAACAATGGGAGGAGGAATCATCACTCCATTTTCCTCAACAATTTCAAAATCAATCGGATGGTACTCACCCGCATTCCGAGGCAATGAAGTAAACAGCGAAGTCCAAGATTTCGAGCAGGACAGGGAGGGAGCAACATGAGGCTCCACGACAATGGGATTTACAGCAGCTGAAGCTAGGTTAGAGTTAACAGAAAGCTTCTCAACGAGAGAAGGAGCACAATTCTCATTGGGATTATGATGAACACATGGAGTGCATCGAGCTTGACTCGAAAGAACAGTAGCAGAAGAGTGCAAACCTTGGCCAGACACATCATAATCCACCCCACCAACACATGATTCATCAAATTCTGCCACACGCAGTGGCAAACCATCATTATCAGCTAAACTACCTACACCTGAAGCATGGGACGACAATACATTTCGCGGGTAGGAGCCAACAACAACAGCTTTGGAAGAAGTAATTGATGGTAGAGGAGGAAATACAGTGTCGTCATGCAGAGAAGGCACAGGGAAAGAAGACACAGGAGGCAACACCTTAAACAATCTACCAGATCTGGTGGAAGAAGTCGAGGGGGACGGCGGAGAGGGGAGGAGGGGAGGATGAGGAGAGGCAGACATGAAAGGGACCGAGATGAAGAATGCGAACGGAAGGGAAGCTAAATCGAAAGAAACAGGAGCACGTGTGAAATTTGCAGTCACCCGGAGGCGGACATTAATGATGAAATTTTTAATCACTTTAATTTACAACGATTTAAATAAATAAATTAATATTTAAGAAATATTAATTATTATTTAATTTAATTAATGTTTGAGAGTTGTTTATAATTATTTAAACGCATTTATAAAAGTTATATTTAAACGCATCGATATACAATATTGGGAATTTTAAGTGAGTTTAAATATAAGATAATTACATTAAGAGATTAACGGAAATTTTATGTCATTTGATAGCATGTAATTTTAGTTATACCATATGAAAATGGAGTAGTGAAGGGAGAGATAATTAAAAAAATTGATAAACAAATCCACTAATTCATTTCCTATAGATATTCATTCTTTTTCATTCATTTTTCTCTTCTTTCTTCCTAACCTTCCTTGGTAGAAAACAAAAAATAAAGATTTCCATATTTTTTTTAACTCTAAATCAAATGCAAGCATCAAAATAATGAAACATGAGTGGTTTATCCATCTCTTACAAGGATTGGGTGTAGATTTAGGAGATCCGAGGAGATAATTTCATTTAAGATATGATTTTTAGCAACATCCTAATGTAATTATCTAATTTAATTTATTTATGTAACTTGTGTGTTTGGATCTTATATGGTTCATATGTCCTTTATGGTTCATCTTTTAACAAGTTGTTCAAACCCCTTTATCTCTATCTCCGTTGAAAGTATGATAATTAATTTGATTTAATTCAGATCTATTTTTGCTCTTAACCTCATCTCAAAATATTTTTATTATTATTGATGTGATTTTGTCCTCCTTTTTTCTTTTATATTTGTTGACTTCTTTTGTGTTGTTTGGATTTGTATGTTCCTATCATGAATTTACATATGCCTAGCTTGTCTAATTTCTTTTCTAATCCATTGAAAGTTTGTTAAAAAAACTAATTGTGATTAAGATCTATTTTATAATATTTATATACATAAATCTTGTAACAACCTTAGATTTTGGCCTGTATTTTAAATTTTGACTTTATTTTTATTTTGAAACTATTTTAAATTTGTTTGATTTCAAACATTTCATTTTTAAAAAAATATATGTTGACTATTATGTGAGTTATAGTTTCAAACTGATATAAATTGAATATTTTACTGAAAAGTGAAATTCTGGTCAAACTGTTCAATCTTTGACTTTTAAACTTCAAATTTAAATTATTTAAAATCTTAAAATTTTATCTTTTATTATGAAAATAGATTTAATAACTTGAATATTGCTTTTCGTTTCATTGGAAACAGAGTTAAATTGTGAAAGTTATGTATATTTCAATATTGTGTGTAAACTGATTTATTTAGCAATATTGTCTATTTTAAATCATATAAATTTTATTTTTAATGTCATATTTTGTTTTAATATGTTATTTTATGTATATTTTTGTCTTTTAATATTTTTAAAGTGATTAAATAATTTTTCCAAAGCTTGTTGAATTTATTTTCTAATTTTAAAGCGTAGTTTCTATTTTCTTAATTTAATTATATATAATTAAAAATTATTTATTTATTTTATACATGCACTTTTATTTGCTGTGTTTTACTTTATTTATATTCATTTTACATGTATTTAAATCAAAATAGATTTTTTTCCAAAGTTTATAGAAGTTACTTCTAATTTTTAAAGCCTAGTTTTCATTTTGTGTTATTTTCTTATTTTAGTCATATCTAATTAATATTTAATTTTTAATATTTTGTTTATCTGTTATATTTTCGAAATTTTAACTGAAATTATAAGTATTTTCAGTTATTTAAATGAATATAAATATATATGAGAAATTTGAAAGGGTTTATGACTTTTAGTTTTCCTATGGCCTTTTATCTTCTAACCTTTTCATATTTGTAACCTAATTTTTCATTCAATTGGCCACATCTCCTCATTTCTTCAGCCGCCTATTTATTTTTTCTCATTCACGTAAAACATTTTTCTTCCTATCTGAAAAAAATTTCGGCCTCCATCATCTCCAAGTGTTTGGTAAATTTTATTTCTTTTTTCCATTGTTTTCCTCTTGTTTTTCTACTTGTTTACATTGATTTTTGCACTTGCTCTCTTCTTCTAGGCTTGGCTCCTCCTCAACCAGATCTGGTCCGACCTCCACCACCCACTTTCTCTGATCATTACCCACCCTACTACACCACCAAGGCAGGCCAAGCACATCCATGGCAAGGAGCACCACCAAAATCAACAAAAACCACCACATATTACACTAGCCGAGCCTAGATTGTTAGCACCACCTTCTACCACCATTTGCCGCCACTACCACCACCACCACCACCTCTGACCTGACCTCCACCCTCTGCCACATCATCCACCATCACCAGCACCCACTGGTCGTGATCCATGACCTCTGGCCGAACCTATTTGTGCCAAAGATGTGGGGTTATGTTGCATTGTTTAGCCTTGAACACCTAGTTTTTGCACCTAGACTTCACCACTTTGTTAACGCATGCTAGGCCGACCCTATGGAACCCAAAACCAGATCCAAACCCACCCCTTAGCCATGCATTTCAGATCTGGAGCTGAAGCATATATGGTAGAAAGCAAATGCAAACACTTTGGTTTTGTTTTATGCAGTTGTTCCTAACATTGTTTAGTGGCATCCTGTTTTGAAACTTATGTTTTATATATTTGTTTTGTGTAATGTTTTCAAGGGGTATAGCTTTGGCTCTTCAAATCTCAAATCATTGTCGTGCTTTCGTGCCTCTGGAAATCTTTGTTGTGTGTTTGTGGTTGTCATCTCCAGCTTGAACAAGTGAGTAATTCTCACCAGACGATGTGTACTTATATAACTAGTAAACTGACACCATTTGAATCTGTAAAATTTTATCATCCTGTTATAACTGTTATATTATGATCATATAATGTTTACCCCTATTATTATATATGTTATATCATATATTACTGTTATTTCATGCTATTCTGTTATTTTATCAGTTTATCACACTGCAAGTTCCCTGTAGATTAGGTTCACTATGGGTTGAAATGATACATACCCGAACGGACTTTAGAATAGGGAAAGATCATTATGGGCTGAAATGATAAGCCTAAGCGACTTTTTATTTATTTTATATTTAACTTGGGATTGCGGGTTTGAAATGATAGAACCCGGTTTTTCTCTGTAAACTGCGGATTGAAATGATACATATCCGTATCACTTGACCTAGGCTAGAAAATTATATACAGACCCATGGTTTATATATTTTTCTGAAAATTTTAAAATATTTTAAAATTGTAAATATTATGATATTTTGATTTAAAATTTATTAAAATGATTTCTATAAAATATTTGTGATTTTCTACAAATTAAATAAGTGAATTAAGTAAATGGTGAAGTAGAATTTGAAATATAAGTTAATTTTGGAATTTATGATTTTGTTTATAAATGGAATTTATGTAAAGTAATAAAATATGACAACTTTGATTTAAAAGATGAATTTAATGCTCTTTATTAAGTAATAATAATTTTTAAAAGTGTTAATGATTTTGTATAAATTAAAATATGAAATAAATGAATATTTAAGCTGAATTTGGAAATATAACTTAAATTGGGAAATTGTGAATTTTGTTAAAAGTGAAATTTTAATTGAGTATAATAAATGGAAATAAGTTATATTTTGGAAATTTAAACTTAGTTGTTAAGTTAAGAATTTAATTAAAGAAACGAAAATTTAATTGTTGTTTAATTTGATTTTGTATGGAAATTTGACTTTATAAAAATCATAGAAATAAAGGTGTTTAATTGATTGTTTTTAAATATGGAAATATATGATTTTATAAGTTAAAATGATTTTTATTAAAAGTTAATTATGTGTGAAATTGTAAATAAAACTCTGAATTTAATTTGACAACATTTTTGAAATATAATGTAAAGATATTACAGCATTGGAAAATGCTGTAGTTGTTTTAAATAAACCAAATAGCAAATTTGAACTAAGGGTTATTATAGCACTTTGTTAGTGCTATAGTTGTTAAATTTAACTAAAATTTTAATTGAAACTAAATTAAGAAATTACAGCATTTTTAAATGCCGTCTTTTGTTAATGAACTGTTGTTAAACATAACATTTCGTAGCATTTTCTAAGTGCTGCGAAAGTCGAATTTTCTTTGTTTAATAAATTTAAATGAATAAATGATCTTTGGAAAAAGATTAAATTTTGGAAATTAAATATTTAATTATTAAATGTAATGAATTGACTTTAAATGATTTAAATGGAATAGTTGATTTAGGAAATACAACTATTTTGAAATGTGATTAAATGGTATTTAAATTTAAATTAAATAAATGATGTTTTGAAATGATATTTTGATATTTTGAAATGATATTAAATCTTGGAATGAATATTTGAAGTTTATATTAGTATGAAAAATATTTGGTTAACTTGTAATTTGAATCTATTTAAAAGATATTGGACTTATGAAATATAGGATAATAAAGCTTTCGAATTTATTTTATAATTTAAATAGATTTTGTGGATTAAATCTATATTTGAAATTTATAAGATTTGAAATGGTCTATGGAAATTTATTTGAAATAAATGATTGAATTGAATTGAAACTTTGGAAATCGAATACTTGATTTGAAATATAATACTTACAACTTTAAATGAATTTAAATGAATTAATTTGTTGGAATATAAATTTTTAAAGGTGACTTGAAATGATAATAAATGAAGGATATCTTTGAATTTAAAAAGGTATTTAAAGTTGAATATTTAGATTTGAACTCAAATGATATTTTGGTATATAAAATGATTTGAAATGAAGTTTTGGAAAGATATGATATTTTGATATATTGAAATGATTTGAAATGAAGTTTTGAAATGATATGATATTTTAAATATATTGAAATGGTTTGGAATTGATTTAATCTTTATTTTGATAAAGATTTGGATTTGAAATGATATTCTATTTTGAAGTATAAACTATTTTTAAATTATAACCACGGGTTATAATAACGATTGGTTGTTAAAGAGACCGGGATCAGATATGGACATACTCTCTGTCGATACCGAAAACCACTTTGACAACTGTGTACGTGGTGGAGTTTCCAGAATGAAGTAGGATGGTGATGACGATCCTAAGGTATATACGTGGACCCAACTCCCGTGAGTTGGCATAAGGTGGCTAAAACAGGAGCGATCTCGGACCAGTGAGGTAGCACCTCTTATCGGACACACTTCTTCGATACCATTCTGTTACTTGTGATTGATTTGGTGCGCACCCTTGATTTGGAAGTGTTGTTCGAGGTGGAGCGGTAGTGGCTGCTATGCGTTTCCATCAGTCCGTGTGCGTAATTGGTATATCTACCCTGGCATTGCCTTGTGTGCCATGTCACCTACCATATCGAGCCCACTATGATTTTGGTTTAATGATCCGACCGCGTTAAGGTTCACCATCCCCTTAACGCTATTTTCTATATGATTATACTTTACTGATTAGACACTACTGTATATAGCGTATATTACTATATAGTAAATAGTTTAACGGGTCCTTAGAGGATGGGCGGTCCCAAGCATCTTCTAAGTTACTTGTACCTTTATTACAGTTCACTTGAGTTGGTTTATATTGTATAAGTATGTATGTCCTGACTCGAATGTTTGTATTTTTATTTACGCTCGGGTCAGCCTGAGTTATTCACAGATTTGGATTCCACTTTCGGGAGATTGGAATCGATGGAGATTATCTACTTATCTAGTCTTACCTATTCCAGTTCTGTTGTTCTATCCAGCTTGTAGTTGGTTGTCATCCTTAGACTTCTATTGTACTTTATTTTCTCCTGTTGTATCTTATGTAACTCTGATATATTTATATAGTAGCTTCATGAACTACTATCTCTTTTACTTCCGCTGCATTATTATTACTCTGTGTCTGTGATCTGTGATTTTATTTACTGTATATTCTGAGATTTGCCAAATTTTTATTTACAACGCGGTATTTTGAGCAATTCAATTCCGGCATGAGTGTCTACCTATACACTTATAATGGTTGCGAATGGTTGAAAATATTGGGTCGTTACAAATCTAAATAGAGTATTGATGTCAATTAATTAATTTTCACCTTGAAAATTAATTCCTTTTGTCAAATGATTAATATTTTGAGTATGAATGTTTTATTATTGTTTGGAAAAAAAGAAAATTTATTTCCTTTTGATCTAGAAATTATAAACGAACTTTGTCTAAATTCTAAATCGTTCATTCCTTTTCAACTTTAAAGTTTTGTGTAATTCCTTTCTAGTCTAAAAGCTTTATTTTAAATATTAAAATTTCTAATGTATACACACACACACACATATGTATATATATATCTGTGTGTATGTGTGTATGTATGTATGTGAACGTGTATTTATTTATTTATTTATTTTCAATTCTCAAATATTTATTTATAAATATTGTTTCAAATCCAATACATTAATTGTAATATATATATACATACATACACACACACAGATATATATATATATATATATATATATATATATATGGTAACATGCATTTCTCTATTTTGAAAATACAAGGTGGATCTTGTGTAATAAATGTCATATTTAATTTCGAACATTTCTTAATTAAAAATAAACTCATTATTATTAATTTTAGATCTCAAATCCTGTAAGAGTGTCTAACGTGTTTTTAAGGTATACATATATTTATTCATACATCCGTCTACTTTTATTACGTATAAATATTTTTAAATTAAAATTTTGGACGATAAAGGCATATATAAAGGAAAACGAGTCCGTTGCAGTGTAAATCCAAACACCTACATACATTCCCATTAACCATGTACACTTCTTGCTTATTGCACTTCCACGGTATCCACTTGAGTACATCTGGATGTATTCACATTTATGTTATGTATGAATTATTTGCTTATTAATGATATTTAATACATCATTCAATTTAATTAAAGAGAGAAATGAAATGTTTCTCTTTCCAAATAATGCATAATCTATCCTTAATTAATTGCATTAATCTAGTGAGAGAAATGAATGGTTTCCTTCTCTTTATTAACAGGTAATTGTTTCATACATGAGTGTATTTGATACACTCATGCATTTAAATTAAATTCAAACACTATTTTAAACAATTCAAATAAAATATGATTTTATTTAAAATTTTATTAGATTGGATCAAATACATCTTTAAACTTCATAGGTCCAATAGATCCCAAATAAGAAAATATTTTAAAATCTACCTATTTCACACGCTTACGATTGACTCGGTTCCAACAATGGTATCAGAACTAAATAATCTATGCAGTCTAAGCTGGTCATGTTAGGACTAACCAATTAAGCTTACCAATTTAGTAGGGGGTCTAGAAAAGTTGAGTCTAGGCTTGGGTTTGGATAGTCAAGTACCCTGCCCTCCCTCGCCATCAGGCTGGCCTAAAAATGAAATGAGACCAAAAGTTGCCTCTAATGGAAAATGCCTTATTTGAATTGAGCCTTGGGATAATTTAAAAAATTGTTCTAAAAACTAAAAATGAAATTTAAAATTTAAAATAAGAAATACATTATAAATGTTATTACATGATTTGAAAATTATTTTGAAATCAAAATAAGATTTAAATTTTAAAAGTTAAATTTAAAATAAGAATTACATTACAAATGTTATAATATGATTTTTAAAGTTGGCTTTGAAAATAATGTATATTATAAATGTTATACAATTTTCAAAAGTTCTTTGGAGATATAATAAACATATTTCAAATTTTTTAATATATTTATTAGTAAGATTAAAAAATTAAATAAATTAATTAAATAGACAGTATGTTACATTATCTTGAATTATTTAAGATGATGTACGTATATATGTATGTACATAAGAGATTTCCAAAATTAACATTTAATTAGATTATCTAATTAAATAAGTTAATTAAAAGTTAACCAACAAATAATAAAACAGACACAAACAGACATATATGTGTGTGTGTGTGTATATACATATATGAATGTGTGTGTATAACTATTAATGTTATGGTATACATATTCAATTAAAATTGTTTAATTGAATAATATAAAATTAATTCGAATGTTAATTGATTAAATTAATTAATTACATAAGATTTAACTAATGTAGTGTACATAAGACTATTACATAAGCTAATTAAATTATAAAAGTTATATAATAATTAAACTTACACAATATGAATGTATAAAATAAAGTGGAACACTTATAAACCCAAAATAGACTTAAGGAATGAATACATTCACATTTATGTATTCTATGATTTCTTATGTGTCCGACACCTGAACCACGAAGGTATTTAATAAGAAATACATTATTTCATGAGTTGATATCCCTCAATTAAATATATTAAAGATTATGAATGTTTAATATAAAGTTGTCTCTACCATTTATATATTAATAGACTGCTTTCATACTCTCTAGTTGTTGATATTCCTCAAGCTAGTGATATAATATGTAGTGCTATTAGTATATTGACTAGATGAGGTAAGATACATGCACGCATTTGTTGATACTTCTCAAGGTACGTGCATAGGCCGTCGTGAAATGATGGGTATGAGTAAATAATCTCTTTTGATTTGTTGATATTCCTCAAGGTCGAGATGAGATCAGGACACGAGCCATGGGTTAGGAGTTGTATTTGATACAACCGGCAAAGTACTATCCATCGCTTGTGGACCTATGATTTTTTGATGTTCCTTAAGGTCACAATCCCATGGCAAGTGGGCCCTAACACCCACTAGAGAAATAAAATAATTTCTATGTTTTTCTTAGGGTTTTGATAAATATAAAAAAATCTGATGGGGGCCTTATTTGAAAAACGAAATGGTAACATTTAACCTCTAATATTTTATAAACATTCCCTATATAAAGTTATAATAACATACATTGATAAATTTATGCAATTAATATAATTGATAAAATGTTTATCAATTAAGATATATAAATGAACCAAATTAAAGATTGACAAAAGAAATATAAAATATACTTACTAATAAATACTTTCTGCATGTTATTGTTTCAATACCCATGCAAGCGCCTAATTTTATAACTAATAAATACATTCGTAATTGGTCACTTGAGTGTTTATTAGCATGAAACTATGTATTGTATTTTATGAGTTTTGAACTCCAGAAACAATACATGAATATGGATGTCTGATTAATATTCGTTCACATATAAATGTTATATGTTAAACTATCGCAATTCTAATGTACAAAACTTCAAAAAAATCAGTTCAGTCGAAATAAGCAAGCAAACCATAATGTGAGATCATATATCTAATATGATTGATTACAATGATGATTTTTTCATGTTAAATGTGATACTAGACCAAGAACTATAAGATTATCTAAGAATTCGATCGCTAAAAGTCATTTTGATCAATTTCCATAAAATGCAATTTATTCGAAATCCTTAAATGTTAAATATGATCGAATGCATTTTTGTAAAGAGTTTATCATAATCATGTAGTAAGGGCTTCCTTTTAAATGGTTCGACCATTTAGAAATGAAAATGAATGTACGAGGGTAGATGTAACTTAAGGCACAATTTGGATGAAAAGAGTGAATAGTTACTTCTACTTCATAAGGAAACATCGAAAACGAGAAATGTAAATTGACAATACATATTTAAAAAGGAATAATAAATATGATATCTATTTCAAATGAATTTCCACACAAAAATTGTTTTCTATCAAATTTATTTCTTTGAATTTAAGATATTTGATCCGAAAATTCTCGATTGTAAACCAGTTACAGTAAATGAAATACAAGGCCTATATCAAATGGGTTGGATGAAGCTTTATTGTATCAACCCACCTCGAAACAAGCCTAAATTCTGACTCAAAAAATGCTCATCAAAACTTAGACCCATTACCAAAGCTGGCAGTTGATTGGTAAAAATAACAACACAGAGCTATCTATCTATTCTTTCAGACCTCACAGTGGAAGGAAAAAATATAATAACAGTAATATTATCCATTTATTTTAAATCATTTCAAATGTTATAAAACATAATATAATGTCAACAACAACCGTTAGATCATTTTGTTCAAAAATACATTTTATGGGTATAATAGAAAATAACATGAATAGATAAATAACAACTACCACAAGCTCCACTTATTTCATCTTCAAGCATCATCACTCCTTCTCTAACCTGTGTTGTAATGAGGAGGGAGTTAGAATAAGAAATGTCCAGTGATTAAAAACCTTGAGCCTTACTATTTCAGTACTTGGATAGTATATTTCAAAATATGAATATGTCTTGCGTATTTAAAAACTAGTTGATACTTTATATAAGGAAAAGAGGCGAGTCCTTAAACAACCATTAGTACCTTCCATTCCTGAAGAAGTTTTCACAATTACATAACCCATAACCAACGTTATAAATGTCTAACAATGCAAGAGATAGTATCCAAGTTACTTAATACCTTTTAATAAGAATAGGAAGATTCTGACCATTTAAGACCTCAATTGGGGTAGGCCTCTCATCATTTAATACCTATTCCCAAAGCAGAT
Organism: Allium fistulosum; assembly: GCA_030737815.1. Classification (NCBI taxonomy): domain Eukaryota; kingdom Viridiplantae; phylum Streptophyta; class Magnoliopsida; order Asparagales; family Amaryllidaceae; genus Allium; species Allium fistulosum. The sequence goes on along the minus strand of CM060904.1, from coordinate 437,098,140 downwards.
TCCTTAAAGGTGCCCATCCAGCTGACATTGTACGAAATCTCTTCGAGCCAATTAATACTTCAAAAACTGCAAAAACTATATAATTCCATTAATCCAACATAAACTATTGAGAGTTTTCATCTATAATTGACATTTCGAATTAAAGGAGTATTTGGGGGTGGGGGATGGGTGGGGTTTTATAATTTTTTGTTTTTACAATCCCAGAACGCCTAAGGCATATTCAAATCCATCATATACTATCAATTACTGAAACAAAAATGCTAAGATTTCCACTCACATAATATCCTTAGCTTTATCTTCTTTGGATTTGCAATGCCTTACAACCTCTTCCAGATCTCTCTTTTGACACAGACACACACTACACACATACAGAGCAAGGGATATATATATATATATATATATATATATATATATATATGTATATATTCGTTAGATTCAGGATAGTTGGAGAATAGGTTGGAAGAATTAATAGAATACAAAATAGGACTCTTATCTGAATTTATAATGGAGTTTCTGATCTATTGGAGATACAAAGTGGTAGAGTTTTGCTTGATTCCCCAAATATTATATGAACAAAAGTGGAGAGGGTAGAGCCATATTTATAGAAGTTGAAATGCACCAGAACCGTATGATGAAACTAAGTTAAAATAGAAAATTCCAGTATGTTCAACACAACAAAACCCTAGCAGCCACCTCTGGATAGCTGTTGACCGCCCCTATACACCGGTCGATCGCTAGGGGGACCTGTTGGGTCCATATGTCGACTACTTCCTTATATTTGGGAACGTTTATTCTTTTACCATTGTTAATTTATTTTATTCCTTAATTTCTTTTTAATGCTAACGTTTACTTAACCTCCAAGTCTAATCTCGGTTAATTCTTAAATTTCAAATTTCAAATTTATTTATTCATTTGATTTTGAACCCAATTTAATTATTTTAAACCTGAAAACTTCAAATGCTTATAACTTCTTCGTTTGAACTCCATTTTAAGCATATTATATAAGGAAATTCATTAGAATTTTACCATGAATACAATAATATAACTTTTGTGGAAAAATTTCAAATTTTACAAAATTTCCATTTTTATCCATATCTTATTTTATTTAATTTATTTACTTATTCACTTATTCATTATGGTTGATTTTACTGGGTGTTACATTCTCCCCCTTTAAGAATTTCATCCTCGAAATCTTTTGTAATCGCCCAGAATTTTTTGGTAACATTATTTAGGGTATTTAATTAGTTGAATTAAATAAAATAATGTGTTGATTAGGGGATTGAGATTTGATTTTAATTAAGGTGTAGCCGTGCCATTTAACCATGAATTAAAACAAGATTTAACTTGAAATAGAGGAGGGGTAAAATAGGAAAGAGGCCATTCTATATCCACCAAACCTTGGCCGTGTAAAATTTTACACGTTCATTTCATTTTCAAAATTTTAAATTAAGGGACCGGCCACCATTAACAACGAAGAGAATAAGAAAAGCTAGGAAGAAGCTAATTCAAATCGAATCTATTCACATCTCAATCTCTATAATCTCTAAAGCTAAGGTAAATAATGTTTATATCTCAATTTTGATTGTGTTTTCAGTTTTAATATGAATTCAGAATGTTTTGCAATGATTCGCCATGTTTTTGAACGATGTAATGAATATATAAACTTGTTGATGGATTATGGTTATTCATATTGAATTTATGAAATGTTTTAAGGTGAAAACCCTATGAAATGACATCCAAATGCCTTGCGAAAATTTGTGAAGACCATAAACATTATTTAGGAGATGGATTTCAATTTTTAGATTTTTCTGAATTTTCGTGGAATTAATATGAATTTTCTAGTAAAGAAAATGTTAATTTGGGTTAACAATTATTTTCGGTTACATAATAAAAGATTGGGGTCTGAAATTTTTATATGTTGGAAAACATATTAAAATAGATTTTCTGGAAATTTTGTAGATTTTTCCTAAGTGTTTTAAGGGTTATATAAAATTATTTAAGGTATGAGACTTAAATATTTTATATAATTAAAAGAGGAAATCTGGGCTTTTTGTAGAATAATTTGAATTATAAAATTTGGAAAGTCGGCAGTACTTTTGAAAAGTGTAATACTTTTTATTGGTAAAGAAAGAGGTAACCAATCACAATTAGACACATAAGACATGCTAGGTGAAAATAACTATTTGCGACAAGCTTTTTACTGTTTCGTCTCTTTCGACATCAGGTTCTGCCTCCATACCATCGCCCCTGACACAGTCAAAACCAATGCATATGGTATCAGGCAACTGGTACGTAATGAATTGGATGATGGCGGAAGGTAGGGAGCCAAAACCAGGGGTTTCAAAGGGGTTGAGGCAGTCCTTTGTTTTTAAATTAAAGAAATACACCTGCTTGCTTTTGACTAAATGGTTTTCAACTAAGTAGCTTTCGACCAAGTCAAATGATTTAAAGGAAATGGTTTCGATTGGGCTGCGTCACTATTATTTAATTGCTTTCGACTAAGTCGAAGCCTTTTTGTTGTTGCCTTTCTACCTTTCGACCCAGATGGCTTCGAAAGGGTTGTTTTGTTTTCTAAAACCTAGCCACCTCTCCAATGCTTTCGAAGGGATGGTTTCGATACCATCACTTCATTACTTAGGAAATGGTTTCGAAGCAGATGCTTTCAACTTAAATGTTTTAAAACCTTTTTTCTATAAGCAAAGTAAAACCCAAATGGTTTCGAAAGAGGTTGTTTTAAATGTTTTGAAACATATGCTTTCGACTTTAATAGGTTTCTAATCCTTTTGCTCTTCTTGAAGGCAGAATTTAAATGGTTTCGACCGAGATGTTTTGAATGGTTTCGAAAGGTTTTAAATTGAACCCAAAATACTTTCAGAAGGATTGAATTTTGACTATTTCGAAAGGTTTTATTGAATGATTTAGAAACGGGTGGTTCCCTAGGGTTTCAAAAACATTGAAAGAAAGGTTTTTCCTATGTTTTCAATGGGCATTATTTAAAAGGTTTAAAAATGGGGATATCTGATATTTTGAAGGTATTAGAGAAAAGAGAAGAAAGGCTTTTCCAATGTTTTCAAAAGAAAATATTTAATGGTTTCGACCAAAAGGGTCTTTCAATGGTTTTGAAGGGGGTTCCCTTGAAGGATTTCGAAAGGGCTGTTTAAAGGTTTTAACAAAGGTTTCGAATGTATTGAATTTTCAATATAGCCTAAGTGTTTTCAAGTTAAAAAGGGTTTTGACTTGTTTTGGAAGGATAGTTAATTCTTATTAAATCTTATCAACATTATTTTGAGTAAAGGGTATATAACATGGCAAAATGGCTTAGAGTAAAGCTAAAGATATATATTCCTTGTATATATTTATATGATTTGAAGGACTAAATCAGTTTGAAAAGATTTTCAAGAAAAATTTAAAGCGTAGTTAACCCTAAGAAAATAATTCGGACAGTCAGTCCATTTTGCAGCCAGTCAGCTTAGATTTTGGACAGTTAGTCCAGTTTGCGGGCAGTTAGCCTAGTTATATGGACAGATAGTCCATTTTTAGCATAATAGACCTTGCTATTACATTGTGGGCAGATAGCTCACATATTGCTTGTTTTACGGACAGATAGTCCATTTATTAGCATAAAGGATATTGCTATTTTGATATAATCAGTTTGATATCCAGTTTGGTTGCAGGAAAGGATTTGCAAAATATATGTTTAAAAGAGGATATTAGTGAGGGGAAACCCGTTCCGTTAAGCGGTGCGGTCTCAGTTAATATCAGTAAACCGAGATGTAACAAAATTATTCACACCAAGCTTTATGTCCGACTCGAAGTTTTTATTTTCCCTTAAACTCTCGGGTATTCAAAATAGATTTGAGTAGGCTGAGGGTTGAGGTTTTTAGCTTTTAGTCTTTTGGTGAATAAAGCATCCGAAGATGGGAAGGTGGCTGACAGATAGCTTTAGATTTGCAGTTTCATTTTATTTTGATTCTACTATGTATATTAAGTTAGATATGACTATAATACTTTGATCAACCAAGGGGGACATTGTCATATGTCGCTCTTGGCGTATTTTGTAATGATATATTTAATCATTGCTTGGGAAACGTTTAAGGGATTATGTAGCATGGATATGAATTATTATTTTGAAATGTAATCAACAAAGTGTTGTTTTCTGAAATATGTGATTTTGTTCATATTCATGTGCTTCTGATATTATGGATACCATTATCATTACCGTATTTTGTCACCAGAAGTTAATACTATGGATGACTGCAGCATCTGTAGTGCTTAGCTTTTGGCCTCCAAAGACGGGATGTGACAGCTTGGTATCAGAGCATGGTTTATGAAAAACTCTAAACTAATAATGGTTTTTAAAACATAATCCTAAGGAATTGGAGTAAGGTTGGGGTATGGGATAACGCCATAATAACGTACTTGTATTTGTTATATATAAGTATACGCTTTATCTCCAGTCTCATATCCTTGTTAGGTTATTTTTCTGTATCTCATAAGGTTTGAATACAGATATGGAAGGAAGAAGAGGAAGAATTATCCAAAGAGGGGAGGGAAACAATGGGAATGCCAGACCTAATGTGAGAGGAGGCCAAGGTCAGGCACAAGCAGAGAATACAGGTACTAGAGTCCCGCAAGTGGACATAGGGGCTATGTATCGGGTTTTTGTAAATATGATGTAAGCTGGAGTTGCAGATGGAGTGGTAGGAGGAAATGCTGCCGGGGCAGGAGTTCCGAAAGCTCTAGTAGTTAATCATTATGCTAAGCTGAGTGGAGATTACACTAAGCTTGGAGGGAAACCGTTTGTTGGAACGGAGGATGCCAATGAGGTAGAGAATTGATTGTTGCACTGCGAAAGAATTTTTGCAGATTTGGGGCTCACTGATGAGCAGAAGAGGAGGTTGGCATCTTGAAAGCTTCAGGGAGCAGCTCTGTTCTGGTGGAATAGTGTGACTGTGGTGGTGGATGAGGAAACTATGACCTGGGAAGATTTTAAGGGAAGGTTCCAGGAGAGGTTTATGTCTGCTATAGCACAGTCAACTCTGAGCGGGAAGTTTGCTGAATTAGAGCAGGGGATAACGTCAGTTTTGGAGTATGCAAGGAAGTTCGAGGAGTTGGCCTAGTATGGGTATGCCTCAGTGGATATAGTCATGAAGAGGAACGAGAAATTTATCAGGGGGTTGAAGCCTGAATTAGCTAGGGCCACATTACCTCATATTAGAGATCCTTCGTACTTTGTTGTGGAGATGGCTCTAAGGCATGAAGAGTTTCTTGATTCTCTAGAGAAGAGTAAAGCCAAAGAAGTCCAGGTTGGGCAGAATCAGAAGAGAAAGTTCTTTCCTAAGAAAGGTGCTCAGAACGGTGGAGCAGCTAAGAAGGGAAAGTTTGAGATTGTCCGTTTCAAATGCGACAAGGAGGGGCACTATGCTAATGAGTATCGTGCTGGGAAGGCAAAGGAATGGGATGAAGAATGTCAGGTGCTACAACTGTGACCAGATTGGCTACTATAAGAGCCAGTGCAAGGAGCCCGCAAAGGATGGAAATGGCATGGTGTATGCATTGGAGCCTGCTGCTTCTAAGCCAACAGCTCAGGAAAAATGAAAGTCAGTCTTGGGAGGTATGCTTCAGATTTATGGTATGACTGTTAGCGTTCTATTTGATACTGGTGCATCGCATTCTTTTATATCTAGATGTTTGATAGATAAGCTTAATCTAGAACCCACTTATTTAGTTACTTCCTTATGGGTTGTGAATCCAATATGAGGGTATGCAACTCTAGGGATGAGATGTGATCAGTTAAAGTTTGACCTGTTAGGTCATACTTTTGTTTGCAGTTTGCATGTGTTTGATTTTGTGGGGTTCGGGAATATTCTCGGGATGGATTGGTTAAGTGAGTACGATGCTAGGATATTTTGCCAAGATAGGATATCTCTTAGACATCCAAATTGTAGCGATCGGATGGTTTATACCGTAGAAGGTTCTTGCAGTGAGAGGTATGCTTTGTTGGGTGCTATGCAATCAGATGATGAGCTATGTCGAGTTTTCATGGTTAGAGAATTCGCAGATGTTTTTAAGCCTGTATTTGGATTGCCACCGAAACGAGCCATTGAGTTTCAGATAGATTTGGTTCTGGGAGCAGAACCAGTAAGTAGACCGCAAAGCAGGATGACTCCCACAGAGATGAGGGAGTTGAAGGTGCAATAGGCGGATTTAGAAAGCAAGAATTTTATTAGGCCGAGTAGTTCACCTTAGGGAGCAGCCGTAGTGTTTGTTAAGAAGCCGGACGGATCGTTAATGCTATGTATCGATTATCATAAGTTGAATGAGAGAACAATAAAGAATCGATATCCATTACCGAGGATTGACGATTTGTTTGACCAGTTAAGTGGAGCCAAGGTATTTTAGCAGTTGGATTTAGCGACAGGATTCCATCAGATCAGGATAGCAGAGGAAAGTATACCTTTGACGGCATTTAGGACCAGGTATGGGTCGTACGAATGGTTAGTCATGCCGTTCAGACTGACTAATGCGCCGGCTTTCTTTGTGGATTTGATGAACCGAGTTTTCCGAGAGCACTTGGATAGGTTCGTATTGCTTTTCATAGATGATATATTGATATACTCTAAGGATGAAAGAGAGCATAAAGTTCATCTTAGAGTGGTGCTTGAGATGCTGAGACAGCATCAGCTGAAGGCAAATTTTTGAAGTGTTATTTCTAGAAGAAAGAAGTGAAGTTTCTTGGTCATGTAGTCTCAGAGGAAGGTTTATCGGTAGATCCAACTAAGATTGAAGCAGTGAATAGTTGGAAGAGACCCGAGACAATGACAGAGACAAAGAGTTTCCTTAGGTTGGCTGGTTATTATCGAAGGTTCATTCAGGATTTTTCATGAATAGCAGCACCGATAACCAAGCTGACAAGAAAGGATGTAAAGTTTGTGTGGACTGATAAGTGTGTGGAAGCATTCCAGAGTTTGAAACACTTATTGACCCATGCACCGGTGTTAGTTATTCCGAAAGGGAATCAAGATTTAGTGGTTTACACCGATGCTTGTGGAACAAGATTAGGAGCTGTGTTGATGCAGAGGGGTAAAGTGATTGCCTACGCTTCTAGATAGCTTAGACCGCATGAGGTCATATATCCGACGCATGATTTAGAGTTAGCTACAGTTATTTTTTGCTTTGTATGTGTTAAGACATTACCTTTTATGAGAAAGGTTTGAGTTTTGTATAGATCATAAGTTGCTGAAGTATTTATTCTCTCAGAAGGAGTTGAACATGAGACAACAAAGGTGGTTGGAGTTTATTGCCGCTTATGATTTTAGGATTGAGCACATACCGGGGAAAGGAAACAAGGTTGCAGACGCACTTAGCAGGAAACATCAGAATGCAGTTTTAGCGATGATTCTGAGTGGAAAGACTTGGAAGCATTAGCAGATTGCAGAGTGCTGTGGAGATACAATTGTATTATCTTGTTTGGAAGTTCAACCAGTGATGATCGAAAGGATTGCTTCTAAACAGGAAGAAGATCTCGTATTAGCTGAATTGATCGGGAAGCTAAAAGATGGAACCAAGAGCGACGACCTGAAATATTTCAGTCTTGACCAAAATGGGAGGTTAAGAAAGAAAGGAAGGTTATGTGCTTCGAGTGTAGGAAACATAAGGAAAGAAGTCTTAGAGGAATTCCATCGTTCGAAGTTCTCTATTCACCCAGGAGGTACTAAGATGTATCAGGACATGAAGAGGAGTTTCTTCTGGGAAGGTATGAAGCGGGATATTGGGTTCTGTGTGAAGCAGTGCATGAATTACCACCAAGAAAAGGCCGAACACTAGAAACCAAGTGGATTGCTTCAGCCATTAGATATTCCAGTATAGAAGTGAGATTCTATCTCCATGGATATTATTGATGGGTTGCCAAGGTCGAACAGAGGAAATGATAATATATGGGTCATAGTGGACATATTGACCAAGAGTGCCTATTTCATTCCAGTCAGGTCAACTAGAATGACACCTGTTTTGGCAAGATTATTCCTGAAGAATGTGGTTAGAAAGCATGGAATCCCTAGTAGCATAGTTAGTGATAGAGATCCTTTGTTCACTAACGAGTTCTGGAAGAGTTTGCAAGAAGTTTTGGGAACCAAGCTTAAGATGAGTATCGCTTACCATCCGCAAACCGATGAGCAAATGGAAAGAGTTAACAAGATCTTAGAAGATTTGTTAAGAGCTTGTGTATTAGATTTCAGAGGATCATGGGAAGACCATCTGCACTTAGTCGAGTTTTCGTACAACAACATTTATCAAACTAGTATTGGGATGGCACCATTTGAAGCTTTGTATTGAAGGTCATGCAAATCTCCCGTTTGTTGGCTAGAGACTGAGGATAGGTTTCTTGGTCCAGATTTAGTTAGAGAAGTGGCAAAGAAGATTAAGGTCATTCAGGAAAGAATTAAGGAGGCTCAATCTAGACAGAAAAGTTATGCGGATAAGAGACGGCAAGATCTAGAGTTCTCAGTTGGAGACTAGGTTTTCGGCAAAGTATCACCAATGAAGGGTGTGATTAGATTTGGGAAATCGGGGAAGTTAGCACCGAGATTCGTTGGACCTTTTCCTATAGTTGAGAGGATAGGGAAACTCGCATATAGAGTTGAGTTACCGAGCAGTTTAGCAAGAGTCCACGATGTTTTTCACATTTCTCATCTCAAAAAGTGTGTTAGAGACTCGAAGACTGCTATTGCACCAACTGTGCTAGATGATTTAGTGGTAGAGCTGGATTTAACCATAGTGAGGAAGCCAGTTCACATAGTTGTGAGAGATGAGAATAGGCTTAGAACCAAGACGGTTAGATTAGTCAAAGTCCAGTGGAGCGACGATGATAGAGACTGTACTTGGGAAATTGAGAGCAGAATTAGAGGTACATATCCTGACTTGTTTGATGATATGTTTTACCTTCTTGTTTGATTTATTGTGTCTTATCGTAATTTAGAGGACGAAATTCTTTAAGGAGGGGAGTCTGTAACATTCAACAATTTTTTGGTAACATTATTTAGGATATTTATCTACTTGAATTAAATAAAATAATGTGTTGATTAAGGGATTGAGATTTTATTTTAATTAAGGTGTAGCAGTGCCATTTAACCACGAATTAAAACAAGAGTTAACTTGAAATAGAGGAGGGATAAAATAGGAAAGAGACCATTCACATATCCTCCAAACCTTGGTCGTGTAAAATTTTACACGTTCATTTCATTTTCAAAATTTTAAATTAAGGGACCGGTCACCATTAACAAGGAAGAGAAAAAGAAAAGCTAGGAAGAAGCTAATTCAAATCGAATCTATTCACATCTCAATCTTCATAATCTCTAAAGCTAAGGTGAATAATGTTTATATCTCAAATTTGATTGTGTTTTTGGTTTTAATATGGATTCTGAATGTTTTACACTGATTTGACATGTTTTTGAACGATGGAATGAATATATAAATTTGTTGACGGATTATGGTTATTCATATTCAATTTATGATATGTTTTATGGCGAAAACCCTATAAAATGACATTAGATGCCTTGCGAAATTTTATGAAGACCATAAACATTATTTGGGAGATGAGTTTCAATTTTTAGATTTTTATAAATTTTTGTGGAATTAATATGAATTTTCTAGTAAAGAAAATGTTAATTTGGTTTAATAATTATTTTTGGTTAAATACTAAAAGATTGGGGTCTGAAATTTTTATATGTTGGAAAACAAATTAAAGTAGATTTTCAGGAAATTCTGTAGATTTTTCCTAAGTGTTTTAAGGGTTATATAAAATTATTTAAGGTATGGGAGTTAAATGTTTTATATAATTAAAAGAGGAGAAGGGGCTTTTTGAAAAATAATTTGAGTTATAAAATCTGGAAAGTCGGTAGTTTTTTGAAAAGTGCAGTACTTTTTATTGGTAAAGGAAGAGGCAACCAATCACAAATAGACATGTAAGGCAATTTAGATGAAAAGAACTATTTGCTACAAGCTTTTTTTAGTTTTATCTCTTTCGACACACCAGGTTTCTCCTCCGTACCATCGCCACCGACACAGTCGAAACAAATGCATATGGTATCAGGTAACTGGTATATAATGAATTGGATGATGGCGGAAGGTAGGGAGTCGAAACCAGGGATTTCGAAGTGGTTAAGGCAGTCCTTTGTTTTTAAATTAAAGAAATACACCTGCTTGCTTTCGACTAAATGGCTTTCGACTAAGTAGCTTTCGATCAAGTCAAATTATTTAAAGGAAATGGTTTCGATTGGGTTGCGTCACTACTTTTTAATTGCTTTCGACTAAGTCAAACCTTTTTGATGCCGCCTTTCTACCTTTCGATCCAGATGGTTTCGAAAGGGTTGTTTTGTTTTCTAAAACCTGGACACCTCTCCAATGCTTTCGAAGTGCTGGTTTCGATACCATCACTTCATTACTAAGGAAATGGTTTCGAAGTAGATGCTTTCGACTTAAATGTTTTAAGACCCTTTTTCTATAAGTAAAGTAAAACCCAAATGGTTTCGAAAGAGCTTGTTTTAAATGGTTTCGAAACAGATGCTTTCAACTTTAATAGGTTTTTGATCCTTTTGCTCTACTTGAAGGCATAATTCAAATGGTTTCGATCGAGGTGTTTTGAATGGTTTTGAAAGGTTTCCACATGTTTTGAATTGAACCCAAAGTGCTTTCGAAAGGATTGAATTTTGACTATTCTGAATGGGTTTTATTGAATAACTTCGAAAAGGGTTGTTCCCTAGGGTTTTGAAAAGATTAAAAGGAAGGTTTTTCCAGTGTTTTCAAAAGGCATTATTTAAAAGGTTTAAAAAGGGGGATGTTTGATATTTCGAAGCTTACGGAGAAAAGAAAGGAAATGCTTTTCCAATGTTTTCAAAAGAAAATATTTAACGGTTTCGACCAAAAGGGTCTTTCAATGGTTTTGAAGGGGGTTTCCTCCAAGTGTTTCGAAAAGGTTGTTTAAAGGTTTTAAACGTACGAATGTATTGAATTGGCAATATAGCCTAAGTGTCTTCAAGTTAAAAAGTGTTTTGACTCTTTTTGGAAGGATAGTTAATTCTTATTAAATCTTATCAACATTATTTTGAGTAAAGGGTATATAACATGGAAAAATGGCTTAAGAGTAAAGCTAAAGATATATTTTACTTGTATATATATGATTTGAAGGACTAAATCATTTTGAAAAGATTTTCAAGGAAAATTTAAATGGTAGTTAACCGTAAGAAAAAAATTCGGACAGTTAGTCCATTTTGCAGGTAGTCAGCCTAGATTTCGGACAATTAGTCCAGTTGAGGGCAGTCAGCCTAGTTATATGGACAGATAGTCCATTTGTTGCATAACGTACCTTGCTATTATCTTGTGGGCAGATAGCTCACATATTGCTTGTTTTACGGACAAATAGTCCATTTATTAGCATAAAGGATATTGTTGTTTTGATATAATCAGTTTGATTTACCAGTTTGGTTGTAGGAAAGGATTTGCAAAATATACATTTAAAAGAGGATATTAGTGAGGGGAAACTCATTCTGTTAAGTGATATGGTCTCACTTAATATCAGTAAACCGAGATGTAACAGAATTATTCACACTAGGCTTTATGTCTGACTCGAAGTTTTTGTTTCCCCTTAAACTTTCGGGTACTCAAAATTGATTTGAGCAGGCTGAGGGTTGAGGTATTTAGGTTTTGGACTTTTGGCGAATAAAGCATCCGAAGACGGGCAGGTGGCTGACGGATAGCTAATTAGGATTTGCAGTTTCATTTTATTTTGATTCCGCTGTGTATATTAAGTCAGATATGACTATAATACTTTGATCAACCAAGGGGCATCGTCATTTGTGCTCTTGGCGTATTTTGTAATGATATATTTAATCATTGCCTGGGAAACATTTAAGGGATTATGTAACATGGATATGAATTATTGTTTTGAAATGTAATCAGCAAAGTGTTGTTTTCTAAAATCCGTGATTTTGTTCATATTCATGTGCTTCTGATATTATGGATACCATTATCATTATCGTATTTTGTCACCAGAAGTTAATACTATGGATGACTGCAGCACCTATAGCACTTAGCTTTTGGCCTCCAGATATGGGATGTGACAGCTTTTTAGGGGGCAAACAATGTAACACACAATAACATCCATATTATAAAACCAAGCTATCTACACAACCATCTATTCAACCAAAGTACATTGTGATTATGTACTGCAGACATACTACAAATGAGCTCAATCCTAGCGTAAGTGTGTGATCGTGTCATGCAAGTATTTATGCAAATACCCTAAACATGCATAAAAATTTCTACATGAGTGTAAAGTGATTGTGAAGAATTTTAGGAACCATCTCCTACCATCAAATCTAGCAACCACGATGCAACAAAATCCTAATTTTTGGAGGGAAAAGTTTACTAGTGAAAAGCTCAGGATGGGAGATCTTCATTTTCTCTTCAGTTTTCCATATGCTCTCCATTAGGTTATCTTCCCATTGTACTCAGACCAATCAAATTTATTTGCTGCAGAGTCTTCTAGTGTTGTGTTCCATAGTGCATATGGTGGTATGGGATGCTATTGACTCCATCTCTGTATCCTTCAACTGATCAGGCTCTACTATAATGGCAGTGTTATGAAGGCATTTCCTAATGTGAGAAACATGAAAAAATTCGTGGACTCCCGCCAATCTGTCTGATAGCTTCACGCGGTAGGCAAGTCTTCCTTTCCTTTTTGAAACTCGAAATGGCCCAACGAATCTAGGGGCCAATTTTCCTGGCTTTTCAAATCTAACAACTTTTTTAAGAGCGGAGATTTTGACAAATACCATATCCCCTACCTCAAATTCTAACTCTCTCCTTCCTTTATTTGCATAAAATTTCTAACGGTCTTATGCTGCCTTCATTTATTGTCCGATCAATTCTACTTTTTCCATGGTATCACAGATCAAATTGGGTATGAGAAATTTTTTATTAGTGATCTCCAAGCATCAACTTGGCGATTTTCATGGCATTCCATAAAGTGCTTCAAAATGGCTTTACTAATCGTCGCTTGGTAACTATTATTATATGTGAACTCGACCAATGGTAGGTGCTACTCCCATTAGCCTCCGAAGTTCATGATGCAAGCTCTCAATAAGTCCTTTAAAAATCTATTCACCCCTTCCGTCTGGCCATCTATCCGTGGGTGGTATGCAGTGGTAAGATTCAATGAAGTTTCCAAAGTTGCCTGCAAACTCCTCCAAACTCGCTAGTGAATAAAGGGTCCCTGTCACTAACAATGCTTACCGAAATCCTATGTAATTGAACTACCTTCTTGATGCAAATCTGTGTGAGAGACCTAGTAGTCCTATTGTTCCTAACAAGAATAAAATGGGTACTCCTAGTGAGTCTATCTACTACGACCGCAATAACTTCATTGCCTCTCTGACTCCTAGGCAATCCTTCTATGAAGTCCATTGAACTGTGCTCTTATTTCCAAATTGGAATCTCCAATGGCAACAATAATCCTCTAGGCTTCCCTTGCTCAGCCATTATCCTTTGACATGTCAAGCACTTAGCAATAAATTCAGCTACTCTTCTCTTCATCCCTGGCTAAAATAAAATACTTTTCATATCCTTATATATTTATCTCCTTCAGGGTGAATGGTCATCTTCGAGTAGTGACACTCCATAAGCACTTCCTTCGACACACTATCAATCATTGGGACATAAGGACATCCATCTTTTTTCAAACATCCCTTCTCTTTAACTGAATATCTACTGGCATGGTGAAAATGCTCTCCTCTTCTCTACTTCTCCAATATTCCCACTATCCTTTCACTCTTTATCTGCTCAAGCCCAATACGATCCATTAATGCTGGCCTAATCTCAATTGGTGCTAAAAAGCATTAGATGGGTTCTGTTGACAGTTGGAAGTTAAAATTCGTGAGGAACTCCAACTGCCTCCATTCATATATAGCACTTAGGGTAGTGTGCCTTCGACTGAGGGCATGGGTGACTATGTTCCATTTTCCAAGGGTATATTGTATACCAAAAATCGAATGATGTAATATATTTCCTCCATTTATGCTGCTTAAGGTTTAAATCTTTTTGTGAAAATAAGTATTTGAGTGATATATGATTAGTGAACAACTCAAACCTTTCTCCCTAAAGATAGTGCCTCCATATCTTTAAGGCAAAGACAATAGCTACCAACTCCAAGTAATGAACTGGATATCCCTTCTCATGGTCCTTTAGTTACCTTTGCCTTTTGCCTTTCCTTCTTGCATGAGAACTGCTCCTAATCCTATGCCGCAAGCATTTGTGAAAACCGTAAATGGTTTTGTCCCATTGGGAATGATAAGCATAGGTGGACTTGTCAAAGTTCCTTAAGCTTGTCGAATGTAATGAATCTATCATCCTAAGTAGAGACTAGATTCTTCTTAGTCAAGTAGGTTAAAGGGGCTGCTATTCTTGCAAACTTCTTTATGAGTTTCCTGTAGTAGCCTGCTAACCCAAAAATACTTTTAACCTCTAATACACTTCTAGGAACTCTTCATCCTTGAATAGCTTCTACTTTTGCGGGATCCACCACTAGTCCTTGCACAAAAATAACATGTCAAAGGAATTTTACTTCCTTCTTCCAAAAGTGGAATTTTGAGAATCTCACTTGTTTAGTTCCCTACATTCGACACAAAGTCTTAGTGATCCGTCTGCATTAGTGGCAAAGGCAAGAGGGGCTCCCCACTCCAAGGTACTCCTTTGAGTGGATCCTTTCTACAGTAGCTTAGAGATCTAGTTATCCAATTCTTGTCTCTCTTTGGGGCTATGTGTCTTAATGGTAGGGCGACTGGCCTGACATCCTTTTCCAAATCTATTTTGAATTTGGTCTCCCATTAGGGTAGGAGACCCGAGACTTCTTCAAAGACATCAGGAAATTCTCAAACTATGGTGCAGATGAGAGCTGACTATAAGGTAGACTTAGTGAGTATAAATAGCTTGACTCGGATGAGTCTTGGGGTATACAAAGAACTTCTAGGTCACGACCTCTACAACGTTTCAATCGTACAACCCTCCTATCGCAATCAAGTATCGTTCCATAGTATTCTAACCAATCAATACCCAAAATAAGTCCTTACCTCTTAAATTTAGAACGTGCACATTACATATTAAATCAACATTGCATATGTCCATAAATAGGTCTTTGCAAATTAAAGAGAGATGTGTCGAGCTCTCAATAGGGTTAGAGACTACTGTTGGACTGGTGACAAATTGGGTTTGAAGGTTTAAGAAGTTAACTACATCCCTAGCTATAAAGGAATGTGATGCTCTAGAATCAAACAGGGTACCAATCGTAGCTCCAAGAATAAGAGTTATACCTCCTAATGCTGCCTTTCCTTGATCTCTAGGGGGTTGTCTACTAGAAACAGGGACAACCTCAATAGTGTAGACTTGTCCACTAGACCTTTCCTATGCTAGCTTAGGACACTGATTCTTGAGATGCCATTCTTCGTGGCAATGAGAGCACTTCCCTTTAAAATCTTATTTCATTAGACTCACCCTACAATCTTTAGCCTCATGACCCTTTTCCTGGCATCTCTTGCACACACTACCATCTTTTTTGAACTTCCCCTTTGACTTCTTATTTTCTCAAAAGTTTCCCTTTTTGAACCTTTCTTGCTTTTGAGTAATCCCAACTTCTTCTTCTCTGCTTCCTTTTCTTCTGCACTAGCCATATGCAACAAAGCCATCTCAACCAACATTTCATATATGGTGCCAGTGCGTACTTGGGTCGACAACATTTCTCCCAATGGTGACTTTAGGCCCTTCACGAATTTCATGGCCTTTTTCATAGGTGTATTTATCAGGTCCATCCCAAAATAAGCCAATCATGTAAACTTACTAATGTACTCTTTTAAAGTGGAGTCTCCTTACCTAAGCTGTATAAATTTCTTCAGTTGTGAACTCACTTCTGCTTTTGACATAAACCTTAGCTCAAATATGTTTTTGAATTCTTCCCAAGTAAAAATTCTATCAGCATTCTCCTCAGCCACAAAGTTCCACCAATCTAAGGATTCTCCCTTAAGGTGTTAAGCTGTGTCCTCCACTTCAATTGATCCTCTCAACCAAGTTCTCAAAATATCTTCTCGTAGTCATTTATCCATGCTTTAGCTTCTACATATCCCTCGGTTCCATTTTACGCTTTTCCTCTCATATTAAGAAAGTCCTTACACATTGTTTGCACAAAAAATGGGCAAACACCTCCAAGTCGTATGATTTAGTTGATTTAATGTTGTTTTTAGTGATCTGGGTGATTTATGAAAATATGTAAAAAGCAGGGACTAAACTGTAAAAGACACACAGATTTATAGTGGTTCAGCCAGAATGTGCCTACGTCCACTTTATATATATTATTTCTCCTTTCTTGTTCAGATTATAAGTACAAAGCTTTGATACAAGTATATGAAAGTTGTTTGAAAGTTCTATCCGTGCTTGAGCTCTCAAACTTGTCCCCCATTATTGTACCCCTACCCCTCTATTTATAGAGTGAGGCTGGGGGTAGGGGTCTTG
Source organism: Allium fistulosum (assembly GCA_030737815.1). NCBI lineage: Eukaryota > Viridiplantae > Streptophyta > Magnoliopsida > Asparagales > Amaryllidaceae > Allium > Allium fistulosum. The sequence goes on along the minus strand of CM060904.1, from coordinate 437,081,586 downwards.
GATGTATGTAGCTGCTGGTGGGCCTGGACTGACGTAATCTGGCCTGGCAACGTTGGTTCGGTGATCCCCTGGTCCGGTGGGGAGCGGAGAAAAGGGATGGTTCGGTAGGCACTTGGTCCGGCGGTGAGTGATTCGATGATGGTTGGTTTTGGTTCGGTAGTGCTAGTTCGGAGTTGGCTCGGCCATGTAGGGAAGTGGAGTTGGCTCGGCCATGCAGGGAAGTGGGGTTGGTTCGGCTATGCAGGGAAGTGGGGTTGGTTCGGTGGTGGCTTCCCTCATCTTGGTTCGGTAATACCGGTCTAGTGAAAACACGCCCAACACTTGCCCCCCAAAGCGGGGCATATGCCTGCGTATGCTGCGTTTTGTTTTAGCTCGGTCATTGTCATCCGGTCCTGTGTGCCGAACCAGTTGGTCCGGTCGTTTCTATTTGCCTATAAGTATGGGCATTATGCTTTCGTTATTCCCTACCAAGTGAGATAGCCGAATCAGATTTTTCTGCCGAATCAATCATATTGCCAAACCACACTTGACTACCGAATCAGGTGATTGCCGAATGACTTTCATGTTTTGAACTACCGAACGAACCCATGGAGTTCGAGTGCCGAATGAATCTTCATGCCTTGAACTACCGAATGGGATTGAGTGCCGAATGAAGTACTTGCCTTGTATTACCGAATGGGTTTGAGTGCCGAATGAAGTACTTGCCTTGTATTACCGAATGAGTCTATGTGTTGAATTATAAGTGAAACTCCAGACAGCGTACACTTGCTTGTTTATACCTCTACATCCTTCGTTCTAACAATGTGCTTTCTCGTGTTTGCAGATAATGTCTCATAAAGTTGAAACTTGCTCTGATAAGAAGAAGTCCAAGGACCGAGGAGAGCCTTCCGTAGTGCCCCCGGTTCAGGCAGCACCAGAACGACAGGGACCAACTCCGAGATCGCTAGTTGACGGGTACGGTCCTCAAGAGCTTCTGAACTCACCGCCCGACTGCTTTCCTAGCTCCCTCAAAGATGAGCAGCTTGATGTTATTTCTCGCTCTTTCGGGATTGACAGGGCGCGTATGCTGTTGCCGGGGGAAGGAGTGATGTCATATAATCCCCTCGAAGGATATTTCGCTTATAGTAGGTACCACTGTATGTGTGGGGCCATTCCCCCGATCAATGCTTGGATAGTCAGTTTCATCACCTACTTGAAGGTGGCTCCATTCCAGCTTCAGCCTAACTCCTATGCCATCTTGGTGAGCCTGTTTGTTATCTTCCAGAGGAGATACGGGCGTCCTCCTTCCAACCGGGAAATCCGGTATCTGTACAACTTAAGAGGCTACAAGAAGGGGTCTCCGTATATCAGCTTGGAATCGGCCGTGTCCTTCAAGCCAGTCCTGGACTTATATTCAAAGTTTAGTATGTTCAAGAAGGAATGGTTTTTCATCAAGGATGACTCTGTTTCTATCCATCGCTTCACCTCCGGCTGTAAGTTGAAGCTTATTTATAATTTCCGTTCTGACTGTAATGCTTCTTCTCATGTGTTTTTATTTCTTGCTAGCGACATGTGGCTTTGCAGTCGTGGAGAATGATCGCCTGGTCCAGATGGCTGCGGAAATAGAAGCTATTTCAGGAAGGGATAGGTCGGCTTCTTACTTGATCAGGAACGCTACACTTCTGGGGCACAACCTGATTTTACCACATCAGTCCGTGGTCAAGCAGAGAGACACGGTGGAGGAGAGGGCTGCCAACGCTAAAGGAGGGGCTACGGCGAAGAGCAGCAAAAGGAGACCCTTCTCGATACATCCAGTCACCGGGGGGAAGAAACTCAAGAAATCCAATGGACCCTCCCCCAGCACATGTCCAGATGTTCCGGAGGAGGAAAATGTGGAGGAGGAAAGAGGCGAGGATGAAGGAGGTGAGGCAGAGAGCGGAAGTGGTAGAGAAGGTGATGGTGATCGTCACGGCGATGATGGTGGCGAAGGACAGAGCGGTGATGGCACCGGGGCTTTACCTCCTGGGAAAGCAGGCGTGATTCAAGAGTGGACAGATGACGCTCTCCGCCAAGCCTTCGAAGGGTTGGAGGAAGGACCGGCTTTAGCGGAGAAGCCCAAGAGAGCTGGTAAGGCCGGGACTGGCGCCAATTTATCTTCCAGGAGTGCTTCAGCTGAGGCGACTTCTGCGATTCAAGGTGAATTTTTGACTCCTGCAGACTTGTTTACTCTTCTTAACTTTGATATATTTTTCTTGAATTACGGTTCAATGCATGCTTGTAACACTTGGTTTTCATTCCAGGAGCGGGCAAAGCAGCCAAGACCTCAGATATTCGGCACCGACTCAAACAATATAAGTTCCTCAAAGCTTCTACTAAACCGAAGCCTCTGACCAACCGCTCCGGGGATGTAGTCGGCTACCGTCCTCTTCTTAGGGTCATTGAAGAGGGTATTCAGAAGAAGAAGAGGAGTCGCTCCTTGTTCGAGCCTTCACCTGGTCCTCAGCCCCCACTCCAGCCTCTTCATGATATCACGGAGGGGGATACTGAGTTCATACCTTCTCCGCATCCGTCTGAAAATCCTACCATTACCCCGATAGATCATCCTGGCTTGGCTCGTAATCCGTTTGCGGGTCATCCAGATCTGGACCCGGCCTCTCATGATATCTCCTTTGACGAGGCTACTGGTAAACACCTTCTCCCTCGTAATCCTATGGTACGGGTGCTTGATGAGGCTAAGTCCCTGGACCTTGATTTGCTTACCACTCGGGTTGTAACTCTGGGGGACGAAGCTAAGGCGAACATCGACCGGGTCGCTGAGGAAACCAAGAAGCTGATGGGGCATCATGCCCGATTGGTCAAGGCTGGGGAGGAAATCGGGAGCGCCAATATTCGACCGCGGTTAATGGTTTTTGACCAGGCTAAACAACTCGCTGATCAGGCCATCCAGATTTCTCAGCATGAGGCTGCATCTAGGCAATTAAAGAAGACTATGGAAGAGGCCAGCAGGGCAGAGTTGTAGAAAATGGAAGCCGCCTGTAAGGAACGGATCGACATGGCTATAGCAACGGTGGATGAGGTTCGGAAAGCGGATCTTGAGCGGGTAGAGGAGTTATCCGGGAGGCTTGAAGCTGCAGAGCTGGCTCAAACCAAGCTAAAGGATGAGATGGAGGAGATGAGGAAATCCCTTCAGGCTGACCGCTCGCGATACCGATCGAAGAGGGATGCTGCCGTTGCAAAGCTATTGGTTTCTGAGGTCCGAATGAGGGAGTTCGAGGAGAACGAGGGGATGATGGATGAGATGCTTCAGGATATGTACTTCTGTACTTGGAAACAGGGTAACTTATCCTGGATGGACGATTTCCCCGAGTCATGGCCAGGATTTATCTCAGGGCTCTAGAGGAGGCCAAGGCTGATGTGGATAAGGAGGGTGGCGAGGTCTTCAGAATGGATGTGGTTACGGCCCAGTTCACCAAGGAGGAGAAAGTGGCAGTGAAGGAGGGTATGCGGCTGCTTACCGCTGAGGAGGTAGGTGTGCAGGTAGAGGATGATGATCAAGATGATCAAGGAGCAGATGCTGGTAAGTCTTCCCTTTTAGTCTTTTCGTTAACTTGGTTGCTTATCATTAATGAATTCTTTCCTTGATCGGACAGGTGGTCAGCAGGACGAGGGTAAAGCTCCGACGCAGCCGCCTCCTTGACTTGACCTGGATATCATTTTGTTTACTTGACATGGTTGTATATGTTAGTCTCAAAATAGTAAGGTAACTTTTAGGTTGTAATTATGTTACAAGTAATAAACAACATTATTTTTGGCATGTAATTCTTTAACTTAAGCTGATTTTGTCGTATTTGAATGCTTTTGTTATTTTGACATGTTGCATAAGAAGTATAGCTGTGCATATGCCTGTGATTCTATCGGGTTTGATGTCAAGTTCTTGCTTAAAACATAACTTCATATCTTGCAATGTTATTGTGATGTGTGAATAAATTATAGCCACGTATTTATACACAAAAGAAGAAAATACCGCCCTTCATGTTTTAGTTGTAGATGGCAGCACTGAATGTCTTGTGTGACTGAGTATGGAATGCAGCCGAGTGTCTAGTTGTGAGCTCCTATTCCCCTTAGCGAGAGTCTCCTATTCTGTGTCCTGTACTTTAGGGATTGTTATAGGGGATAGGAGGAAAGTTCTTTAAATAAAATTGACATATGAGAAACAGTAAAACTTCCAATCACGGAAGGCCTTCGATGTGCTTAAGTTCGTGGCAAACAAGTTTTGTAGTCACTTTCCCTAGCCGTGGGTCTTGGAGACATTTGTCACCCATCTTACACCTCTGCGGGGAGTTTATCTTTTTTACCACAGCCGTACTTAAGACGCATCGGAGCCGAGATCGCGCACAGTAACTACCCGGGCCATTATGGCCCGTAATCGTGGGTATTATTCGATTTACTGTGGCCGGCTAGCGTGGGTGCCGATCGTCAACCGTGAACTACCCCTGGCTGGCCACACCTTATGTTGGGGCTTAAAGTAGGTTCACAGTTGCCGGCGAGCCGAACGCTGTAATGAGCTACCTTGGCTATAGTCGGCCTTCTCGGTGGCTTATAATCGGCTCATTACAGTTGGCTTTAAGGGCCGTCGCGAGCAATGAGTTAACCCGCAGCAGAGGGATGCCGTAGCAAAAGTGTCTCATTGGCGAGGGCATAGATTCGTATAGTACATGTTAGGTCTTGTCCAGGAGAAGTCGCGCTGTGGAGCGCCTTGAATGGAAATGCTATTTGCACAGGATTTTGTTCAACAAAAAAGGATAAAGTTAACAAGCAGCCAAGATATAAAGGAACAAGTTAAAAAGAGACAAGTTTTTTAAAGTGGTTCGGCACAAAAATGCCTACGTCCATTGATTCTCTTTGTTAATTCACTTTATATGGGCAGTACAAGTTAAGAAAAGTATCGACGAAGGTGTTGGATGTTCCATGCCCTCTGGAACACCTCTCCGTCCACTGTTGACAAAATATAAGCTCCATTGAGGAGATCTTTATGAATTACATATGGTCCGTCCCAGATTGGATCTAGCGCTCCGGGGCACGGGAAGACTCGTTTGAGGACAAGATCTCCTTTTTGTAAGCTACGATGCTTGACTTTGGAGTTGTATTGTGTTGCCACTTTTTGCTTGTGAGCTGCTGCTTTGAGGGCTGCATCATTTCTTCTTTCCTCAATTAGATCCAAAGACATGAGGAGGAGCTCTTCGTTCTCTTCTGGGTTATAGTGGATCCTACGGTGGGAAGGCACTATAGTTTCAACTGGGAGCATAGCCTCCGATCCGTATGCCAAAGAGAAAGGAGTATGCCCCGTTGATGTTCTGAAAGATGTGCGATAGGCCCACAGTGCCGTAGGAAGTTCATCCACCCAAGCGCCTTTTGACTTTTCGAGTTTCTTTTTTATTAGAGTTTTGAGAATTTTGCTGACGGCTTCGACTTGTCCGTTTGCCTGGGGATAAGCTACGGATGAGAAGCTTTTGTGAATTCCATGCTCTTGGCACCAGTTGGCGAACTCCTCGCTGTCAAACTGAAGTCCATTGTCCGATATGATTTTAAATGGGACTCCGTACCTGCACAGAACATTTTTGATCAAGAAGTTAATAACTTTTGCTGAAGATACTTTATTCAGGGGTTCTACTTCCACCCATTTGGTGAAATAGTCGACTGCCACTATAGCATATTTGGCTCCGCCTCGGCCCATTGGCAGTTTGCCAATCAAGTCAATTCCCCATACTGCAAAGGGCCAAGGGCTGGTCATTTGAGTAATCTCAATTGTTGGTAGCCACGGAATCTTAGCAAATTTCTGACATCTGTCACATTTTTTGACGAAGTCTAAGGCGTCTTTGTTTAAGGTGGGCCAGAAATATCCATATCGGAGTATCTTCTTTGCCAGAGTTTGCCCTCCAGTGTGATCTCCACAGCTTCCTTGGTGGATGTTGGATAAGATTTCCTTTGCTTCCCTTCCGGCGACACACCTTAATAAGGGGTTAGAGAAGCCGCGTCGATAAAGGGTGCCTTCTTGTATTATGTAGCGGGAAGCTCTCCTCAAGATTTTCTTGACTTCGTTATGCTTGTCGGGCAATGTGCCACTTTGTAAGTAGTCTCGGATGGGAGCCATCCAAGTTGCTTCTTCGGTTGCAGCTATCAGATTCACTTACTCAAAACTTGGGGCCAGTTGCTTTGAGATGGCTACTGCTCCAGAAATAGTGTCGTCTCTCATGATAGCTTGCTTCGCCAATTCGTCGGCCTCTTGGTTCTCTTCCCGAGGGATGTGTTTGATTAAATAGTGATCCAATTGATCGAGAAGAAACTTGGTCTTTTTTAGATATGCTATGAGTCGTTCTTCTCGAGCCTGAAATTCTCCTAGTATTTGATTTACAATAAGTTGAGAATCACTATGAAGACACAAAGAATTGGCTCCGATTTCTAAGGCAAGTTCTAATCCAGCTATCACTGCTTCATACTCTGCCTCGTTGTTGGTGGCAGCGAATTCCAACCTTAGAGCATAGTGTAGCTTATTTCCCCTGGGAGTGATTATTACCACACCTACCCCCGAGCCTTGTTCGTTTGATGCACCATCCATAAAGAGATTCCACTTGATGTCTTCTGCTATTTCTGATTGCTCCTTATCTTCGTTGGTAGTGAATTCGGCAATGAAATCGGCCATGGCTTGTCCCTTGATGGCGGTGCGAGGATGGTAGGTGATATCATATTGACTTAGTTCAATGCACCATTTAAGTAGTCGTCCAGAAGTGTCGGGACGATGGAGTACCTGCCTTAGTGGTTGATCGGTCATAACCCTGATGGAATGAGATTGGAAATAGTGATGCAGCTTCCGTGATGTGATTAGTAAACAGTACGCTAGTTTCTCGAGTTTAGGATATCTGGCTTCTGCGCCTTTAAACCTCTTGCTTACAAAGTATACTGGCCGCTGCGTGCGTTTGTCTTCTCTCACCAAGGCGACGCTTAGAGCATGAGATGACATAGTAAGGTATAGGTATAGCTCCTCGCCTTTGTTCGGAGTTGAGAGTACTGGTGGTCTCTGGAGGTGTTCGATTAAGTTAAGGAAAGATGTTAAGCATTCGCCAGTCCATTCGAACTTTCCTTTGTCTTTCTTTAGCGCCTCGAAGAAGGGGATGCATTTGTCAGTCGCTTTAGAGATGAATCTGCTCAGGGCGGTCACCTTCCCATTTAGGCTTTGTATTTCTTTTCGGGTGGAAGGTATCCTGATATCTTTCAGAGCTCGGACTTGTTCATGGTTTGCTTCAATTCCTCTGGCATGGACGATGAATCCTAGAAACTTTCCTGATGATACTCCGAAGGAGCACTTTAGAGGATTCAGCTTCATTCCATATTGGCGAAGTACTTGAAACATTTCATCCAGGTGGCTTACGTGATCGTCGGCTTTCCTTGACTTTACCAGCATGTCATCCACATAAACTTCCATAGTTTGTCCTATTATCCCCGCAAACATCTTGTTGACGAGGCGCTGATAAGTGGCTCCTGCGTTTTTAAGTCCGAAAGGCATTACCTTGTAGCAGTACAATCCCCGGTCAGTGATGAAACTAGTGTGGTCTTGATCGGGAGCATGCATAGGAATTTGGTTATATCCTGAGTATGCGTCCATAAAAGATAAGAGTTCATGCCCGGCTGTGCTGTCCACAAGCTGATCGATTCGGGGAAGTGGGAAGCAATCCTTCGAGCAGGCGTCATTTAAGTTGGAGAAGTCAATGCATGTTCGCCATTTCCCATTAGCCTTCTTCACTAGCACCGGGTTGGCGATCCACTCTGGGTAGATGGCTTCTCGTATGAAGTCATTGGCAAGTAGGTTCTTTACTTCTTCATCGAGGGCTGCTGATCGTTCTGCCCCCTTACTTCTCTTTTTCTGTTTTACTGGCGCCTTGGTAGGATCAATGTTTAGTATGTGGCATGCTATGTCAGGGGAGATTCCGGTCATGTCAGCGTGTAACCATGCAAATACATCCAAGTTGTGGCGGAGAAAATCAATGAGTTGTTCCTTCAATTCTGCTTCTAGTTGGGACCCGACTTTCAATAGTCTACTCGAGTCATGTCTGTCTACAGATACAAATTCCATAGCCTCTACAGGCTCGGCGGTGGCCTCCTCCTCTTTGTCCCTGGGGTCTAATTCATTGAAAGGGTCACTGGTATATCGAAGAGGAGGGGCTTTCTTTAGTTTCTATGTTTCCAAACTTTTTGTGCAGAGGGCAATCTCTACACTCTTCCCTTTATTCTTCCTGTGGTTGTTGCAAAGTTCAGTTACATAGCAATCTCGAGCAATGTCCTGGTCTCCCTCTACTTCCCCTACTCTATTGTCCGTTGGAAATTTCATCTTCAGGCACCATGGGGCCAGGACAATTTGGAAGTCAGACAAGGCTGGCCTTCCTAAGAAGGCGTTGTAGGCCGAGTGGTTTTCTATCAGCACAAATGTCTGTTTCCGTACAACGGAGCAGGGATGACTTTCTATTTCAATAAAGAGGTCTAGTCGCCCGAGGGGAATCTTCGCATTTCCTGTGAAACCGTGTAGTGGTTTATTGCATGGGAGAACATCCTTTAATGACAGCTTCATTTTGTCAAAGGCATGCTTGAATAAGATATTCACTGAGCTTCCAGTGTCAACTAGAATTCGGAAAACCTCGGCTGGACCGAGCCGGGCAGAGATAACCATGGGATCCATGTGAGGGTACTTCCTTCCCTCCAGGTCACGCCTACTGAATGTGATGTCACCATTCTCTATCCGCTTCGGGTGGCGTTCTTCTATAATAGAATTGACGCATTCTTCATTGTTTCTAAGTGACTTTCCGTACCTTTCCATCTCTGCCCAGCTTCCGTCGACGATGTGTGGCCCTCCCGAGATGGTATGGACCACTATTTCTCTTGACTGGAGCCGCTGGTGTTGCGATTTCCTCTGCCTATTTCCGGAGAGGGTAACCTTGTGTTTTCATTGGCAGGAGCTGGAGTCCTGTTCTTACTTTTTACATAGCGTTCTAGTTTCCTTCTTCTGATATGTTCTTCAATCAAGTCCCGGAGATGATGTCATTCATTGGTATCATGCCCATGGGATTCGTGGAAGCGGTAGAATTTTCCAGACTTAATTGCGTTATCTGATTCCTTCTTGTGCGGGGGGCGTTTGTATTTAACTTCGTCTTGAGTGGCCAGGAAGATGTTTTCGATCGTTTCATTCAAAGGGGTGTAATCGTCAAATCTCGGTCCCAACCGATATAGACGCTTTTCTCCCTTCTTGCCCCCAGCATTGTCTCTAGAATCATTTCTTCGAATGTCCTTCACTACAGCGGGCGTGTTGCCGTGAGCTGCCTTATTTTGTTTCCCTGTCTGCCTCTCAGTAGCAGCGTCTTCAAGCCTCATATATTTCCCAGCTTCATGGAAGAAATCAGGTAGAGTAGCTGGTTTTTCTTTTGTCAATCTTCTAGCAAATTTAGTATCCAGATGCACACCACTACAAAGGGCCATTAAGATAAGCTTCTCATCGGCATCTTAGACTGCGGCCGCTGCCGCATTGAATCGGGTTAAATATTGCTGTACTTTCTCTCCAGGTTTTTGTTTGATACTGGATAAGGAATAAGCGTCCTTAGGTTGTTCCACATGAATGCGGAACTGGCTGATGAACTTTTCTTTCAACATCTCCCACGAGTTGATGGATCCTTGGGGTAGATGGCAGAACCAGGAGGTAGCTAGATCTGCTAAGAATAGCGGAAAGCACTTGCACAACACTCCTTCTGTTGCTCCACTCATGAGCATATGCTGTGTGTATCTCTGTAAGTGTACAACGGGGTCAGAGGTTCCTTTGTAAGGTTCCATTGTTGGCATTTTCCATTCTCGGGGGGTGATGGCAATTTCGATATTGCGGGCGAAAGGGCTGGTTACCCTAGCGCCTATTCCTCGGTCTCTTTGATCCCATTGGACGCACTCTCTGAACAAGCGTGCCATCCTTTCATCAGAATTTGGAGCAGATAAAAATGAGTTCGGTTCTTCTCTGTGGGATTGATTCCGCCCAGATGACCTGTAGGGATGGTATCGTCTATTATCCTTAATATTTTCTAGCGGCTGTCTTTGGTCTTCTGGGAGCATGCTAGGGTCAGCTACAGTTGGCCCTTGCCTTGATCTTCCCCTGCTGGGTTCTGATCTAAGCACTTCCTCGGGTCGAACTTCGGGCCGGACTCTAGCTCGGCCCCGTTCATTGGTGTTTTCGTGGTTAGGCAGTATGACAGGCTTGGCTACAGTTGACCTCCGCCCGGTACCTCCCCCATTGGGTTCGGTTCCAAGCGTTTCCTCAGGTCCAACTTCGGACTGAGCTCGGTCTCGGCTCCTACCATGGCCGCTTCTGTCGTTAGCTCCTTCGAAGAAGGAAGATCTTTGTTGTCTCTGAGATCCTCCAGACTGGGACTCACCCCATGATTCAGTGTTGCGGTTGGAATCTTCAACATCCCTTAAGCGTGACATGAGTTGGTCCACCAAGGCTTCCTGCTGGGATGTGAAGCGGTTAGTCACTTCAGCCACAACCCTGTCTAGATCTGCCCTAGTGATTGCTGTTGGCTGTTCTGTGGCAGGGGTCGTCGGATTTGCCTGACCTTTATTTGGTAATGCTGTCGGAATGGGACGATTCTCTTGATTTGTGATCACTGGATCTGGAATACTGCTAGTTGCGATGTTCTTTCCTTTGTTAACGTCTTTTTTATGCCTGGGAGGCATGTTTTCCAAGCAATGAACGACGCTGTTAGGAAGAAGGTTAAGTGGGAGAAGCTGAAGCTTCGAGCTCCCGTTCTCAGTGAAAGCACCAAAAATGTTTGCGCAAAAAATGGGCAAACACCTCCAAGTCGTATGATTTAGTTGATTAAATGTTGTATTTAGTGATCTGGGTGATTTATGCAAATATGTAAAAAGCAGGGACTAAACTGTAAAAGACACACAGATTTATAGTGGTTCAGCCAGAATGTGCCTACGTCCACTTTATATATATTATTTCTCCTTTCTTGTTCAGATTACAAGTACAAAGCTTTGATACAAGTATATGAAAGTTGTTTGAAAGTTTTATCCGTGCTTGAGCTCTCAAACTTGTCCCCCATTGTTGTACCCCTACCCCTCTATTTATAGAGTGAGGCTGGGGGTAGGGTTCTTGGATGTATGTAGCTGTTGGTGGGCCTGGACTGACGTAATCTGGCCTGACAACGTTGGTTCGGTGATCCCCTGGTCCGGTGGGGAGCGGAGAAAAGGGATGGTTCGGTAGGCACTTGGTCCGGCGGTGAGTGATTCGGTGATGGTTGGTTTTGGTTCGGTAGTGCTAGTTTGGAGTTGGCTCGGCCATGTAGGGAAGTGGAGTTGGCTCGGCCATGCAGGGAAGTGGGGTTGGTTCGACTATGCAGGGAAGTGGGGTTGGTTCGGCTATGCAGGGAAGTGGGGTTGGTTCGGTGGTGGCTTCCCTCATCTTGGTTCGGTAATACCGGTCTAGTGAAAACACGCCCAACACACATCATAGGGAAGTCAACAGGATGGGGCACTGCATCGGCAAGTAGGGCAACAGATGCCATCGGTGTAGCTAGAGGAATAGGGAATTGACCAACTTGCCTGAGATATTGCTTGAACCATTCAGAAATCCTACAAATGGCGGGTCTTATTTGGGTAGGGTTCCTAGTTATACAAGAAGATTGATTATCAACCATATCATAATATTATATGCTAAAAGAAAAGGATTGCCTAGTGTGTACAAATATGTTCAAAAAATATAGAGGGTATATAAATATATATTCATAATAAAACCTTTTAAAAAATAACAAGTACGCCACTCATACATATATTTTCTCCTTGTGCAGTTAAAGTGCTCGGCAAATTCAATGCGGCGGAGGTGCAAAAAGTCATAGCGGGGATACAACGAGGATATAGCGGGATATAGCATATGACTCTACAATAGCATATAAAACTCGTACTAATGTTTTTAGAAATATATAAATGGTAATTAAATGAAAAATTAACATTCAATTGAATTATAATTAATACGTAAATAATTTAAAAAAACCATGTGCGAATGTACTGTAAATAAACGTAAAACTGTTATATAACATAATTGAATTTAGTAGAATATTAGAGTATTTACATTTCTAAAAATATATTAAAAATTTAAATAAATAAATTACTTTCATAATTTTTATAATGTATAAATGTAATTTTTAAATTAATTTTTTTACAGAAGATATAGCGAAAATAGCGGAATATAGCGGGACTAACGGGATATAGCAGAAATAGCGAGGCTTAAAGCGGAAAGGCTATTTTTGGGGCTATATGGAAAAATCGTAGCGGTAGAAATACGCTATGAGATATAGCAGGGTAATAGCGGGGCATTAAGTGAAAAGTTTTCCCATTAATCGGGTAACCTTCTAATACCAAATGTAACAACCCACCCCGAAACAGGCCTAAATTCCAACCCTAAAAAGGCCCATCGAAACTTACCCATTCCAATGCAAGCTGTTGGTTGGTAAAAATAACAATATAGAGCTATCTATCTATTCTATTTATTCTTTCAGAAATCACAGAGGAAGAAACAAAATATAAAAGCAATAATAGTATCCATTCATTTCAAAACATTTTAAATGTCATAAAACATAATATAGCATCAACAACAACTTTTACATCATTTTGTTCAAAAATACATTTACGGGTATAATAGAAATAACATGAATAGATAAATAACAACTGCCACAAGCTCCACCATCATCATCTTCAAGCATCATCAACTCCTTCTCTAACCTGTATTGTAATGAGAAGAGAGTTAGAATAACAAATGTCTGATGAATAAAAACCTTGAGCCTTACTATTTCAGTACTTAGGCAATATATTTCAAAATAAGAATATGTCTTGCATATTAAAAACCATTTGATACTTCGTATAAGAAAAAGAGGCAGGTCCTTAAACAACCATTTAGTACCTTCCATTCCTGAAGCAGGTTTCCCAATTCTAAAACCCATAACCAACGTTATAAATGTCTAACACTACAAGAGATAGTACCAAGTCACTTAATACCTTTTCCTGAGGATAGGCAGATTCTGACCATTTAAAACCTCCATCGAGGTAAGCTCCCTAGGCAGACTCCTCATAGGTGCTTATCTAGCTGACATTGCATGGAATCTCTTTGAGTTACTTAATACTTCTTTTATGGGATGGCGGACCCTACAACAGCCGCATAATACCTTATCTTGAAGTGGACTCTTTCTGAGATACCACCTACCGTGCCTAATTACTAACCCTTAACCTTTTAATACTTCATTAGGGAAAAGAGGCTAGCCCTCAAACAACCACTTAATACCTCAAAACCCTGAAGCAGGTCCTTCGTATGATGATCCGTACCTCACGATGATGTCTCATATTAGTCCGACTATTCATAGTTCTAATAGTCAGATTAGCTGGACAGATTTACCCTACAAAATTGGGACTAACCTCACATCATTATAGTTACTTAGATGATGCCTCACATCAGCCCTAAAGTTACATTACTAGTAGCCAGGTTAGCTGGCATACTTCTGTGTGTCTTTTGACTGACCTCGCATCCCTGTGAATTAGTTATAATTTATGTTCACATTATATATATAATACACATCCCACCATTTTGTAATTAAGGCCTTATAAGGAATCTTCCTTATTAAGCCTTAAAATATTAGTTACTTTCCTAAGGGGGATTAATAAGATTAATAATCTGTTTGTCTACACAATTATACGTTATAGCTATGAATTTATTATGCTAATATACATACATACATATGTGTGTGTGTATTCGCATCTATCAATTTCTAAGCGTGCGGAATATACATCTTAAACTAGCGTTAAATGACAATTCCTTTTAATAACTATAATACAAGTCATTTCCATATTATCAATGATGCCAAAATTCCAATATTTATGACAAAGGATTTTAATATCCGTAACAAAGGGTTCAATACTCATATCAAAAAATTGCAATAAACAGACTTGTATATAAAAAGCTAACTCAATCTATTATATTGAACCAATGGAATAATCTTTTCAATACATAATTGCACTTCTAATTTCACTGTCTATTCAATATCTATTTTATAAAGAAATAAACAAGGAAATTTCTATTTAATTTTTATTCAATGAGTGTTGCAAACTACAAATAAAATTCATACTACATACGCTTATTCTGTAATAAAAATTTCATAATCAAATCAAAGAATAAGGAGGACTGGAATTGAATTTGAAATTATCAAAAACTACAAAAACTATATAGTTCTATTAATCCAATATGAACAATTGAGAGTTTCCATCTAGAATTGACATTTCGAATTAAAGGAGTCTTGGGGTTTTTTATTGTGTTTTGTTTTCGCAATCTCAAAACCCCTAAGGCATATTCAAATCCATCATATACTGATTAATTACTGAAATAAATATGCTAAGATTTCCACTCGCATAATATCCTTAACTTTATCTTCTTTGGATTTATAATGCCTTACAACCCCTTCTAGATCTCTCTTTTGATATATACAGCAAGGAATAGGTATATATATATTCATCAGATTTAGAAAAGTTAGAGAAGAATAGGTTGGAAGAATTAATAGAAAACTAAATAGGATTCTAACCTAAATTTCTAATGGAATTGTTGAATCTATTGAAGAGACAAAGCGGCAAAGTTTTGCTAGATTCCCCAAATATTTTATAAATAAAAGTGAAGAGGGTAGGGTCCTATTTATAGAGATTGAAATGTACCGGAACCGTAGGATTAAACTAGGTTAAAAATAGAAAAATCCAGTATGTTCAGTATAACAAAGCCCTAGCCGCCACCTCTGGATAGCAGCCGATCGCTCCTATACACTAGTCGATGGTTAGGGATCGACCGGTTGGGTCAGTGGATCGACCGCTCCCTTATATTTGGGAACATTTATTCTTTTACCATTATTAATTTATTTCCTGAATTACTTTTTAACTTTATCATTTATTGTAATATTTACCTACCCCATGTCTAATTTTAGTTAATTTTTGAATTTTATATTTCATATTTTTTTATTCATTTGAATTTTAGTTCAATTTAATTATTTTAAACCAAAAAACTTCTAATGCTCATAACTTCTTTGCATGAGCTTTGTTTTCAGCATATTATATGTGAAAATTTATCAAAATTGTTATCCCGCCTTTTGGCAAGGCCGTGACACCAAAAAGTTGACTGGAAAACTAAAGGCAGTTCGTCGTTAAAGTTCGTTATGCGCAAGTTCGCCATGGATATCGATGAATTTTGTCGGATGTCCGGATCAGGCTACAATTAATAAGGCATGACAAGTAAAGCCACGCAAACCAACGTTCCAAATCTCAAATCAATCCGAGTTCGTACTCTCAAGATATCATCGATGCAATTTGGAGTAGGCAATCTATGATTCGAATCCATCAGAAGATGCCATGGTTCGAATCGATCTGGGGTAGCCTTAGGTTCGAATCGAAGCAAATTTCCTTACTTCGAATCCATTGAGAGAAGGTGCCTCGAGTCCACAGAACACACGGCCTTGCTTCGAATCCAGAAAAAGTACCTGGCTTCGACCCCATCAAGCGTGTCCTCTCTTCGAACCCAACAAGGTAGGAGACCTTCGAATCCATCCAGTTGTAGGGACTTTGACTCCATTTCATAACTGTCTTCGAATCCATCCTGGTGAAGCAGATTCGAATCGATCAATAGTGGCATACCTTAATCGATTCGAACGATCGCTGATCCAATCGATTCGAAGGGAACACACCTTCGAATCCAGTACCTTCGTATCCCCCAAGTCCACACAACTAAAACCCGGGGTATGACCCAGAAAACTCGGAGAAAAAGGAGGATTGACTCGAAGCACGCGCACCACGTCATCGCCTTAACGTACAGAAGCCTGGATTCGACCCTATGGATTCGAATCATATCGATTCGAACGAATCCATAGAACGAAGAACACGAAAATCTCCAACTTGAATCGATCATAACTCGAGTTCTACAAGTCCAAATGCCATGAAATTTTCACAGAAGCTTAAACACATGATGAAGAATGTTCACACCAAATTTCAGCTCGATTGGATGATTTCTTGATCGATTCGAACCAAGGGTCGAATCGATCCCAAAGTGGGCCCGGATCTCCAGATTTCGGCCATGTGGGCCCCCTGACGTACCAGAACTGGTCTCCCCTCATTTTAGGCGAAATATCAGCCTCCTACACCTATAAATAGAGCCCCTGGTCATTCAGAAAAGGGGTCGGAGAATTCTAAGTACTGAATAGCGCCCTGATTCTGCCAGATCTACTCCAGAACACCGCCGCTGCTTTAGATTGACACTTAGCATTTAAATTCAGTTGTAGTACATTATAAACTACTGTAACCTTCAAGTATCGAGCAATAAAATCATCAAACTTCATAGTGGACGTAGGCAAAACGCCGAACCACTCTAAATCGCTTGTCTTTGCAATTTACTTTCTGTTGTTTGGAGTTTTTGTTAGATAATCCACAGTTTTAATTTTTATTCTTCACTTTTATCTCTTCAAAAACTTCCGAAGAGTGTTGTGCCCATTTTTGGTACAAACACTTTGGTGCTTTCACTGAGAAAAAACCAGCTTTTTTCTCCTGCTCCTTGGATCTACCATCGATACCGGATTGCACAAATCCAAGAGGAAGATCCAGATCTCTAATTCATAATCCTTCCATTCTATTCAGATTTGCATAAAGTCTAGGAAAAGAATTCATCATTCAAAATGGTTAGCACAAGAACCACTTCTACAGCTGCTGGACAAGAAGGTAGGGATGGACAGAATCCTGCTCAACAGCAGCCATCCAACCAAGACAACACTGCCCATTCAGATCCATCTGGGGCAGTCACTAGACAAGAATTCCAGGTGTTGCTTCAAGAGTTGACTCAGAGTCGGCAGCAATTAGCCGAACAGTTGCGTGCCAATATTGAATTAACAAACCAACTGAACCGCCAGGGCCGTAGGAGGTCCAGAAGGGATCATGTTTCCCGCTCATCCACTGAAAGTTCTGCCTCATCTGACTATCATCATAGATCTACCCGTCCCCGATTAGACGGAGATCATGCTCAAGCTGCTGGATATCAACCCGCCCTGACTGTCGGACAATTGAGGGTAGGACCGTCAACCAGCTTCCAGGCTGGGCCATCAACACGAGGTGGTCGTACTCCACAATATACTACGGACAATCATGTCACAGCTGCCACAGTAGAAACAAGGGTTGATACCCGACATCTTCCGGATTCAAGTAATCAACAACAGGGACGTACTTCTGAACCATACGTCCCGGAAGATGCTGAGCCAAGGAGGCGAAACTTGGACCGTCGACAGCGCCCGGTCCAAACTCGCACTGTGGAACCCGACCACACCTTAGCTCAGCATGCTCAAAATGTAGCAATGCCAGACATCTCGACTATGATACGTCAGATGATCCGCGAAAGCCAAGGTCTTACCAACGACGATTGGGGGATTTCTCGAAGTCATACTCCTTTCACGGACGAGATACTATACGCTGAACCTCATCGGCGATTCAGAATGCCAACTCTCCCTATGTACGAAGGAAATTCTGATCCCAATCAGCACATATTGAAATATGAATGGTCAATGAGCGCCGCAAGGGCCGACGATGCAGTGAAATGCCGTAGTTTCCCCATCTCACTGGGAGGAATTGCAACAATGTGGTTTACAAGATTACCTCCAAGATCTATCTCTTCATTTGACCAATTGGCTAAGAAATTTGTTGAACAATTTCGTATGCATGTCGCTAGACCCAAAGATGTTAACACCCTGTCCAATGTTACCCAAGCTCGTGGGGAAACACTAAGGCGTTACTTGGAGAGATTCCATGCGGCATGTGTGGAAATTAGCAATCCCAACGACAACTCAATTTTAATGGCATTGACAAAGGGAATTGATCCCGATTCTGAATTTGGAAACTGGTTAGCCGGAAAACCACCCGCATCGTTGGACCGTTTCTACTCCAAAGCCGCTCAATTCTTACGGCAAGAGGACGCGAAACAGTCTAGGAAGCAGGACGATGCGAAACCTGGAAATGAGGGAATACAAAGCAATGTAGCAGTTAAACAGTCCGGTGACAATTCCGGAAAAGTTCAGTTAAACATACAGAACAAACAAACTCAGCCAAGAGGTAGCAATGGTCAAAATAAGAAGAGAGATCCAAATCCAGGCCCACGGCGTAGAGCTCCGATGTTCGAAAGTTATACACCATTAAACACATCGCTGGAAAATGTGTACCTACAAACTTGCAACACTGAACAGTATAAGAAACCCGCTCCGAAGCGGTCATCAGAGAGGCAGATTCAGACAGGAAAGTTTTGTAGGTTTCATGAGAGTTATGGCCACAATACTAATGACTGTCGCCATTTGCAGGATCTCATAGAAAAGTTGATCAGGGAGAGAAAGTTAGATCAATTCGTGCGGGCACCGCAGTCTGGAGGTGCAAGCCCATCGAACCCAAACCGTGCGCAAGACCAAGAAAGACAAGAGGAACCCGCTCGTACAGGCGGGAGGCTAGTTATCAATACCATAAGTGGTGGTCCTCATCCAGCGGACAGGAGTTGGAGGGAAATGGAGTCGTATGCAAGCTCTATCAAGCATGCGAGCTTCGAATGCTGCAGTAACTGTGAGGATGGAACCCCGGCTAAGCAACAAAAGATGATGTCTGACGACATCATATTTAGAAGCAGAGATGCTAACAAAATCGAAGCCCCAACAATTGATCCGCTGGTCATATCTGCCCAGGTTGGTCCTGCTTGGATGAAGAGGATCCTGGTTGACAGTGGGAGTTCTGTAAACATTCTATTCAAACGAGCTTACGATTTAATGAAGATGGAAGCAAAAGACTTGAAACCCTGCCAATCTCGGGTTCACGGCTTCAATGGGAGTGCAACAATACCCACTGGGATAGTGGAACTACCAGTAGAACTAGGGATTGGAGAACGCAGGAGAGTCCGACTGCTGCAATTCGTTGTTCTTGACATCGCTTCACCGTACAATGCATTCCTGGGTCGACCAGCCCTTGCTGAATTCAGGGCAGCCATTGCCCCGTGGTGTTTGACTTTGAAATTCCCAACTGACCATGGTATAGGAATCGTTCAGGGAGATCAGGCAGCAGGAAGAGCCTGTTATGTTGCTGAGTTACGTGAAGCACAGAAGAAGGAGAAAGGAAAGGGCGTAGAGGAATCTCTCTACGTCCGTTTTACTGATAATTGACAACTAGCGCCCGGTCCCCGGCCCGGGCACCACTACCAATTCCTTAAAGATCTTGACCCTAGAGATAACGAAGATAAAGATGAAGTTAAAGAGAATCAAGCGTCTCCAGCCGAACTGACTGTGGACGTCCCAGTCAGTGAGAATGACGACTCGAAAGTACTGAAAGTTGGATCTCAACTGGGAAAACAGATACAACAGGAATTGGTTGAATTTCTTCAAGCGAACCTCGATGTCTTTGCCTGGACGCACTCTGACATGTGCGGAATCTCACCGAACATTGCAAGTCACTCTTTGAATATTGATCCGCGACATGTTCCGGTCAAGCAAAAGAGGCGTGGTATGGATCCAGAGAGATCTGCCGCCCTTAAAGAAGAAATTGACAAGTTGCAATCAAATGGTTTCATCCGAGATGCTCTATACCCAGAGTGGGTGTCAAATCCGGTAATGGTTCGAAAACCGAACGGGAAATGGAGAACTTGTGTCGACTACTCCGACTTAAACAAAGCTTGTCCTAAAGATAGTTTCCCACTTCCTCGAATTGACCAACTCGTAGACTCAACTGCAGGCCATGAATTGTTATCCTTTATGGATGCTTATTCCGGTTATAATCAGATACCCATGCATCTACCCGATCAAGAACATACTAGTTTCATGACCGATCTGGGACTCTACTGTTACAGAGTCATGCCTTTTGGTTTAAAGAATGCCGGAGCAACTTACCAACGCTTGGTTAATCGAATGTTCGCTGACCAGATCGGGAAGACCATGGAAGTTTATGTGGATGACATGTTAGTTAAGTCCCGATTTTCCACAGATCACGTCAGGGATTTAGATTCAATGTTCCGCATCCTACGTGAATATGGAATGAAGCTTAACCCGTTAAAGTGCCACTTTGGCGTCGCATCCGGAAAGTTTCTCGGTTTCATCGTCAACGCTCGTGGGATAGAGGCAAACCCCGAAAAGATCTGGGCAATAAGGAATTTGCAAACTCCAAGGACCATAAAGCAAGTCCAGAGTCTCAATGGGAAGGTAGCAGCGCTAAGCAGGTTCATCTCAAAATCCACTGATAAATGCATTCCTTTCTTTGATCTAATCCGGAAGGGAAAACGAAACTTTGAATGGACCATGGAATGTGAAGGCGCATTCCGATCACTGGTTCAGCATCTCTCTACGCCACCGATCTTGTCAAAACCAATTGATCACGAACAATTATACCTTTATCTGGCCGTATCAGAGCATGCGATCAGTGCTGCTCTGGTCCGAGAAGAGGATCGAGTGCAGAAATCGGTCTATTATGTTAGTAAACGATTGACCGGAGCTGAAAGAAATTACCCCAGGTTGGAGAAACTGGCTTATTGCTTGGTCATTGCCTCAAGAAAGCTTCGTCCTTATTTCCAAGCTCATCCGCTTACTGTGTATACCGATCAGCCGTTACGACAGGTCCTCACGCGGCCTGAGACGTCTGGAAGGTTACTCAAGTGGAATATCGAACTGAGTCAATTTGACATTACTTATGCTCCGCGGAGAGCCATTCAAGGGCAAGTCTTAGCTGACTTCATAGCTGAATTTACTGTTCCAGACGACTTACCCGAAACCAGCGAGTCTCCCGAATATGTCTGGAAACTTTATACAGACGGTGCATCAAACGATCGGTGTTCGGGCGCTGGTGTTGTACTAGAAACCCCCGAAGGTCGATCCATATGCTATGCTTTGAAGTTTGATTTTCACGCAACCAACAATGAAGCCGAATATGAAGCTCTATTGACTGGGTTAAAACTTGCCAGAGATCTGAGAATTATCGCTATAGAAATTTATTGTGATTCACAGTTGGTTGTGTGCCAGGTACGGGGAGAATATCAAGCAAGAGATCGAAGGTTAGCTGCTTATCTAGCCCGAGTTCAGGAAGCACTGGATCAGTTTTATTATTATGCCATTTACTATATACCACGAGATCGCAATCAAAAGGCCGATTCATTGGCAAAGTTGGCCAGCACAGGCGAAGCACAGCAAATGGGACTTGTCCCGGTCGAAACTTTGTCCTTCCCAAGCATCGATCAAATAAAAATGAATGATGTGTTGGAAACCTCTCCCAGCAGAGAATCATGGATGACTCCGTATCGGAATTATATTGAAAATGGGATATTGCCTGAGCACCGAAATGAGAAAAGGCAAGTTCTACGAAAAGCTTCGCGGTTCATCATTCAGGACGGGATCATGTATAGAAAAGGTTATTCTGTTCCACTCCTCCGGTGTATCGCTCACGACGAAGTCAAACGAGTGTTACATGATGTGCACGAAGGAGAATGTGGTGATCACACCGGTGGACAAGCGCTTGCTAAGAAAATACTCCGATATGGATATTACTGGCTGACAGTAAACCGAGATGCAGCCAATTATGCCAGAAAGTGCGACAAGTGCCAGAAACACGCTCGAATTCCATGAGCCCCACCTACCGAGATAACTCAAATGGTCAGTCCCTGGCCATTCGCTATGTGGGGTATCGACATCATCGGCGCTTTACCTCTGGCAAGAGGTGGTGCGAAATATGCCATCGTCGCAGTTGACTACTTCTCGAAATGGGCCGAGGCCGAAGCTCTCGCAACGATTACGTCGAAGAAAGTAATAAAATTTGTAGTCCGCAATATCATTTGTCTATTTGGACTCCCGCATACCATCATCACCGATAATGGGACCCAATTCGAAAGTTCGGAGTTCAAGAATTTCTGCCAACGATTTCATATTCATAAAAAGTTCTCTGCAGTCGCACATCCACAAGCAAACGGTCAGGTCGAAGCTGTTAACAAAGTTATCAAATCCATCTTAAAGAAACGACTGGAAAAGGCTGGGGGCAAATGGGTCGATGAACTTCCTATGGCATTATGGGCTTATCGAACAACTCACAAGACCGCAACTGGACACACCCCATTTTCCTTATCCTATGGCTCGGAGGCCGTTATTCCAGTTGAGACAGAAGTATTTTCTCACCGCGTAAATTATTACGATCCAAAAACAAATGCTATATTACTCGCTGAATCTTTGGATCTGTTGGACGAGAAACAGGAAGAAGCTGATTTGAGGGCGGCCGCATACCGAAGTCGAGTCGCCCGGTTATATAACACCAAAGTTCGACCCCGAACCTTTGAACTCGGTGATCTTGTCCTCAAGAGAATCTACCCGGTTCCTTCACACATGAAACCAAATTGGGAAGGACCGTACGTGATTACGCAAAGACTTGGGGATGGCACATTCAAACTATCAACCGTGGACGGTCTAGTTTTACCAAGAGCCTGGAACAGCGAGAGTCTCCGTCGCTACTACATATGACAGGCTTTATTTGTTTCATTATGTTTTTTATTCAGCAATTTACTTTTGCATTTCGAAATTAGAATTTGTAATAAGGCAACTGATTTGCCATATTTTCTTATTTCAACAATAAAATGCCATATCTTCGAGCCAGAGCTGTGATTCATTAAATACAATGTACAACATCACGATGCACGAAGAGCTAAGTTCCATCACACAGTGGAATTTATTCAAGTAGGGAGTGGCTGTGAAGCAATCAACCACTCACTAAATGAAACCCGATCTCGGGGGCAAGCCGTCACATCAGGCCAAGAAATGGGTTGATACACGACAACCCTTCACTTAACTCCGTACTCCCAGAGTGCGAGGCGGAGTATAAACATTTTCCTAACTCCGTACTCCCAGAGCGCGAGGCGGAGTATAAACATTTTACTGAACTCCGTGCTCCCAGAGCGCGAGGCGGAGTACAAACTTTCATTCGACTCCGTACTCCCAGAGTGCGAGGCGGAGTATAAACATTTTCCTAAATCCCAGAGTACTCCGAGAGCGCGAGCTGGGTACAAACTTTTACTTAACTCCGTACTCCCAGAGCACGAGGCGGAGTATAAACATTCACCTAACTCCGTACTCCCAGAGTGCAAGGCGGAGTATAAACATTTACAAAACCCCAGAATACTCCGAGAGCGCGAGCTGGGTACAAACATTTTTCTAACTCCGTACTCCCAGAGTGCGAGGCGGAGTATAAACATTAACTTAACTCCGTACTCCCAGAGTGCGGGGCGGAGTATAAACATTTACAAAACCCCAGAATACTCCGAGAGCGCGAGCTGGGTACAAACATTTTTCTAACTCCGTACTCCCAGAGTGCGAGGCGGAGTATAAACATTAACTTAACTCCGTACTCCTAGAGTGCGGGGCGGAATATAAACATTCATTCAACTCCGTACTCCCAGAGCGCGAGACGGGGTATAAACATACGTCAACTCCACACTTATCCCCTATACTGGGGGCAGAACCATAACACATAACAAGTTGAAGACAGAAAGGGAATAAATTTTCATTTCCACTATCAACAAAAAGAATCTGATTACAAAGTGTTTAAAGAAAATTCTGCTAGTGGGAGCCGAATCCACATCTGTACACGGCTACAGAAAAATCAACAAAATGCTACCCTATGCAACAGAGATTTTAAGAAAGAGTTCAATCTTTCTTCTTCCTTATCTTCTTCTTTGGGGTAGCTCCACCAGATCCGCTGCCTGACTTTCTCCTCGACCGCTTACTCTTTTCAGGCTTGCCCTCCGGCAGCGATATAATGTCAACATCTTCCTCAGAACTGGAGGCGATGGAAATTCTTCTAGGAGGTCGAGCTGGAGGCATAGGAGTAGTAGCAGGAGGAGGGACAGGAGCAGTTTCAATCACTACAGTACCGCCCGGTGAAATCACCATTAACGGGGCAGGCCCGGGCGGATTCATACCAGCATTCCCTACTGCCTTCTCGGCATCAATCTCAGCAATAATGTCGTCCTCACGAGATGCTTAGGCCGCATCGGACATGCCAATAGCTGGCATAGATGAACTAACGGCCGGAGCAGCCCCACTCGCAGCATCGGACGGGTTGACAGAGGGATCGATGGGTTCATTGAGAAGCTCCTCAATCATTTGAGCGCTGAAAGAAAACATATTTGCATCTCCCTCCTCGCCAATCAAAGTAGAAGTCGTGATGGCTTCAGTAAAAACAACCCCTTGTGTTGGATGAGGAACTGATAGAGCAAGGGGCGCAGAAACAACGACTTCAGTCACTGAAATGCGACAAAACGAAGATTGTTAGCCAAGTGTGTTGCTTAAGGTTCTTCACAACTAAACTACGAGAAGCGTTCAAATACCTTCCTTGGTCTGGACCGAAACGTGGGCAGAATCCTCGGCGGAAGATAATAATGGTTGGTCAGGATTATATGCAGGAACAGACTGAGGATCTACCGCACCAGTGGTTTCGGGCAGTGTTGGAATTACAGCTCCAACACTTGTCTCGTGATGCGCGATCCCCGAACCTTCGCCTGTCTCTAGAGATTGAACGCCAAGCTTTTCTTTCGCCATAGAGATCACCGCCTCATTAAGGACCTTCCTCTCATCCTCGGTGAGCAAACGCATCTCCAGCTCAAAATCGTCAAGCGTTTCATCTGGATGCGCTGCTTTTTTCTCATTCACCAGCCGGGTCCAGGCATTGTACAAGATCATGGAGTCATCTCCCAGCCACGCTAAATTTCTGTGTTCCAGCACATTAGCGTTGTACGTGACTAAGAGATCATCAAACTCGGCATCTAGCCTAGACCTCTCCTCCAAAATCTTTTCCTGAATTTCTGCTTCCGCAGACTTAGCCTTGACCGCCGCCGCAGCAAGTTCGGCCCTAAGAGATACTGCTTGGTCGCAAGCCTCTTGAGCAGTGGCGTTTGCATCGTCCTTCTCCTTCACCATTTCAGTAAATTTGGCCTTGAGCTCATTCAGCTCTTTAACGGCTAAGTCTCGCTCAGCTGCAATGGTGGTGTTGCGGTGGCCCATCTCTTCCACCGTGGCGCAGTGTTCCTGCTGCATCCTCGCCAGTTTGGCCACGACATCTTCATGTTTCTGAAGTGTTTCAAGCTCTGACTTCCGGGACGTCTCCACTTCAGATTGAAGAACCTGAATGATGCGTTTCTGTTTGACAATGTCAGCATCACGTTCAGCAATGGTCTTCGCCCGGTCAAAAGCCACTCTAGAAGCCTTCACGGCTGCCTTGTACCACTCCTTATACTGAGCGTAGAAGTCGTGGATATAACTATAAGCAGTGGTCTCAGCGTCCGGAGGAATTCTTTTAAAGTTAGGAGGGAAGACATAGCCATCCATGCAAATTTCAGGGTAGTCATTTTTCATTTGGGCGAGTTTAGCAGCTCCCTCGCTTGTCAACTCAGCCGGAGCTTGTTCAATTATAGCGGCTGCTGTCGGTTCCATTCTTGGCCGCTGAGCATCAGGCCGAGAAGATTGAGAAGGCAGCTGTTGTTGATGAGATGGCCCTGGGAGGTCTACTGGGGCCCTGGGAGGCGGAGGAGAGCGAGATCGGGGTTGGTACTGGTATCCCCGGTCTCTGTCAGAATAATCATAGCCAGAACGACCACGCGAGTAATCTCTGTCTCTATCATAACGCTCTTGACTTGAATAGCTTCGCCCATGATCCCTATCTGTTTCTCTCCTGCGGGAATCGTAAAATGGAGAAGATTGGCGCACATTCCGAAGCCTATCCAGAGTAGAGCCACGTCCTGACATCTCACCTGCGATAAGAAAGAATTACGGATTAGGATCCCATAAAGCAATGTTTACTATGCAAAAGTCATGAAATGCTGTGGAAGTGTGTGTAAATGTGTAAACCCCCAAACCGACCGGAAGTGTTGACCGCACTTAAAGGAAAGGGCTCGTTCATGTTTAGGACATCTTGAAATTCCTCCAACCCAAGATTATGAGAAATCGATATATAATCTGGGATGGGAATGTCGTCAAGCTCTTTGAAAATGTCTCTCGAATGAGAAGGGGCGGCCTCAGAAATCATAACTCCGGAAATGGGAGGAGACACATCCACAGATTTCCACCCCTTAGACTTAAGTTTTTTTGGAAACGGCGGCCTTGCCTTTCCGTCTTCCTCCCGACTCCTCCAAGTTTCCCGAGAGGTCAGCCATTGGCTCCGAATCCGTATGGGTTCTTTCTTCGTCACTCGCCTCGATTATTCTGATTCCGAGTGACTTCTTCACTTTTCTCTTCTTGGTTTTCTTCTTACCTTCCTTCTTGGAGGCGGGCTTTGCCAATCCCTCGACGACTATACTTTGATTGATGTCGATCAAACCAAGAATTCTTAAGTTATAATCGTTCAGCACCGAGTCAATATGTCTCAACTCGCTTGGAACTTCTTGAAGACTTCGGACGATACCTTTGAAGCGCCCTCTGTCGGGTCTGGAGATAATGGCTGTAAAGGGAATGAAATGTCAATTTTAACACCGAATAGCTATTGGTCAAGAAAACAGGTTAAGGCGCTTATGTCTAGACAACCATCGCCTAGCAAAACCCGGAGGGCATCGAACATAGAACCACTCGTTCTTGAAATAACTCAGTCGAGTCCAAGCTCCAACTACAACTTGGAAATTCCTAACTGCCTCCAGAAATGTAAAAGACGGGCTATCACCCCTACTCTTGAAGTTAAATATGTGTCTGATCTCGGTGGGCCTTGGCGGGCGAAAGAGACAGTCCATAAATATGACAAAGGCACTGTTCAACAATGCGTGCCCGTTGGGATGAAGTTGTGAAGGAGCGATTCCTAAATATGATAGCATCCCTCTGATGTATTGACTGAAAGGAGGGAGAGTTCCGGCCGCGCAAGCATGGCGATAAAAAGCCGTATATCCTTCAGGCGGATTGTGCGGTCTATCAGTGGCACTAGGCAATAATACGTCACCTAGAGATATGTTATGCTTTAAGCATATTCGTCCCAATAAGGATTCGGAGATGTTAGATTGAACCGAATCAACAGGGTCCTCAATAAATATAGCCTTTGGCAATTCATCTGGAGCTGGATCGATTACATCGGCAGGAATATCGGGAATCTCAAGCACCGGAGGAGTCGAGCTCTGTACCTCTTGTTGTTGGGAGCTCGAAGATTCCATAATTAGCTAACTCATCAGAAAGCAACGTTAAGTTCATAAACAGCCCGTGCATGCCCCAGTGTAGTGTGTGTGAACGTGTCGTGCAGTGCAAGTGCTGTGCAAAACCTGAGCAAATTTAACAGAATAAAGCAAGATGTTCGTACAACATAACTTGGGGGTTTGAGAACGAAGATGACCGTCATCGCTGACCGTCACTTCCACACCATCCAAAGGCTACTGCCCACCTCAAGTATAAATCTTTCAGTTGTATTATTGGTTAAGTCATAGTTCCATCGACGAGCCTCAAAGGAAATTCAAGTTAAATCTTTTAGTCAAAATCGATTATGCAAGGCCAAAGCTCGTCGGAGTCAAGTATGCTAAAGTTCATTACGTTCGTCATAGTACAAACTTGAAGTTGGTCGTAGTTCAGATAATGGAGCAAATCAAAGGAGCAATGGTCTTAGAGGACGAAGGCGTTCGAATCCATTGGCACAGAACAATGAGGGTCGAATCGATGGAGTACGACTCCAAGTGTTTCGAATCCATATGGTTCGACTCGATGTAGCCTTATAATGGAGGAACGTTTCGAATCCATGAGCTCCACGTTACTTCGAATCGATCGGTATTCAACTCCTTCGAATCGATCTGGATGATATCACTTCGAATCGATCAACTCAATGCCATTTTCCTCCAAGTCGTCGATTCGGAGCCTTGCCCACAAGATCGATTCGAACCGGTCGTTCTAGGATCGATGCGAAGCAGCAGAAGACAACACTCTGATCGATTCGACTCGAAAAGCATCACTCCTCGACTCCGTCGAGTCAACCCATTTCATTCAGATCTCGTCACTCCCCAGAATTTTCTAAGGCGAAGATAGTTCTTCATCTCGAATCGATCCCTCGAGTACCTGATTTGATTACGAGTGGAAGCGTGGACGAGCTTGATCGATTCGTAACAGGCACGTCAGTTATAACCCTGGAAAAACGATTCGAAGAAATAACTGGAGCAATGGTGAAAAGTAAAAAGTGAGAAGTGAATAGGACCCCGGTATATATAGGGGAAGTAGGACGATTCGCCTCCCGGTACGCTTGACCGGCTTCTACAGGTGAGAAAATCGAAACTAATCGATTCGTTGCAGCGAATTCGAATCCATCGTAACCCACTGCCTCGAATCCATCACAACATGGAGTCGTTCCACTACTACGAATCCATTCCTTAGTGCGAATCCATCCGGTTTCGAACCCTTTTGCGACGTCGACTCCATTCATGCAAATATCGATACAAAGCGTCATCGATTCGAAGAAACCACCGAACATCCGATGGATTGAAGGTCTTATCGATTCGAAGCACGAGGTTCTTAGGGCCATCAATTCGACAGCCATCGATTCGAACCAACATAGCTTCGAATCCATCGAAGACCGCAGACGAAAAGGGACGAATCGTTTTGATATGAAAAATTGCTTGTCTACTCTCTATACCGATTCAGGAGAGGATCGATACGAGAGGATGATCATAAACAATCATAAAAGCAGTATTTTAGCTCGAATCTCAGACCGGTCCAGGAGAGGACCGATGCGGAATTCGATAACAAACCAAACTAACAACGACTTGCGGTCACGCGACGTTAACCAAAGTCAAGATAATACACATATGCACATATCTCTGACTAGGGTTCGATCTTTGTCATTTACAGGAATCAAATGTCCATCTCGTCATAACTCGAAGAACTAACAGCCAGTTACAATTATACGACGGTCAATTACAGCGATACAGAATGCAACTTTCGATAAAGCATGCTGTAGCTATCCAATGAGAGACTGCAGCTTTTCAAAGCACGTCGTGTTTACACAAGACGTACTTTGGGGGGCAAATGTTATCCCGCCTTTTGGCAAGGCCGTGACACCAAAAAGTTGACAGGAAAACTAAAGGCAGTTCGTCGTTAAAGTTCGTTATGTGCAAGTTCGCCATGGATATCGATGAATTTTGTCGGATGTCCGGATCAGGCTACAATTGATAAGGCATGACAAGTAAAGCCACGCAAACCAACGTTCCAAATCTCAAGTCAATCCGAGTTCGTACTCTCAAGATATCATCGATGCAATTTGGAGTAGGCAATCTATGATTCGAATCCATCAGAAGATGCCATGGTTCGAATCGATCTGGGGTAGCCTTAGGTTCGAATCGAAGCAAATTTCCCTACTTCGAATCCATTGAGAGAAGGTGCCTCGAGTCCATGGAACACACGGCCTTGCTTTGAATCCAGAAAAAGTACCTGGCTTCGACCCCATCAAGCGTGTCCTCTCTTCGAACCCAACAAGGTAGGAGACCTTCGAATCCATCCAGTTGTAGGGACTTTGACTACATTTCATAACTGTCTTCGAATCCATCCTGGTGAAGCAGATTCGAATCGATCAATAGTGGCATACCTTAATCGATTCGAACGATCACTGATCCAATTGATTCGAAGGGAACGCACCTTCGAATCCAGTACCTTCGTATCCCCCAAGTCCACACAACTAAAACCCGGGGTATGACCCAGAAAACTCGGAGAAAAAGGAGGATTGACTCGAAGCACGCGCACCATGTCATCGCCTTAACGTACAGAAGCCTGGATTCGACCCTATGGATTCGAATCATATCGATTCGAACGAATCCATAGAACGAAGAACACGAAAATCTCCAACTTGAATCGATCATAACTCGAGTTCTACAAGTCCAAATGCCATGAAATTTTCACAGAAGCTTAAACACATGATGAAGAATGTTCACACCAAATTTCAGCTCGATTGGATGATTTCTTGATCGATTTGAACCAAGGGTCGAATCGATCCCAAAGTGGGCCCGGATCTCCAGATTTCGGCCATGTGGGCCCCCTGACGTACCAGAACTGGTCTCCACTCATTTTAGGCGAAATATCAGCCTCCTACACCTATAAATAGAACCCCTGGTCATTCAGAAAAGGGGTCGGAGAATTCTAAGTACTGAAGAGCGCCCTGATTCTGCCAGATCTACTCCAGAACACCGCCGCTGCTTTAGATTGACACTTAGCATTTAAATTCAGTTTTAGTACATTATAAACTACTGTAACCTTCAAGTATCGAGCAATAAAATCATCAAACTTCATAGTGGACGTAGGCAAAACGCCGAACCACTCTAAATCGCTTGTCTTTGCAATTTACTTTCTGTTGTTTGGAGTTTTTGTTAGATAATCCACAGTTTTAATTTTTATTCTTCACTTTTATCTCTTCAAAAACTTCCGAAGAGTGTTGTGCCCATTTTTGGTACAAACAAAAATTTTACCACGAAAGCAACAATATAACTTCCGTTGCCAAATTCCAAAAAATTTCAGTTTTACCCCTATCTTATTTAATTAATTTATTTAATTTACTTATTCACTTATTTGTTTATGGTTGATTTTGCCGGGTGTTACACTCGTATTTCATATGCTATTATAGTAATGTCAGAAATAGTGAGAGCATGTCATATAACACTTATTGGTCGCATTAAGTTATGAAAATTGCTTTCTAAAACGTACCAAACATTATTTATGGAATAATAATAATTTTCCAGTATCGACTGAAAAATAGGCATAGTTTTTTTTCAATATGAATATTATGATTATTCATTATAAAATAAAACTATAATTGTGGTATTTGTGATGCATTGGAAAATATAGAAATATCTGAATTTATTTGCAATTATTTTGAAATTATGGATTAAGCCACAGTTTTGAGAAATAATTTATGATTATACGATCATGAATCATATGGTACTAGTAAATTATTTCTCAAATAATTACGAGCAAAGCACTCATTCAGTGGGAGCATTATAAGAGTTGATGAACTCTACAGATTGAAACATGTAGATATATGCAATCGAAAGTTCCAAAATAGTTCCACGTATTTTGTTGTATTCACGATGAATTATCAAAAATATGAACATATACATATAATACACATATAATATGTTAGTGACGAGTTCATATAATATAAAAGAGAAGTAAATAAAATAATGTGCGATAGAAAATAAAATGATTCGATTTGATCGAATACGTGAGTATATTAGAAAGAGTTCCGAACATACCAAAAAATGAATAAAGATTCAATCTCAAAAGTCACTCCTTCCTATGATACATAATGATGTAACGGTAAGGAGTAATTGAACTTTGTTGAACGAAATAAGATTAATTGTGAGTGAAGTTGAATTAACTTCTTTCTATAAGGTCGTGTACTTAGGAGTAGTGCATAAGGTTAAAATTAATTTCATATAAAGAATGATTTATAAAATCATACAAGATAAGGGTTTATAAGAAACCCCAATATATCCTAGACCAAGGAGTTGTGAAGCTATGCAAATCGAAAGATTTCACGTAATAATTGTACATGCAGGATCTTGTATGAGTTTCCCCAAAAAGATTTAGGAATAATTGTCATTGGATGACCAATATATATATATATATATTGAACATAATATATGTCAATAAGAACAATGGCGGCGGAAGATTCGAATGAAAAGAACGAAGCGAATACTGCAGCTGAGGTCTCAATAATAGAACCTATTTCAGTGGTTAATGAAGCAGATGACACGGGTTGGACAGAGGTTCGTCACAAGAAGAAAAGTGTAAATCAGATTAGAGATCAGCAGCAGCCATCTAGGGTTTCAGTGGGTCCTAGATCTAGGGTTCCTGTTCATATGGGACCATATCCCAAAACGAATTCTAGGGTTATATCACAGGCGGGGTCTACCAGCAAACCAAAATTCAAGGGAGGCATCAGATCGTGGGTAGAAGCTATATTTGGTAACACGTATATAGATGGTGGGGTCAAAAATTTGACTTTTTGGAAGATGATGAAGGGGAATATGCAGATCCGGACGATGAGGTATTTAATAATGCAAAAAATCTGTGGGGTACTTCTCTCTACATATATGTTGCTGGTAAGAAACCTTATTATATTCACCTTAATGCATATATTAAAAGAGAATGGAAACCTACTGGTAAATGGGATGTTTTCCCTCGAGAAAATGGATTTTATCTTATAAAATTCAGTAATGAAGCAGATTGTAAAAAAGTCTTGGATGGGGGTCCCTGGTTTATAGATAGCAAACTTATTTTCACTAAAAGATGGGAACCAAATCTTAGACTTGAGGGGGATATGCTAGAATCCCACCCAGTATGGGTAAAACTGAAGAACTTGGATCTATCTTTATGGAATGTGAGAGGAATCAGCACAATTGCTAGTTTAATTGGTAACCCTCTAGATATGGATGATTATACCAGACATGTTAAAAGATTAAAGTATGCAAGAGTTCTTGTAGAAATCAAAGCAAGTGACACAATCAAAAAACAAGTGAGAGCTAAAGACAGAAATGGTAACATATACATTCAGGATTTAGAGTATGAGCATATCCCACCCATATGCAGTAATTGCAAGTGTTTTGGCCATACCTTGGATCAATGTGAGACAGTGTCTCCCCCCATCAAACAAGTCTGGAGACAGAAGAAACTACTGATCAAAATTTACAACAAAATACGTCACAGACTGATCCAAGTGTAGTTGATACTTATATACAATCTGAAACAACAATCTCGAAGACTACAGAGCGGGTGGAAAATAAGGATGAGACGGAGGAGGCAGACCAGGATACAGGCCACCCAGTGAATGTAGAGGAGATGAATACTGCATAGATCCATAGCTTGGAAGAGGAGGTAACAAAGAGCTCATCTGTAACACCAGAGGAAGAACATGATATCAATAATGTTAATCTTGATAAAATAGATTCAGGTTCTGAATCTGAGGGAGAAAGCAAAAATAAATATACTACTTCTAACTTAAGCTACGAAAAGCAGTTTAAGGGAAAAGAATCTAAAGGAAAGGAAAAGGCGAATTTCAGTCGCGAGGTATCTCCTATGAAATTGAGGAGTCGTCCTCCTACATCGAAATGTCTATAATCAGCTGGAATGTAAGAGGTCTAAACAATGATACTAGACGTCTAGACCTCTTAAACCTAAGGAGAAACTATTCTCCTTCTATATTAAGTATTTTAGAAAACAAACTTACATATGATAATCTTAAATTTTTCATGGATTCTCTTGACTCTGAATGGGATTATTTGCATAATAATAATGTAGGGGGAAAAGGTCGCATATTATTTTTATGGAACAAAAAAGTATGGCAGGTAAATTTGTTGAATAGGGATGATCAACAACTGACTGTAAGTGTTCAGAATTTGGGTGGGCTTAAGCTGATCCTAAGTTGTGTCTATGCAAGTAATTTAGCTTCTCAACGAACACATTTATGGAAAGCTATCATAGAGATTAGCAAAAAATTCACTGAACCGTGGATAGTCATGGGAGATTTTAATGCAATACTTAAAGAAGAGGAGAAAAAAGGTGGGCTTACCGTCAGAGTATCCCAATTGGAAGAATTTAATAACTGCATCATTGAAGCTGGATTATTAGAACCCATACATGGTGGCCTGAAATATACATGGAGAAGTGGAGAATGTAAGAAAATATCATGCAAGCTAGACAGAGCTCTTATTAATGTTGCATGCATAAATAAACTGTCTAACATTAAAGTCAGCATACTTCCCCCCTCTACCAGTGATCACTGTCCCATTCTGATTAACTTAATGGAGAGGAACTTGTCTGATAAAGGTAGACCGTTTAGATATTCTAATCATTGGAATGAAATAGAAGGCTACACTGAAGTCATTAATTTTAAAAATTTACCTAGGGAGGAGGGGACTCAATGTTTCAAACTTGTGCAGAAAATTAAGTCTGCTAAGGCACACCTTAAAGAGTGGAACAGGAAAAGACTGAAAGATGGTGACCAGATCAATTCTTTACAGAATCAATGTGAAGAACTTTTAATATTAATTGACAAAGGTGAGGCTACAGATGTCACTTGGAATCTGTATTATCAAACTCAAAGCAAGCTAAAGGAGGCGCTCAGAATAAAATCTATAGAATTAAAGCAAAAGGCCAAAGAAAAATGGCTGACTGAAGGAGATGAGTGTACCAAATTTTTTTATACTAAAATGGCTGTCAGAAATAATTTTAATAATTCTAATCATCTTATGGATCAGAATGGTAATCTGACCAACAATTTATATGATATAAAAGAACAAACTATAAAATATTATACTGAAATGTTTAATGGTCATATTAACAATACTCTACCAGAAGTTCAGTGCAGGAGGCTGATAAACTTCAAAGGGAGAAGGATGTTGGGCAAGAACATTTCCATGAACGAAGTCTGGGAAGCCTTGAAATCCATACATGTTGATTCCAGTCCAGGGCCAGATGGTATGGGAGCTAAATTCTTCCACGTTCATAGGGAAGACCTGAAAGAAGACATTTTATCAGCTATGCAAGATATATTCCAAAATGGTAAATTTGTGAGAGAAATTAATCACACATTTATATGTCTAATTCCTAAGAAGGAAAATCCAGGAAAAATTGAAGACTATCGGCCTATTGCTTGCTGTAACGTGGTGTACAAAATTCTAAGCAAGATTCTTTGCAACAGAATGAAACTCATCTTACCTGATCTGATTTTAGAATGTCAAAGCGCGTTCATCAAAAGCAGAAGCATATCCGAAAACTCATTGATGGCACATGAATTGATTAGAAACTTCAACAAACCAGGTGCGGACAAACTCTGTCTAAAGGTGAATCTTCACAAAGCATATGATAAAATAAACATAAATTTTATTATACATATGCTAAAAGCTATGGGATTCCCTTCAAAATTTGTGAACATAGTTAAAGAATGTATCTCCACACCGACTTTCTCGATTCTGATAAATGGCATACCAAAAGGTTTTATTGGGTCCAATAGAGGTATCGGGCAGGGGGATCCTCTATCTCCTTATTTGTTTACAATAGCTATGGAATATTTTTCATTACAGATGGAGCTGGCAACCTATAACAGACTTATCCAACCCATATACAATTTTCAGCCTATTGTTACACATTTACTCTATGCAGATGACCTTCTCATTTGTATTAAAGCCAATCAGACTTCAGCTAGAGCTGTAAAGGACATTTTTTGCAATCTAGAGAGATTTACTGGACTCAGACTGAATGAACAAAAAACCAAATGTTACTTCAATAAAACATGCATTAGAAGGAATGAAATTTTGGAGTACTTAAATGTGAAAGAAGGAAACCTTCCTGTCAAGTATCTAGGAGTACCTCTATCATCCAACAAGATAACTGACAGAGAATGTGCAGTTCTAATCTCTTCAATCAGAGACAGACTACAGGGATGGAGTTCAAGACTCCTGTCTCTAGCAGGCAGAATTGAACTGGTGCACACTGTTATACATTCCAAAGTTAATTTCTGGCTTCAAGCATTCCAACTCCCTGATGCTTCAATACAGAAGATAGAAAAAGTCTGTGCAGATTTTATTTGGAAAGGGGGGTTACACAAGATTAAATATGAGAATTTATGTAGACCCAAGGAGGAAGGAGGAGTTGGTCTTAGAAAACTTACAAACATGAGGATGGTCTATACTTTGAAGCAAGCTTGGAGAATCATTAAAGGAAAGGGTTTGTGGGGGAACTGGATGAGGAAAAGATATATCAGAGGTAATTTCTGGTGTATCACTACAAGAAAATGTTCTATTAATAGCAAGTGAGGATTGCACGAGAGTTTGACTTGCTATAGTTATGTATGTTAGCCATCATTCAAGATAAAACATAGCTTGTGTTCACGCCATCTTTAACCTAAACGAAAATTTGACGGTGAAATTTTATTTTTGGCTCCTTCTTATTCCTAAGCCGCCGAACATTCCTTTTCCCATCGCTTCCAGATTCCAAAATAGCCTCTACGAATCTCCTCTCTGGCCACACAAATCATCTTGAATCGCAAATCTCAATGAAGTCGATTCCTGCATGAAGTCGATTCCATGACATTCATCTACAAACATTCAAAGCTTGCCGCGACATTCATCTACGAAGTCGATTCCTCCATGAAGCTAAAACGCGAATCTCAGTGAAGCTAAAGCGCGATTCCTCAAGGCATCTTAGGAATGATTCTACAGCTCGACTGAAGCATGATTTCAACTCGCAAACTTGACATTAGGTACACTTTTCAATTTCTGTTTTTTTAATTGTGCATTTAATGCTTGAATTAAAATTTTCTGAATGGTTTTGGAAATCTTTGGTGAAGAAAGTATTATATATAGGTGATGTACACGAAAATGAGTTAGAAAGTTTGTTGTTTATTATTTATAGGTTTCGATTTTGAATTGGCTTGTGATTATTTTCCTTGTTTGCAAATTAAATAATGCTATTCAGTTGATTACAAACTAGTTTTCTATTGAAGCAAATTAGTTTTTCACTGGGGCCTACAAATTAGTTTTTTTTAAGCTAAAGTAAACAAGATGTAAAGTAATTTGATTTGCAATATTTGATTGAACAGAACTGAATTTGGAGAGTATAATTGATCTTGTTTCATTGATTCAACATATATATGTACATAGCTATTTATAGAACAAAATGTAATGGTCCATTTGCTAATTGGTACGGATCAATACAAAAGATGATTTCTGCTTTTGGTTGAAACAGTTTGAATTTGAGATAAATTCATTTGCTCAGCTGCACACATATTCATTTGTCTTTAATAGAAACAAATGCTTGAAATTGGTACTTTAGTTTAAACAATAACATCTTAGGTTTT
Source organism: Allium fistulosum (assembly GCA_030737815.1). NCBI lineage: Eukaryota > Viridiplantae > Streptophyta > Magnoliopsida > Asparagales > Amaryllidaceae > Allium > Allium fistulosum. The sequence goes on along the minus strand of CM060904.1, from coordinate 437,044,671 downwards.
AAAAAATAAGGTGATAATAAAGCTTAAATAAATGATGGAGTACGGATAATTTAAAATGCATTGGTATATTTTATAATATTCGATGGCTGTTTATTTACATTGAAAATCTAAATTTCATAATGTATTTTGACGATGCTTTTATAACCAATAGGTTGAAACCCATGCTCTGCATATGGGAATCGTTAAAATCTACATTGATGGGACTATTTGAAAAGAGGCAAGCAAGAAAATTATTTATATACATACAAGACTATGAAGAGAATGATCCTAAAATGCACGAGGGGTTAGATCTGAACACAGTTACCACCAGAGAACTTATTTCATGAGTACCTTCCATTTTCTTTATTACTTTTTTTAATTATAAGCAAATTTGTTTCTATGTGGTAGAAGTTTATGGTATTACGATGCAGTAAATATGAGTTATAAGAGAGCACGGTTGAGTTCATTGGCCATGCATTGGCACTCCAGAGAGATGATAATTACTTGGATCAACCTACAATCGACACTATCAAAAGAATGAAGGTATCTGCTATTTTTCAAACATGTCACGTCTTATAACCGATGATGACCATTGCTCCAAATTGTTTTGCTTTGTTATAATAGCTATATGCCGAATCCTTGGCACGCTTTGTACTTAATTAGTTTTTTATTTTCCTCATCCTTCTTAATTTTATTGCTAGGGATGCCACACTTTAGTTTACTTTCTTTGTTGTGCTTGTCGTTCCTACCATAATAATGTGATAGTTATAACATCAAGTAGTTGATAGTTAATTCAATTTGACATAGTCATTGCAAAATATCAGGTTTATGACAAATCAGTAATTACTTTGAGCTTATATTATATGCAATATCAAATCTGATAAGAAGAGTTGATCTTCAACTATCTTAACTTCATGGAAAGTACTTGTTGAATATTGCTCTGTTTATCGTATGGAACGTAGACATCTTTTAAATTACCTGTTGAGTTAGGTTTGAAGCAACTCATGATTTTCTGGAGATCATAGTAAACAGAATATTAGGATTAGGATCGATTCGGAATACAATTCATTTGAGTAACTCCAGTTTATTATTAATTATGTCATTGTTAACAGTATAAAGAACTAACCATCTTTAAATAATGCATCATTTAAAATTATCTAGTATCCGAAAAGAAATATACCACTGCCATCATGATAAATGTTGGTCTTCAAATTATCCAATATTGTGCTTATCATTAATGGGGCTTATAGAATTTGGAATATCAAAAGTCTACAAATTAAAATAATTTAAATGTAAAAAAAATAAAAGAAAGATGAAAGGATAAAACTTCTGTAAAAATCCATGAAGAATGTAAATGAATGCACCAATGCTTTGAATGTGATGTTGAATGATATTTAATGCAAAGATTGAATTTCAGATCACGGCTACGAAACAGACACCAAAGGCACCATGCACAAATTTTTCTTGCTTATCCATACGATATATATTTAGCAAGCAATAAAAGACAATGCAAAATGCATGCAGGTCTTGACATACAGAAAAGAGGCATGATGTATAATTTCTATTTTACAAATAATAATAATAATATGAAATAAATAAATGCTGCATTTTGCTTTGTTCAGACTTATAAAAATCCATGTAGTAAAGCAACAAAGTGCAGACCTTTAATAATCGATGTAAAATGGGTAAACTAGCAAATTTGAGGTAGTTTCTAATGAAATCGGATGAATGAAGTGATACATATCTCCTGTAAATTAGCAGTAGGCTATAGCACATTGAATGAAGTGCTGCCTGTAAAGTAGCAGTATGCTGTAGCACATTGAAAAAAAAATCTGAATTTCCTATCTTGAATATCATATTATTTTGCTCATTATATTAAGGGCTTTTATAGTTGTTCTCTTTACTTTTAATTTAAGTCTTTTTATTGTATACTTCAAAACTTAAGGTGGGAGCAAAAGTAGGAACAGAGTTGGCTCTCTCAGCTCTATCTCCTGTTATCAACAAATTGGCTTCTACCTTCGTGGGCGATGTAAAATGATGCTCAGCTGAGACATCTAGATTTTGGTTTTCTTGGAATACATTTCTCTTCAGGCTCTGCTCTTTTAGTTTCATGGTTCCAAGTTTGAAGCTAATTATTTCAGGTTCAATCTTATCAATTATTTTTTCTCCTTTATATGTACTCTTATATAAGTTGAATTTCATTTTTGTTTTGATTCATTGATCATCTGCTGAATGCGTGAAAAAGTAAATTAAGTAGAAGCTGCTCCAGTGGGTTGTGGAATTATTTGATGAGTTATGTTATGGAGAAAGGTGATACGGTTGAGAGTTTATCGAGTAGGTTTGGAGTTAGTATGGATAGTATTGAGAGGGCGAATGGGATGACTGGCTCTGATGATGGTTTAAGATTTAGTGATGTTCATTACATTCCTTTGAACTCTGGTCAGTCCTTTTTCTTCTTCCTTCTTTAGGATTTCTATTTATTTTGGTAAATTCTGATGTGGCTTTGTGTTTTATGCTATTTGGGTTAGTTAATTTAAAAAGGAAAAAAAGGGTACTTTCGTTGTAGTGAATATTAGTAGTGCAACTGCAAGTGTCAAATCACGCAATACTTGATTCGATCTTATGACTGACCAAAGCCTAACCAGTTTGCTTTGTTTTATGCAATATAGTTGGGAGCATTGTTGATCAGCAATTATTTCCACTTTTCAGTAGTTTTATGTTTGGGTGAAGTTTCCTCTTGCTTTTTGGGTACGCTAATTAAATCTATATGGAAAATTCAGTCAAAATGGTTTAACTGGCTATAAACTTAACGCTCACTTGTATAGCCTCAAATATTTGATTCTCAAGTGCTTAATTCTGCTAGTTGCAAGTAGATCTTAATTGGAATAATGTTGTCTGTCAAAAATTTATGTTTACCAGTATTTGAAGTAAATGAATTTGTTTTCAGTCATTTGCTCAGATATTCACATTCAAAGTTTGAAAAGAAAAACAATGTGATACTTTCTACCAATATGATTGTGGTTTAGGTTTTGTCAAGCAAACTTCATTCAGTGGTTTCATTACTATACAGAGAGCATTTATTATTTCCATAAGTAAATAAGGATGCAGCCATGTGAGTTTGCACAGTTTCCAGCTTCCATTTTTAATGCTTTATAATGGTGAAAAACTATATGATTGTGGTTTAGGTTTTTTTTGTTTTTTTATTTTATTTTTATTTTTTTGGATCAAATCTCATTCACAGTAGTTTTATACTTCTATAATTATATAGGGAACATCCCTTATTTCCTTAAGGGAATAAGAATGCAGCCATGTTAGTATGTAGTATGTACGGTTTCTTGCTCCCATTTTTTATGCTTATAACAACGGAAGTTTATATGATCATGGACTGTTACTTTGTTTCTTTGTAATATGTTGCAAGAACATCAATTTCTCTTTTCGTCCCCACATATTATCAATGAAAAGCCTAAGTTTTTACCAAATAAATTAAGTTATATAATATAAGTAATTATTCCTACTTACAAGGTAGAATCTATCACCTTGCTGTTTTATATTGTGATTGACATACCCTATAAATACTTAGTTATGAATGTTTTATATTACCAAATACTACAATTCTTACAGATTTCTTACGTTTACTTATATGGCTATATTGTTGTTGTTCAGGTTCAAGTTTACTATGAAGAATCTTAACTTTAACACACTATTTATGCCTTGTGTTAACTGTATTACATTATATTTGTGTCTAAAGTTTAACCTATATTGGATGCATTTTATTCTGCAGCTGTGATTGGTGATGCGCTTGATATGGAGAAACCTATTGTCTTTTCTCATGCAGAAATTCTCGCTTCTGCGGATTACTTTTCTGATGCAAATTTGCTTGGTCATGGTACCTATGGTTCAGTCTACTATGGATTTCTTTAGGATCGGGTCTGTCTCTTAATTTATTCAAGAAATTGTTCTAGCACCAGGGAAATACCGCCTTATCATTTATGGTAGTTTTGCATCTGCAGGAGGTTGCCATTAAAAAAATGAATGCTACAAAAACAAGAGAATTTATCGCAGAGATGAAAGTTTTGTGCAAAGTTCACCATTCTAGTCTGGTATTGACCTTAATAAGCTTCAACTAATTTTGAACACCTAAAATTTGTGGCATAAACTGACTTGGCCTTTTTTATTCTCACTTTGTCAAGGTAGAGTTGATTGGTTATGCAGCTAGCCGTGATGAGCTCTTCCTTGTATATGAATATGCTCAAAAAGGTTCCCTCAAGAGCCATCTACACTATCCACAAAACAAGGGTAAGATCACCGTGTTTATGGATTGAAATCCTTAAAGGCTTAAATGTCCATTATATTACTTTGCTAATAGGAAATCTTTAGCCTAGGCACTATTGCACTTTGTTTTAATAAAGAATGATTCTTCACCCCATGTTCTCTATTTTGACATCTTTGTTAAATTGTATAAAAATTGACTAGGTATTATAAAAATTAACTAAGTTAACTAAGTTTTACAAAATTAATAAAGTTTATAAAAATTAACTAAATTTAAAAGAAGAATAATAATATAATATATAATTATAGTAATAGTAATAAAATAAAATCATAATATTAATAATATAACAACAACAACAACAAAAAATTAACTAAGTTTAAAATAAGTAACTAAGTTAATTAAGTTTTATAATAATTAAATAAGCCAACGACTTTTTTATAAAATTTAATAAGTTTATAAAATTTAATAAAGTTTTATAAAAATTAATAAGTTTATAACGATACGCATGCAATCGTTGAATAAAGTATTTTAAACATAATTTACATCCATTTCAGGAAATTCCATATGTTATTAATATCATTTCCATATGATTACATAAATAAACTAAATTTTATAAAATTAAATAAAGTTTATATAAATCAATTTAATTTTATAAAACTTAACTAAGTTAATCGACTTTCATATAAATTAATCAAGTTCCATATAAGTTAATTAAATTTATATAATTAAGTTTCACACACATATATATATGTATGTATAGTTATAATTGCTAATTGTTGAATTCCTTTTTCACAGGTAAATTACCCATCTATGGTGCATACAAATGGCAACATGTTGTTGTATATTAGCAATTTGAAGTTCTTTTGAAGTAACAACTTTTTTGGTTTGCATGTTTAATCGTCATATGTAGTACGATCTTTTTTTCACTTGTAATTTTTGCATTTCTAATGTAATGGTCATTAAATATTATGATATATTATGTATTGTTCTATGTGAACGTTAAATGATTAGTTATTTTTCGTTTAATGTGATCTATATAATTGTGTGGAATGATACATTGTGTTTATGTAAATTTGTCAATTATAATGTGGTAATGGATATATACGTACTGCAAAAATGATTTTTAAAACGTTGTTAAGAATGTCAATAATAAGACTTTTTATAGCATGTTCAAAGTGCTATAAAAAAATGTTTTTTATAGCGTTTCTTCTGTTTGCAATAATAGCTCACTGATTTATTACAACATGTTGATTTACAGCGTTTATAAAAACGCTGTAAAAGCCTTTTATAGCATTTTTTAAACGCTATTAAAGGGTCTTTTTGTTGTAGTATAGCATTCATAAAAACGCTATAGTTTTACTTCATAGCAATTTTTCAAGGCTATTACAAATTATGTTTATAGCACTTTTAAACCGCTATGAAAAGTCCTTGTTCATAGCGTCTCTTATAGCGTTTTTTATGTTGCTATTATAGGTCACTGACCTATAACAACATGTTAATATACAGCGTACCAAAACACGCTATAGTAGCCTATAATAGCGTTTTTTCAATGCTATTAAAGGGTGTTTTTGTTGTAGTGTATGCAACTGGATAACAATGCATCATCGACATGGAAAGCTATTATGAGAATAAGGGGTACACTTGCATCATGCTGCACAAGGGAAATTGCTTCAGGAAAGGATACTGATTTATGGAGGGATCCCTGGATCCAAGGAAATTCATTAATTGATATACTGGGACTTAACACATTCTCGGACTATGGTTGCCCAGATAAAAAAGTGACAGTAGCTATAAATAATAATGAGTGGAACTGCTCAGTAATTCCAGTAAGTCAGGAAATCAAAGGAAAAATTCAATATATGCCAATATTTAATGGTCGAGAAAATGATATATGGGTCTGGAAACAGACTGGAAATGAATTTAGTACGAAAACAGCTTGGAATGAAGTTAGACATTTAGATAACAAGGTAGAATGGAGCAAAATTATCTGGAATCATGTGAATAGCCCTAAAATGGCTTTCACAGCATACAAAGCGATTCTCAAGAGACTTCCTACTAAGGATACACTCTCGAAATGGGGTATTTTAACTGAAAAGATGTGTGTTTTCTGTAATCAAGTTGAGGAAGCGCATGAACACCTATTTTTCTCCTGCAAATTTTCGGAAAAGGTGTGGAATATGTGTAAAAATTCTATTAATTCATCAATTCAGACTCACCTTCTAGCTGATGCGATTAATTACCTGATTCATAATAGGGGAAGCGAAAACATGGAATCCAAACTGAGCAGTATTGCCATCACTGTCGCGATTTGGAGTTTGTGGAAGGAGAGAAATCGCAGGGTTTTCCAGAACAAACAAAGGAAACACGAAGAGGTCAGTAAACTCGCGATTAATGACATGCGCCTAGTTCAGAAAAGAATTAAAAATTGGGGTCTTACCTCACGGGGAAGAGACGGAGAGCATACTGGAGCAAGGGATCTGAGTTGTTTATCGGCAAATATCCCAAGTACAAGCTATCTTGTTCATGATCGGCCGCGATGATTGAAGAGGCTGTAGGGTTTTTTTTCCTTTTTCTGTCTTTGGCTTTCTTTTTGGAAAGTATGCGAGATATGTCAGGATTATTCTTTCTTGTCATATATTGTATGCTCTGCTTGTAACTTTTAGCCTGTGTTTTGGGCCTTGCCTTGGGCTGATATGGCTTAATAAATTTCTTACCCATTTTCAAAAAAAATAAAAATATATATTGAACATATGTTTTGTAAATCAAAATTAAATCTGTTTAATATAAGGCAATTTGTGAATGTTCATGGATTCCTCGGGAACCTTTTACAAGTTTCTCAACATTTCCTCCTAGTCGTCTCCTGACGTAGTCTCAATAGACCTTAAGAAGAAGCCGGAAAAGAGGGAATTATTAATTAACAAAAATTCTCTTAAGAAATGGAATAGATGGAAACGGAACAAGTAAGATAACTCACATCTGGAGTGCTATTGATGAAAGCATGGAAAATCATCCCGAATGAAAAAAATACTCTCTCTTGAACATGCTATACTTTTGAGTATAAGTCCTCTATAGGTTTAAACCAGATCTTTGCTTTAAGGTAGATGAAAGAAGAGCCTTCTACCTTGCTTTTGATTGAATATAGGAACCTGATCTGCCGATAGGTATGAGCAACCTGAAACTCCCTCATGAAGATGACATAGAGGCTAGTGAGGATGGTGTAACCATTAGGGTGCAGCTGGAAATGAGCGATTTTTAGGCACATAAGGAAACCCGTGATCCATTAGGAAAGAGGGGCCAGGGCCCTAACCAAGTAGTGGTACCTTGAATAGGCCATGTTGTAATGTCTCCTACTTTGAGTCCCGAAGCTAAGCGCTGCATTAATCTATAGTATTAACTTCTGGTGACAAATACGGTAATGTTAATGGTATCCATGATATCAGAAGCACATGAATATGAAATAAAATCAACACAGATTTCAAAAACAAATTTTTGATTACATTTCAATTCAATATTTCATATTCAATTACATAATCCCAAAACAATTTCCAAGTTTTGATCAAGTATAATTATTACAAATTACTCCAAGAGTAAAGATACCCCCTTGGATGATCAGAGTACTAGATAGACATATCAGTCATAAATACATCACATCGGGAAATACTACTAAATAGCTCCTACATAGCTAACTTTGCCTCCTGCACGTCTTTGGAAGATTCTTCGTCCAACCTACTAAACTTGAAAAGTCCTCAACTGTCAATCTACTCAAATTTAATTTTGAGCGCCCAAGAGTTTAAGGGGAAAACATGAACTTTGTGTCAGACATAAAACCTTGTGTGAATAATTCTATTACATCTTGGTTTTCTGATATTAAGTGAGACCATGCTGCTTCGCGAAATGGATTTCCCCTCATTACTATACTTTTAAAATCATATCTTTTGCAAATCTAAAACTTGCAATCAAACTAATTATAAAATAATAACAATAACATAAATGCATATAAATTAGGTAGTCAATGGACTATCTATCCACACTATAGTTTATCTGGCTAACTATTAACCACTGGCTGACTTGGGCCTACCAGACATAATAAACATTCTAACTTCTGTTAGACTCAATACTAGGTTATCTGCCCTTAACTATCTTCTTCTAGGTTCAACTGATCCTAATGGTTTTGCGGGCTCACCAACAACCTATCTTTACTCTGTCTATTCCCTTCCGTATACAACATTATTTTAGTCCCATCTATGATAAAGCCCTACATACCAGAATTTTGGAACTATATTAGCTTGGGGCTATTACCTAAAGTATAAGGCGCGACCTTATATCAGTCCCATCCGGTCTTTCTAATATCCGAGTCATATATTTTGGGTTAACTATCCTATTCAAATTTCATTTCCTTATAAACAATCTTTACAAATGACATACCCTTGAAATCATATCTTTATAAAACAAGGAAATCATATTCTTTGTTTTACTCAAAATACTTATGCCATGATATATGCTTTACATAAAATAATGTGGATGAAATCTAATCAATGGGATTATCTATCCCTTCAAATAAGTTAAAGCCTCTTTTTAACTTAAAAACTTTAGGCTATAAGGCCAAAACAATACCTTCAAAACCTTTGCTTAAAACCTTTAAACAATCCCTTTCAAAAGAATTGGAAGCATCCCCTTCGAAACCATTATATAAATCTTAGACATCCCCTTTCGAAACCATTTAAAACTGTCTTTCAAAAGTGAAACACCCCACACCCCTTAGTATACCCAAAAAGGGCACACTAAAGAATATGGTGCGTTATATGTATAGCTAAAAACTTATAGAGACTAAATTCACAAGACAAAATAAATAAAACAACGGAAACATTTAAATAGTGATCTCGTTATTCAAAATCAAACTTCATAAAAAGAGTCAAAAAACCCAATACATAAGGTATCTCAAAATACCAAATACATGTCTTATAAAAAGGAAAATACCATCTCGGTCTTACTATCAGAGTACATAATAAAACTGTCCTTCTCATTAGTACCAGCACATCCAAACTCAAATAAAAAGAAAACTGGAAAAGAAGAAGAAGAAGAATACATGAAGAATCTCCAAGAATATAACTCCAAGAAAGCTGAAAGTCTACTGCCCTTGCCTCTGCTGGCCTATCGGGGGGGGGGGGGAAGGGAAAAATAGAGGAGTGGGTTAGACTAAAAGTCTGGTGAATGAAAGTAATTACTAGTATTCTTAAGCAAGATAAAGATAATAGACTTTGCAATAGTTCTAGTATAAAAGGAAATAAAGGAAAAGATAAAGCTGGAATAAAATATGGTTTAATTGTTTGCTTTGCTCAGATAGTTCGATTGGATTGTATGCACTTTTCTAAAACTGCTTTGATTAGGATGAAATCCCAATCCTATTTTAATTAGGCCGAAGTCCTAATTCTAACCTTTGATCAGCCTTCTATCTCTGTTGTGCCACCATGAGCTAGTCCCATCACGTGGGTCCTACAGGAAAAGACATCTGTTTAGCGCTTAGAACTCAATAGCGACTTATATCCCTACTCCGAGGCCGCATGCTCAACCACCGCCGGCTCGCACTATCTGTTGCTCCCCCTTTTGACCTCTTATTTACCATAACTCCAGCATAAGCGTGCCCAGCCTCACCTGTGCTATTGTGAGACCACCAGTTCCTGACTGAAGGGGAATGTTTTTGGTACGGGTCCTAACAAACAAAATCTAGTTGTGCCCCTTGCCCAAATCCCCTGATTTGAGCTTCTATTTATTGACCTCTTATTTACCATTACTCCAGCATAAGCATCCCCAGCCCACCTAATCTATTGTGAGACCATCAGTTCCTGACTGTAGGGGAATGCTGTTGGTACGGGTCCTATTTCTATCTTTGCTTATTAACTTAGTGTAAGTTTTAAAATAAGCCTTTTCTATTATTTCTGCTATGCTTGCTTATTAACTTAAATATAAGTTCTATAATAAGCCTTTTTCTATTGTCTCTAATTATAACCTGTGTGTTATAATTTTGCTTATTAACTTAACCGAAGGTCTAAGTTACAAAAAATAAGCTTCTTTTGCTATTTCTTCTATTTTCTCTTTTCAGTTATAATTACATGTTATAACAATGCTTGCAAATATCTTAAATTTACGTATTTCGGTCTATATCCAATTTATTACAGTTCTTCTTATTTTACATCTAATTTTATGTAAATCCATTGTTCTTATATTCTAGTCCATATTAGCGAATTATTCTCTTTTATTTATTCTGATCGCGTAAAAAGGGTATTAAAAAGAACTAACATTTACAGAATAAATCCCAACATAGAATAGATGCAAATAAAATGTAAATAACAGTAAATACTGTAAATAACTGTAAATAATTGAAAAAGCTATAATTAACAGTAAATAATTGCAAATAACTAAAATAGAATAGCTAAAAGAAAATAGACTGGAAAGCAAGTCCAAAATTTACATAAAAATAAACTGTAAATAAACTTTCATAATGGTTATCCCAAAATTGTGGAAAAACTACAACTATTGGAAACCCTATTATTTTAAATTACTTAAAAATCTGAAAAAATTACTTAAACACTCACCTGTGGTTCTTAGCTCTTTTCCTTGGCCTTCCCGGATCCACTTGTAGGGTATAAAATATTTTAATTAAAATAATCTCCTTGGAAAAATATTCCTTTTAGGGTCCAACCTCAGGCAATGAACCCAGATGGAGAAAATCTGAATGAGAAAAATAGCTAGGCCTAGGGTTTTATTTATAGTGTCACTTGTGGATCTCAGACCGTTGGATTTAGAGATTAAATCTGGTGCAACCATGTCATAGGCTCGATGGAAACTATCGGATGGAAGCACGGACGCATAGGATTGGATTAAAATAGCAAAATGACGTGTTCGAACAAGGCTACGTGAAAGAATGAAGGCAAATCATCCTTCATGACATGTTTGAACAAGGCTAGGGTGGACCTATAGGTTGACCTAGCCATGGTGAGGGTCGACCTTGCCTATTTATTTATTTATTTATTTATTTTTTCTTTTGTTTTCTCGTTTCTTGTTTATTCCATAACTTTTTCGTCTTAGCTCGGATTTTGACATTCTATATATGGAAATTGACCAAAAATTACCACGGACATAATGGTGCAACTCCCGTGGCTCAATTCTGATAATTTCACAAAGTTATTTTATTATTTAATTAATTCGTTAATTAATTACTATATCTTAAATTTCGGGTTGTTACATTCTCCACTCCTTAAGGGATTTCGTCCTTGAAATCTCTAAGGATAGAAGAATGAAACAAATGTTTTCATCCAAGTTTTACAACCAACTACTCAACCATCATCCATTACATCCATTGTCCTTAAGTTTTCTAATGCAATTTATGATACATATGCAATAGTGTAGTGTCAATGTCCCTAACTAATGCAAATGATTAGGCGGTCTACTGATTCAGTCGGCCTCCTTTTATGCAATCATTTCTGTGCCATGTATCCAAATGAATGCAAATTCCCTAATGGTAACTGATAGTTCTATATGCATGCTATAATCATCATCAAAATGCAACAATCATGTGATAATCATCCATTTATAGCAACCATGGAATAAAGTAAAAATAAAAATGCAAATGCGCACACATCCATATGCATATGCTCTAGTGTCCTAGTTAGGCCGATCCCTAAGAGAAAAGAGTTCCTAGTTTAAATATACGCGTCCACTAGCAACCACTTGCAACCACTAGTATCCATTATACGTAACATGTTCTAATAACATGTTTACATCAAATCCTACCATCCATAGGTTAAATCCTAAGTTCTACCCTCCCAAAGGATAATAAAGGAAACTACCTATTCAAACTAAAGACGGGAAAAGGAAATTCTAAAACTTACTATCAAAGAGATGCGGATAAGAGGTACGAATCTTCTCTTCAGCTTCCCACGTAGCATCTTCAACATCATCTCCCCATTGCACATTTACTAACGGGACCTCTTTATTCCTAATCTTCTTGATGTCACGTCCAATGATCTTAGTAGGAATACGATGAACCGATGCTTCTCTCTCCACGTCAACTTCCTCTAGTTGACTAGGCTCCACAATCTCTGCTGAGTCATGTAAGCACTTTCTTAAGTGCGAAACATGGAAAACATCATGTACTCCCGTGAGCCTCTCTGGTAGCTTCACTCGATACACCATCTTCCCTACTCTCTATACAATGGTGAATGGTTCTACGAATCTGGGATCTAGTTTTCCACTTGATCCAAATCTCACCACCTTCCTTAGCAGGGATACTTTAATGAAAACTAAGTCTCCAACTTCAAACTCAATATCCCTCCTCCACTTGTCTGCATAATATTTATGTTTATCTTGGGCTATCTTCATCCTCCTTCTAATCAAATCGATCTTCTCTGAAGTCTCCCTAACCATGTCGGGACCAAGTAGCAATCTCTCTGTAGACTCCAACCAACATGAAGGTGACTTGCAAGGTCTCCCATAAAGAGCTTCGAAAGGTGCCATCCCATTGCTAGCTGAAAACTGTTATTATATGCGAACTCCACCAAAGGAAGATGCTCCTCCCAAGTTCCTCCAAAATCAAGAATGCACTTCCTCAACAAATCCTCAAGCACTCTATTAACCCTCTCCGTTTGGCCATCCATTTGAGGGTGATAGGCCGTACTCAATCTAAGCTGCGTCTCTAAAGCCTCTTGCAAGCTCCTCCAAAACTGCTATAGGGTCTCTATCGCTTACTATGCTAGAGGGAACTCCATGAAGTCGGACTATCTCATGAACATATAAGGATGCCAAATAAGGTTCCGTCCTCTTACTCTTAACCGGAATGAAGTGGGCACTTTTAGTCAATCGATCTACAATCACCCAAATGCTAGTATTCCCCTTCCTAGACCAGGGTAAACCATCTATGAAGTCCATTGAAACACTATCCCACTTCCATTCGGGTACATCCAATGGCTGGAGTAATCCACCAGGCTTTTGCTGCTCCGCCTTAACTCTTTGGTACAGAAGATAATTAGCTACAAACTCCACCACATCCTTCTTCATGCCACTCCAATAAAACATTCTCTTCATGTCCCTATACATCTTATCACCACCCAGATGAATAGTCATTCGAGAATGGTGTGCTTTCTCTAGAACTGCTCTCAACAAAATCACTAGTGTGGGGGACACAAAGTCTTCCATCTCTCCTTATCCACCCTTTGCTATCAATGGAATAGCGTTGGAGATGTCTAGAGACCTCTCCTCTGCTAATCCTATCTAAAATATCCATAAGCTATGAATCCTCTCGCTGCCTCGAGCCAATCTGATCTATGAGGGTAGGCTTAACCTAAAGTGCTTCCAATAATCCCGGGGTAATGTCCCTAGAGGGCTTAAAATCAAAAGTGGAAATAAATTCTAGGCTCTTCCACTCCATGAACATTGGACTAAGGGTTGCTTTCTTCCTACTCAATGCATCCGCAACCACGTTTCCCTTGATAGGGGTATAAGCTATCTCAAAGTCGTACGATGCCAAAAACTCCATCCATCGCTGCTGCTTCAAGTTCAAATCCTTCTATGAGAATAGGTACTTCAATGACTTATAGTCAGTGAAAAGCTCGAACCTCTCTCCTAGTAAGTAATGCCTCCAAGACTTGAGTGCGAAAACTATAGAAGCTAACTCCAAATCATGGTTATGGTAGTTCTTCTCATGTGTCCTCTACTATCTACTTCCATAGCATACTACCCTCCCTTCTTGCATCAACACTACTCCTAGACCCGTCCCACATGCATCAGTGTATACTGTAAAAGGCTTAGCTCCATCAGGTAAAACTAACACTGGTGCACTAGTAAGGGCTCTCTTTAGCATCGTGAACAATCCACGTCCCACACGAATGCTTTATTCTTCTTAGTGAGGCGAGTAAGGGGTGCTAAAATCTTAGCAAAATCTCTGATAAACTTCCTATAATAGTCAGCCAAACCTAGGAAGCTTCTAACTTCGGTAACGTTCTTAGGGGCCTTCCAATCTTGCACTGCAATTACCTTAGCGGGATCAACAGCTAAACCCTCTCTTGAGACTACGTGCCCCAAGAAACGTACCTCCTCTCGCCAAAAGTGACACTTCGAGAACTTTGCTCTCAACTGATGAACACAAAGTGTACGAAGAACCTCCTCTAGATGAATAACATGCTCCTTCATACTCTTGGAAAACACCAAAATGTCGTCCACAAATACTACTATGAATTATTTAGGGCATCCCAAAAAACACGGCTTGTAAAATCTACAAAATATGCTAGGGCATTGGTTAGCCCAAATGGCATAACCAACCACTCAAAGAATCCATCGGCTGTCTTAAATGTCGTCTTATCAATGCTATCGTCAGCGACCCTAAGCTGATGAAACCCAGTAGCTAAATCAAGCTGAGAAAATACTGAAGAGCCAACCAACTGATCGAAAAGGTCATCTATCCTAGAAAGTGGATAACGGTTCTTCTTAGTGAGCTTATTCAACTCCCTATAGTCTACGCAAAGTCGAAGGGAACCATCCGCCTTTGTAACGAAGACGACTGATGCTCCCTACTCAGATACGCTCCTTCTGATGAAGCCTTTCTCCAATAGCTCACTAATCTGCTTACTTAACTCCTTCCTCTCCCTAGGTGCCATGTGTCTCACGGGCAATGCCACTGGCTTAACATTGTCATTCAAATAGATTCTGAAGTCGATTTCTCTCTTAGGGGGTAGCCCCTTAACCTCCTCAAAGACGTTTGGGAAATCTCTGACAATCGAAACTGAATCTAACTCTGCTGATGATGAATCGAGGGAATAAAGGAAGCTCAACATGACTGACCCCTGTGGGTCACAAGAAACCTCGAGAGTCCTACCGCTGCATATCTCTAGTCTGACGACTCTCCTCTCGTAGTCTAATATCACTCCATAAGTGAATAGCCAATCCATCCCCAAAATCATCCCATACTCCGAAAATCCCAATACATAAGCGTCACTGTCAAACTCTACGCCTAGTATAAAAAATTTCAAACCCTTACAAACCATAGATAAATGTGTCGATCCTCCTATGGGGTTTGAAACAACTATGGGGTCTACTACTAAGGAGATATCTAAGCGCAAACAATCAACCAAAGAACTCGAAATAAAAGAGTGTGATGCTCCGAAATCGAAAAGGATCCAAATGGGAAAATCAGAAATAGAGATCAAACCTTCCATGGCGACTTTCCTACCTCTATCTGGTTCGCTGCATGAAGGTGTTGCATCCAATGCCTGAATCTGTACTGTCGGTGCGCCCGCTCCCTGCCCCGGCTTTTGAGGAAAAACTCTACTAAGGTGACCGGGCTATCCGCAATTATAACACCTTTCCTTCATTTTCTCCTTCTTGCAGTCTTTTGCATAATGATCAAGCAATCCGCAGCTATTGCACTTCCCTCCTTTCTTGATTTGCTTATGAGGGCCTTCTCCTTTCTTCTTATCTTTATTGTTCTTCCACCATTTCTTTTTAGAACCTTCCGACTTAGGGACTTCCTTAGACTCTCCTTCCTTAGCTGTATCAAACATGTGGGCCATCTCCACCAGTGACTCATAAGTAGCTCCCATCGGTACATGAGTAAATAATAACCCTTGAAGGGGCTGATTCAATCCCTTTGTGAACATCATGGCCTTCTTGTGCGGTGTATTCACTAGCTCCATCCTAAACCGTGACAACTCATTAAATTGGTTGATATACTCCTTTATAGAAAGACTTCCTTGCTTCAAACTAATAAACCTTTCCAACTGCATACTCTCTTCTGCTTGTGACAAAAACTTCCTTTCAAACCTCTCTCGGAATCCAATCCATCCAACGTCTCTTCCTTCCAACTCAACAACCTCCCACCAATAAGAAGCCTCTCCTTTCAGCTGCCAAGATGCAAGCTGAACTCTCTGCTGATCCTCCAATCCTAATAGCCCAAATATCCTCTCTGTACTCCTTAACCAAGCTCGCGCGTCCACAAAATCCTCCGTACCAGAAAATGTCTTGCCTCTTAGATTGGCGAAGTCCTTGCATAGCTTAGAAAAATTGGCTGCTGCAGGTGGATTGATGGGATTTCCACCCGCTGGTGCTAGATTGGGCGCTTGCCCTTGCACCTCTGGTGTCGTAGCTTGAAGGTATCTACAAAACTAGCCTGGGACTGGGATAACCTCTAGAAGGTTAGCGTCATCCGCCATTCTATGCAAAGAAAAAGAGAACTTAGGCTCGAAAGAATCGAAGGAAGATTGAACTGGACTTTGAGGGGATTTTTATAAAAACTCTCTTATACTTGAAAACTATTTCTAAGAGCTTCTTTCTGAAAAATATTTTTTAAAACAAGTTATTTTGAAAAATTCTTTACTTTTAAAACAAATTTTTAGGAATCCTGTAGCCTTAGGCTCTGATACCAAATGAAACACCCCACACCCCTTAGTATAACCAAAAAGGGTACACTAAAGAATATGGTGTGTTATAGGTATAGCTAAAAACTTACAGAGACTAAGATTCATAAGACAAAATAAATAAAACAGCGGAAACATTTAAATAGCGATCTCATTATTCAAAATCAAACTTCATAAAAAGAGTCATAAAACCCAATACATAGGATATCTCAAAATACCATATACATGTTTTATAAAAAGGAAAATACCATCTCAGTCTTACTATCAGAGTACATAAATAAAACCATCCCCCTCATTAGTACCAGCACATCCAAACTCAAATAAAAAGAAATCTAGAAAAGAAGAAGAAGAATACATGAAGAATCTCCAAGAATATCACTCCAAGAAAGCTGAAAGTCTACTGCCCTTGCCTCTGCTGGCCTATGGGGGTGGGAATGGGAAAATAGAGGAGTGAGTCAGACTAAAAGTCTGGTGAATGAAAGTAATTACTAGTATTCTTAAGCAAGATAAAGATAGTAGACTTTGCAACAGCTCTAGTATAAAAGGAAATAAAGGAAAATATAAAGCTGGAATAAAATATGGTTTAATTGTTTGCTTTGCTTAGATAGTTCAATTGGAATGTTTGCACATTTCTAAAACCGCTTTGATTAGGCTGAAATCCCAATCCTATTTTAATTAGGTTGAAGTCCTAATTCTACCCTTTGATCGGCCTTCTCTCTCTGTTGTGCCACTATAAGCTAGTCCCATCCTGTGGGTCCCATAGCAAAAGACACCTGTTTAGCACTTGGAACTCAATAGCGACTTATATCCCTACACCGAGGCCGCACACTCGACCACCGCCGGCTCGTGCTATCTGTTGCTCCCTCTTTTGACCTCTTATTTACCATAACTCTAGCATAAGCATGCCCAGCCTCACCTGTGCTATTGTGAGACCACTAGTTCCTGACTGAAGGAGAATGCTTTTGGTACGGGTTCTAACAAACAAAGTCTAGTTGCCCCTTGCCCAAATCCCCTAATTTGAGCTTCTATTTATTGACCTCTTATTTACCATTACTCCAGCATAAGCGTGCCCAGCCCCACCTAATCTATTGTGAGACCATCAGTTCCTGACTGAAGGGGAATGCTGTTGGTATGGGTCATATTTCTATCTTTGCTTATTAACTTAGTGTAAGTTTTAAAATAAGCCTTTTCTATTATTTCTGCTATGCTTGCTTATTAACTTAAATATAAGTTCTATAATAAGCCTTTTTCTGTTGTCTCTAATTATAACATGTGTGTTATAATTTTGCTTATTAACTTAACCGAAGGTCTAAGTTAAAAAAAATAAGCTTCTTCTGCTATTTCTTCTATTTTCTCTTTTCAGTTATAATTACATGTTATAACAATGCTTGCAAATATCTTAAATTTACGTATTTCGGTCTATATCCAATTTATTACAGTTCTTCTTATTTTACATCTAATTTTCTGTAAATCCATTGTTCTTATATTCTAGTCCATATTAGCGAATTATTCTCTTTTATTTATTCCATTCGCGTAAAAAGGGAATTAAAAAGAACTAACATTTACCGAATAAATCCCAATGTTGAATAGATGCAAATAAAATGTAAATAACTGTAAATACCGTAAAAAACTGTAAATAATTGGAAAAGCTATAATTAACAGTAAATAATTGCAAATTACTGAAATAGAATAGCTAAAAGAAAATAGATCGGAAAGCAAGTCCAAAATTTACTTAAAAATAAACTGTAAATAAACTTTCATAAAGGTTATCCCAAAATTGTAGAAAAACTACAATTATTGGAAACCTTATTATTTTAAATTTCTTAAAAACCTAAAATAATTACTTAAGCACTCACCTCTGGTCCTTAGCTCTTTTCCTTGGCCTTCCCAGATCCACTTGTAAGGTATAAAATATTTTAATTAAAAAGATCTTCTCCTTGGAAAAATATTCTTTTAGGGTCCGTCCTCAAGAAATGGACCCATATGGAGAAAATCTAAATGAGAAAAATAGCTAGGCCTAGGGTCTTATTTATAGTGTCACTTGTGGATCTCAGACCTTTGGATTTGAAGATTAAATCTAGTGCAACCACGTCATAGGCTCGGTGGGAACTGTCAGATGGAAGCACGGACGCACAGGAGTGGATTAAAATAGCAAAATGACGTGTTTGAACAAGGCTGCGTGAAAGAATGAAGGCGGATCGACCTTCATGTCGACCAACCACTTGCTAGGGTCGACCTAGCCATGGTGAGGGTCGACCTTGCCTATTTATTTATTTATCTATTTATTTTTTCTTTTGTTTTCTCGTTTCTTGTTTATTCCGTAACTTCTTCGTCTTAGCTCGGATTTTGACAATCTATATATGGAAATTGACCAGAAAATTACCACGGACACAATGGTGCAACTCCCATCGGCATCATAGCTATCGAATTGGTTCAAACGTGGCTATCCTTTCGAAAGCTTCTTTTAAAACAAAAACAAGCGACAACTCTTTCGAAAGCTTCTTTCTAAAAAACAAAGGCAAGTTGATTGATTCGAAAACAATTAAAGGTGGGTTCAACCCGTTCGAAAGCATGCTTCGACACCATCATTCCTTTTGCCTTTCTCTATACACTACATACCAATTGCTTGATATCATGTGCATTGGTTTCGAATAAGTGTGAAAGGTCTAACTGGGCATGTTGACGGAAGCAAGCTAAGGTAGTGGCGAAGTTGTAATTCAAAACAAAACTGGTTTATTGCCTTTCAAAATAATTCCTTTTTACTTAACTTGCCCAATTTGTCCAAATATGTTTGGTTGCCTACTCTTTATCAAAATTGTTTTCAAAAAAGGCTGCTGAATTCATAATTTACAATTAAAAACATTTTAACAAATAAGCCATCCTTCTTAACAAAACATGTATAACAATTAAGTCCCTTGAATTAAATAATATTATAACCATGGTAAAATACTTAGAAAAAATTTCCCAAAAATCATAATAATTCACTTTTACTATGCTTTCTATCATATATAAATTTCAAACCTGAAATCGTTATATAATTGCCTCAAATAATTTAAACCCAATATTAACTATTTTCTCTCATAGAAAATTCATAATAAATCCACAATTACTTAGAAAATTATGAAACTTGAAGCACACTTCTAGAATAATGTTTTTGATTATATATCAAAAACGCAACTCATATGGATGTTATTTAATAGGTTTCTAATCTAAACTTATCATAAAATCTATATGAAACAATATAAATCTTCAACAAACATACATATCCATTTAAACAAACATAACATGACATGACATATTACTTGCAAAATAGTTCGGATCAAACCTTGAAATTGAGACCATTATCAACAAAAGCGAGATTTAAACCTATTATTCACTTTAGCTTTGTGTTAAGAAGGTTGATATTTGCCCTTAGATTGATTTGCTTAAGCTTTCTACTTGAATTCTAGATTTTCTTCTCCTTGAATCTTCTTAATGCTGGCCGACCAAACTCAATAGGGTTTTAGTTTTGTTTATGAATGTTAAAATGAATAAGGAATGAAGGATAGAAGGGTTTAGGGTATTAGAATGAAGGATGTTCCCATTTTACCCTTACCACATTCCTCCTACTTATTTTAATTTTTTTTGCTTATACATTCATTAAGGCACGGCTCCATCTAAATTAACAAATATCAATCCCTTAACTATCTACATTATTTCATTTAATTTATCTAATTAAATGTTCTAAATAATGTTAGTCAAAATTAGGATCATTACAGACTCCCCTTCTTAAAGAATTTCGTCCTCGAAATTACGATAAGGTACTCACAATAATCAAACATAAAGGTAAAACATACCATGAAACAAGCCAAGACAAGTATCTCTAATCCTACTTTTAACTTTCTAAGTACGGTCTTTCTCGTCGTCATTCCACTGGACTTTGACTAATCTGACTGTCTTGTTCCTTAGTCTCTTTTCATCTCTTACAACTATACAAACTAGTTTTATAACTATAGTCATATCTGATTCCACTATTAGATCATCTAACACAGTTAGTGCTATAGTAGTCTCTTGATCTTGAATACATATCCTTAGATGAGAGAGATAGGAAACATTGTGCACTCTTGCCAAAATACTCTATAACTCTACTCTCTCTACGAGTTTTCCATTCCTTTATATAATAGGAAACGGTCCAACGAAACTTGGTGCTAATTTTCTTGATTTTCCAAATCTGATTACACTTTCATCGGTGACGCCTTAATCAAAACATAATCTCCAACCGAGAACTCTAAGTCTTTCCGTCTTTGGTCAACATTGCCTAGACTGAGCTTCCTTCATCCTAGCTTGAATTAACTCAATCTTTTCCGGAGCTTCTCTAACCAAAGCCAGACCAAGAACCAGTCTATCCCCAGTCTCTAGCCAACAAACTGGAGATTTCCATGGTCTTCGATACAAAGCTTCAAACGGTGCCATCCCTATACTAGTCTGATAATTGTTGTTATACAAAAACTCGACCAGGTGTAGATGGTCTTCCCATGATCCTCCGAAATCTAGCACACAAGCTCTTAACAAATCCTCAAAGACTTTGTTTATTCTCTCCGTTTGCCCATCTGTCTACGAACGGTAAGCGGTACTCATCTTGAGCTTGGTACCTAAAGTTTCCTGTAGACTCTTCCAGAACTCGCTAGTAAATAAGGAATCTCTATCACTTACTATACTACTAGAAATTCCATGCAGTTTAACTATGTTCTTCATAAACAATTTAGCTAAAATAGGTACCATCCTGGTTGACTTGACTAGAATAAAACAAACACTCTTGGTCACCTGTTCACTAGGACCCATATACTTTCATTTCCTTGATTTAACATTGGCAACCCGTCTATAAAATCCATCGATATCGAACCTATTTCCAAACTGGTATCTCCAAAGGTTGAAGCAACCTGCTCGGCTTTTGATGTCCGGGCTTCACTTGTTGACAGTTTAAACACTACCTCACCCATAAGCCTACATCTCTCTTCATACCTTCCCAGAAGAAACTCATTTTCATATCTTGATACATCTTAGTTCCTCCTACATGAATAGTGAACTTCGAATGGTGGCATTCTCTAAAAACTTCCGTCCTAATGTTTCCCATATTTGAAACACATAGTCATCCTTTCTTCCTCAACCACCCCTTTTGGTCAAGAATGAAATATTTCAGGTCATCGCTCTTCATTCCTTTCCTTAACTTTCTAGTCCTTTCAACTAATGATGGATCTTCTCCTTGTTTAGAATCAATCCTTTCGATCATCACCGGTCGAACTTCTAAACATGACAACATAGCAGTTTCTTGACTACAACTACTCTTTGATCACCATTGTATTCCGCACGTAGTTAATGCTTCTAAATCTATCCACTCAACTGTCATTGCCAATACTGCATTCTAATGCTTCCTGTTGAGTGCATCTGCAACCTTATTGCATCTTCTCGGTGTGTATTCAATAACAAAGTCATAAGCGGCTAAAAACTACAGCCATCTCTACTATCTCATATTTAACTCCTTCCGAGAGAATAAATATCTCAGTGACTTATGATCCGTAAACAACTCGAATCTTTCTCCCAACAAGTAATGTCTCCACACCTTCAACGTGAAATTACCGTAGCTAATTCCAAATCATGAGTTGGATATCTAACCTCATGCAGTTTGATCTAGGCAATCACTTTACCCTTCTGTATTAACACAGCTCCTAACTCTGTTCCACATGCATCTGTATACCCAATTAAATCTTGATTCCCCTCTGGAACAACTAACACAGGTGCATTAGTCAATAAGTGTTTCAGTTTCTTAAATGCCTCTCCACACTTATCAGTCAAGATAAACTTCATATCTTTCCAGGTTAGCTTAGTCACCGGTGCCGTTATCCATGAAAAATCCTTAATGAATCTCCGGTAGTAGCCAGCTAACTCGAGAAAACTCTTTATCTCAGTCGCTATTTCGGGTCTCCTCCAATTATTAATTGCCTTGATCTTGGCTGGATCCATTGACAACCCTTTTTCTGAGACCACATGACCAGGAAATTTTACTTCCTTCTTCCAAAAGTGACACTTTGAAAATTTCATTTTCAGTTGATGCTATCTCAGGAACCCAAGCACCACTCTAAGATGAACTTCAAGCTCACTTTAATCCTTAGAATATATCAAAAGGTCATCTATGAATACTAACACGAATTTGCCCAAATGTTCTTGGAAGATTCTTCATCAAGTCCACAAAGAAAGCTGGCACGTTAGTTATCCCTAACCGCATCACTAATTATTCATATGATCCATATCTGGTCCAAAACTCCATCAAAGGAATACTATCCTCTGCAACTCTAAGTTAATGGAACCCTATTACCAAATCCAACCAAGAAAATACTTTGGCTCCACTCAACTGATTGTACAAATCATCAATTCTAGTTAACGGATATCGGTTCTTTATCGTCTTCTCATTCAGCTTACGATAATCGATACACAACATCAATGATCCGTCCGATTTCTTAATAAATACTACGGCTGCTCCCCATGGCGAACTTCTTAGTTAGATAAAATTCTTACCTTCTAGATCCACCAACTGCACCTTTAACTCCTTCATCTCGGTAGATGTCATTCTACTTGGTGGTCTACTCACAGGTTTTGCTTCTGGTACTAAATCTATCCAAAACCAATGGCTCGTTTCGGTGGTAGTCCTAACAACGAAAAATCGATTCAACTCATCTTCTGTCTCCATAATACCCAACAAAGCATTAACCTCAAAACTAGGGTTTCTATGGAGTATATAATCTGATCACTACAGCTAGGGTGTCTAAGTGATATTTTCCTATCATGGCAAAATATCCTAACATCATACTTACTTAACCAATCCATACCCAAAATGATTTCGAACACCAGGAAATCAAATACATGTAAACTACAAGAAAATATATGAACTAACAACAAAAACTCTAAGTGGTCACATCTCATCCGAAGAGTCGCATACCCTCCAATCAGATTCGCAACCCTTAAGGAAGTAACTAGGTATGAGGGGTTTTAGGTTAAGCTTTTCTACCAAACTATGAGATATAAAAGAATGCAGTGCACCGGTATCAAATAGTACCCTAATTGGTATACTATGAATCAAAAGCATACCTCCCAACACAACTTTTCCTTTCTCCTCTGCTGTTAGTCTTGAGGTAGCTGGTTCTAATGCAAACACTTTTCCCTTTCCATCCTTAGTTGGTTCCTTGCACTGGTTCTTAAAATGTCCAATCTGATCACAGTTGAAGCATTTTACTCCTTTCTTGTCAGCAGTCTTCTTTGCTTTGCTAGTCCGACATTCATGAGCATAGTGTCCCTTCTTATTACACTTGTAGCAGACTACATTGGTCTTCTCTTTCTTGGCTGCTCCTCCTTTCTGAGCGCCTTTCTTATGGAAAAACTTTCTCTTCTAGTTTTGCCCACCTTGAGTTTCCACTGCTTTGTTTTCATTAAAGAGAGCAAGCATCTCCTCATGCCTTAAAGCCATCTCAACAACTACATCGAATAGGTCCCTAATATATGGTAAAATTGCTTTAGCAAGCTCAGCTCTCAATCTGCGGATGAAATTCTCATTCCTTTTGATAATCGTATCATCTGTAGCTTATCTGTATCTTGATAGCTCCTCAAATCTTGTAGCATACTTCAGTACTGTCATGTCTCCTTGCACCAACTTAGCAAACTTCCTAAGCAGAGTTGACTTGGCAATCTCCGACATGAATCTTTCCTCAAACCTCCTTCTGAATTCTGCCCAAGTCATGGTCTCTTCATTTACTCCCACAGTAACACTATTCCACTAGTACAGTGCTACTCCTTGTAGCTGTTTGGATGCCAATCTCCTTTTCTGCTCATCATTGAGTCATAAATCAGCAAAGATCCTTTTGCAATGAAGCAGCCATTTCTCCACTTCAATCGCATCCTCAGTCCGATAAACGGCTTCCCTCCAAGCCTAACATAATCTCTACTTAGTACCACATAGTTATTGACCACCGGAGCTCCCTGATTTCCTTCTTCAGCATTTCCTCCAACTAATCTTGCAGCAACTCAAACTTGCATCATGTTGGCGAAGAACTGATACACAGCTCCCATATCAACTTGCTGTGCTCCAACGCCCACATTAGCAGTTTGTGCCCAACCTAGATTCCTTTTAGTGTTTGGTCTGGCATTTACACTGGTTGTGGTACTTCCTCCACCAATGTTAACTCGTCAATTCCTAGAATCCATACCTTACTTCCTTAAAATCTTCATTCGAGCCTTTGTAAGATAAAGAAGAATAGCCTAAGAGAAATGGAAGAAATAGAGAAAAAACTTATACTTATATATAGAAAATACAAGTACGTTGCTATAGCGTTATCCCATACCCCAATCTTTTCTCTAATTCCTTAGGATTATGTTTCAAAAATCATTTTAAGTTTAAAATTTCTTTTACGTTTTCATAAACCTATGCTCAAATACCAAGTTGTAACATCCTCTACTTTGAGGCCCAAAGCTAAGTGCTACAGATGCTGCAGTCATCTATAGTATTAACTTCCAATGATAAAATACGGTAATGTTAATGGTATCCATAATATCAGAAGCACACGTAGATGAAATAAAATCAACACACATTTCAAAAATAGATTTTCTGATTACATTTCAATCCAATATATTATATTTAATTACATAATCCAAAAACAATTCTCATGTTTTGATCAAATATAATTGTGACAAATTACACCAAGAGGGACATGTGAAGATGCCCCTTAGATGACCATAGTACTAGATAGACATATCCGTAATAAATGCATCACAGCGGAAATAATAATAAATAGCTTCTATATAGCTACCTTTGCCTCCTGCACGTCTTCGAAAGCTTATTCGTCCAACCTACAAAACCTGAAAAACCCTTAACTCTCAATCTACTCGAATTTAATTTTAAGCACTTGAGATTTTAAGGGGAAACATAAACTTTGAGTCATACATAAAGACTAGTGTGAATAATTCTATTACATCACAGTTTTCTGATATTAAGTGAGACCACGCCGCTTAGCTAAATGGGTTTCCCCTCAGTAATATCCTTTTAAAATCATATCTTTTGCAAATCAAAAACCTGCAATCAAACTGATTATAACAATAATAGCAATAACATAAATGCATATAAATCAGGTAATCAATGGACTATCTATCCACACTATAGTTTTATCTAGCTATCTATTAACCACTTGCTGACATGGGTCTACCGGACATAATAAACATTCTAACTTCTGTTAGACTCAATACTAGGCTATCTGCCCTTAGTTATCTTCTTCTAGGGTCAACTGATCCTAATGGTTTTGTGGGCTCACTAACAACCTATCTTTACTCTAGCTATTCACTTCATTGTGTAACATTATTTTAGTCCCATTTGTGACAAAGCCCTACACACTGGAATTTTGGACTTATATTAGCTAGGGGCTATTAGCTAAAGTATAGGGCACGACCCCATACTAGTCCCATCCAGTCTTTTAATATCCGAGTCATATATTTAGAATTAACTACCCTATTCAAATTTCATTTCCTTGTAAGCAATCTTTACAAATGATTTACCCTTGAAATCGTATCTTTATAAAACAAGGAAATCATACTCTTTGCTTTACTCAAAATACTTTAGAAAAGTAATGGGCTAAGGGAGCCTTGCCCATTTCAATCAAAACTCATATATGTTTACATACAACATTACAACCTTATAACAAAAGCTAATTATCACAATATACCAGCATTTCTATTATTTGACATAAAACTAAAAACATCAATACATGTCTTAATTCACTTCAATCTACTTATTCTGGATAGAATTCTCTTATTTATTCTACTATATATTGCAGCTGCAGCTTCCATCTTCAAATCAAAGATTCTTCTATTCCTTTCATTCCATATCTCATATACAAAAATCTTCAAAATAATCATAAGAATTACTATATTCGGAGTCTTCCACCTTGTTGCCTTGTATATATTAAACCATTCAATTCTTGAGCTTTTAACTGGTTTGTGAAAATTTCCATTAGCTAGTAACTTGCACCAGATTTCATAAGTATAATTACACTCAAAAAATAAATGTGTGTTAGTTTCAGGTTGGTTATGACATAGAACACAATCTTCATTGCTTATTACTCCCAAGCAAGTTAATTTCTGCTTTGTATTTAGTGCATTTGCCATTATTTTCCATAGCAGCAAATTTTCTTTTGCAGGCGATTTTTCCATCCATATTCTTGAAGCCCATGGAAAATTACCTACATTTGTATTTTCTAATAGAGATTTGTACACTAGAGATATTGTATGTTTCCTTCCTTTACTTGTCCATAGTACATTAAGATTTGTAGAAGGAAGAGCCAGAGATGATAAGGATTGCCATAATTTTCTAACTTGAATAGAACTACAATAAGGAAGGACAACTCATCCATCAGCAATATAGGATGATACTTTAGCATTTAAAAGGATTCCAGTCTGCATTTTTAAAGAATAAGGTAGAAGTTCTTGGATAATTAAACCAGTTTTTGCCTAAGGTGATGACCAGAATTGCAGTTCACTATTCTCAAGTGGATTACACTGTATGATTGGTAGAAAGGTAGATCTTAAATTTAGTATATTACGCCAACTCCAGCTGCTTACATTAGGAATATTCATCGACCAAAAGTCTTTTCCTTTTATAAGATTCTTTATTACCCACTGTGTCCAAAGGTCTTCTTTTCTTGAGAGAATTTTGTCAAAATAAATTGAGAAAGCTGCTATATTCCATATTTTAAATTTTTTATACCAAGACTTCCTTTTTTTGGCAACTGAATCTTCATAAAAGATATTGGAATGAGCTTTTTGGAAAATGGATCACCATGCCATAGAAATCTATTCAATGCACTTTTAATCATTGATATCAGTTTGTTTGGAAGAATATAATGTCTCATCCAATAATTTGCCATTGCACTTGCAATACTCTGAATAATAACTAATCTTCCTACCTGAGATAATTTTGTATTTGGCCAGATAGATAATCTATCAGTGATCTTTTCATATAATGGGAGACAGTCAGATTTTGTAATTCTTGCAGTGATTAGTGCTAATCCAAGATATCTGGCATTATGATGCATCTCCTTAAGACCTAAATGTGCAATAATACTGGCTTTCAGATTATCACTTAGTCCTGCTATTAAAATATGTGATTTTTTAAAATTTATCTTCAAACCAGTTATCTCATAAAATTGATCCAATACCTCAAGTATAGTGGTAATATTTTTAATTGTTGGCTTGGTAAAAATAACTAGATCGTCAGCAAATAATAGATGAGTTATAAGTGGATCCTTGCATTTTGGATGTAGCTCCAATTTCTTCCTTTGCACTTGCTCAATTATCATTATATTCAGTATTTCCATCACGATAATAAATAAGTAAGAAGATATTGGATCACCTTGACGTACCCCTTGTGTTCCTTTGAAAAAACCTTTTGAACATCCATTTCTTAGAATAGAGAAATGTGTGGTTGATATGCAGGTATATATCCAGGCCAGCATTGGTTTAGGTTTAGGAAAATTCATTCTAGATAGAATTGCTATAATAGAACTCCATGCAATAAAATTAAAAGCTTTTTGTATGTCAACCTTCAACATACATCTAGGTGATATTTTTCCAATTCCATATCCTCTTATAAGCTCTTGAGTTAATAATATGTTATCAGTGATATTTCTCTAAGGCATGAATGCAACTTGATTGCTTGATATAATTGAAGGCAAAACAGTCTGAAGTCTACTAGCTATTATCTTGGATATAATTTTGTAAAGCACATTGCAACATGAAATTGGTCTAAACTCTGCAACATTGACCGGGTTAGTACTTTTTGGCACTAGAGCTATATTAGTAGCATTTACACCAGTGGGCAATTTGTTATGAGAGAAGAAATGTTGAACTGCTTTGATTACATCTAGTTTAATTATTTTCCATGTATTTTGATAGAAGAATGCATTAAAACCATCAGGTCCTCCACTACTATCATATTTTAGAGAAAAACTGCCCTTTCAATCTCCTCAGATGATACCCCTTGAATCAGTTTGCTAGCTTGATCATTATCCAAGTAAGGTGTTTGCATATTATAGAGTGGAAGAAGATTTGGGATCATTGGAACAGGATTATCTAGTATAGAAGAGAAATAATCAATGAAAGCCTTTGTAATGGATTCATCATTATCCTAAATTACTCCATTCAAGTCAGTTATTCTCAATATCCTTTCTCTGGACTGTTTTACTTTAATTGAATCATGATAGTATCTTGTATTCCTATCTCCTTGCTTATCATTAATTTCATGCATAACTTCTTTTCTCATCATAGCTTCGAATTCCAATGCCTCGTGTAATTCATTTGATAAGTCTGATTCTTGACAAGCTAATGTTGTATTCATTGGATCCTACTGAAGTTGCTGTTGTATATAATAAATTTTCTCTTTTATTCCATCAGATATTTTTGATCCATCACCAAAATTTTCTTTAGCCTAGATTTTTAGTTTTGACTTCAACCTTAGAAGCTTTACTTTTAGAATATACAATGGATTTCCAAAAATTATTTCCTGCCAAACCTGTATAACAGTACTATGGAATTTTTTGCGGTTAGTCCAAATTTATAAAATTTAAAAGAGGGGTTACTTCTAATAGCATTCTCTCCCCATGATAAGATAATTGGAGAGTGATCAGAAATGGAAGGATTTAGGAAATTAAAGAGAAAATTAGGCCATATGTTTAGAGAATGGATGTTTTGAAAAGCATGATCAAGCTTGCAAAAAGTTCTTGGACCATTTTTACTTTTATTATTCCACGTAAATTCAGCTCCTACATAAGGAATATGGCTAAGAGAAGAATTGATAAGAGCTTGTTTCAAAGGAGATATATCTTTAATAGATAGAGGAATTCCTCCAAATTTTTGGTCAGATGAAAACATACAGTTAAAGTTTCCTAGTATTATCCAAGGTATATTTGGTTGAACAAGAGATGATAGATTGGATAGAAAAGGGAGTCTTCTATCTAAACTATTTTGAGCATAAACAAAAGAAATTAGAAAAGAAGTATTTGAAAGCAAGGATACGACGTTAAAATGAATAATTTGATCATTTTCCATTAATTTTGACAGTTTGAAAATTGCTGAATTCCAGAGCACTAATATTCTTCCATATGGAGCACTTTGCAGATTATCCTCATATAACCAATTTGGAGCAATAAACTTACAAGCTTTTTCAGTCATTGACTTGTTTAACTTTGTTTCACTTAAAGCAATAAGTTGTATTTTTTCATCCTTAATCAATTTCTTCACTTCTGTTTGCTTTGAGGATAGATGCCCTCCTCTAATATTCCAGTATGCAATATTGTTATTCATCGTCATAACATATTAGGTGATAATAGTTGTGTAGGATGCTTTCTTGTATGCCTATTACCACTTGTCTGAATTGAAGATCCTTTGATTGATAATGGAGACTCATTATTATTTTTAGGCTGAATTTCATCAATATTAAAGCTATCACCATTGTTGAGATCATCAGTAGACTCAAAGAAAGAAACTTTTTTTTCCTCCTTTTCCTTTTTTACTAACAGGTAAGGTCTGATCTACATTTGCTTCCTTTGATTTACAAGGTGGTGGTGGTAATATTAGATGTGCAGGTGGAACTATATTGATATATGGAGAAGTTTGTACAGGGTTATCATCAATTTGCTTTTCTACATTAGGGTCTGAATTTAATTTTCTCTGAGTCATAGGGACTGTGTCTTCAACATTTCCATTATTTATGTTTGAGATTGTACCGCCTTCTTGTTCCAACTTCTTATGTGCTTCTTTCCTATTCATAGGAAAATTAATATTCATATCTCTCATGTTTTCCAAAGCTTTGCCATTTTGTGAAAATACCTTTTCTTGTTCCTTACAAGATCCATATTTCTCATTTTCATTTGATTTCTCCCCTACAATCTCATTTTGTAAATGTATCCCAAATGTAACTACTGTTTCCTTTACAAATGAACTATTACCAGTCATATTATCTGCATCAGAGCCATGACTTTTATTTGAAATTATGACCTCCTGAGTATTTCCAGTTTTGACAGTAGAAGCCTCTTTTCCTTTTATTATATCATTATTGAATGATTCTTCACTTAAATCTGATAATGCCATGAAGGAATTTATAGTAGTAATATTTTCTGCATAGCCCTTACCATCCATCTTCCTTTGCTCCTTATTCAAACCTGCTGTTTCAGTATCTAGACAAGACTTTGTTTCTTTTAGAATTTTATTTTGTTGATCCAAATTCTTCTTCCAAATTTCTAGTGGAATACTGTCATTAATAAAAGTTTCTTGCTCTATTTCCTTCTTTCTCCAGATTTTCTTGGTTTTTATATTGTATTTTTCTGAATTGTGAGGCTTCATTACCTTATCCTGTGATATTTCCTGATCAATATATTCACTACAATCTGCTTCTCCAATATCACTTTCAATATTCATTCCAAATCTCTCAACCTTATAATTTCCAGAACAATTCTTAGTTTCATGCCCAAACACTTTGCATTTACAACATATTTTTGGTTTCCAATCATAGACAACCTTAACATATGGACAGCTATCACCTAATTCATCAATTGCAATATAATCAGGAAGTTCTTGTTCAGGAGATACCTCTATCAAGGCTTTAGCATACTTGAATCTTGTTAATTTTTCTGTACTTTCATCAAGACAAATCAACTTTCCAACATGACATGATAACCAATTAATTCCAATTAAAGTCCAAGCAATGAGTGGAATTCTATAAAAATGAACCCAAATTGGAACTTTTTTAATTTGTTCTTGAACATATCCATATGATGGATTCCATGTTGTTATTTTGAACATTTTTCCTTTTATAAAAATAGGATCAGATTGTAAAATCTTCATTCTATCCTGATCATTTGAGAAACTAAAATAAAATTTTCATTGTCAGACTTAATATCAACTTCACCTTTCAATCTCCAAACTCTTCTCAAGTGCTTTGCTACAGTAAGATAAGAGAGAGATCCATTCAAGAAAAAACCTACCAAATGATCACTCCAGTACTTAATACCTTCTCTTTTAACTTCTTCAGGTAATGGTTTCGGTTTACCATCTTTAATAATTTCAAACTGAATAGGAACAAAAACTCCAGCATTTCTTGGCTTTTTCTTGAATAGCGATGACCAATTATTGCCTATGTCAGAAGACTTTGTGATCTGAACAATATTATTACTCAGCTTTCGAACCATATTATCAGATAGAGAAGGAAAATTCATATCTGATAACAGTGAGGATTGATTCAAAGAATGCAGACATGATTGAGGATTGGAAGAAGGAGAAGAACAAGAAGAGGTTGGAAGAGTGGATAATGAGGGATGAGGGGGAATCGGAAATGAGGTAGGTAGGGGTATCGAAGATGATGGAGGAGGAGGTATCGAAGATGATGGAGGAGGAGGTATCAGAGATGAGGGAGGAGGAGGTATCGGAGAAGAGGGAGATGAGGGAATCAAAGGAGAGGGAGGAGGTTCAGGAAACAGGTAGTCCGCCATTTTTCCATTCAAAACAAATTTTACCCTTGGTGATTATCATTGGGATTATTTATCCCTTCAAATAAGTTAAAGCCTCTTTTGAACTTAAAAAAGGTTTAGGCTATAAGTCCAAAACAATACCTTTGAAACCTTTGCTTAAAACCTTTAAACATTCCCTTTCAAAATAATTGAAAGTGTCCCTTTCAAAACCATTATATGAAACCTTAGACAACCCCTTTCAAAACCATTTAAACTTGCCTTTTGAAAGCATTGTGACAGAACCTCCAATTTATGTTTCACTGATCACAACTATACAATCATATATATATATATATACCTTATAAAGATTACAGGTATATGCTACAAGAAGACACCATTCTCGAAGATATTGAGACTCAAAGAGAAACGAAGATTCATTGACGATATTACTTTTAGAAAGGTTATTCTACTATAAAAGAGCCCTAGATAAAATATTGTTAAGTTCTTATTGAGTATATATGCATACATGATCACACACAATTTCATATGAATCACAAATAAGTTGAAAAACTGATTTTACACCTCACAGACGTCTGAGATAAAACCACAGACATCTGTGATAATTCTTGGGTTAAAATTTAAATAAGTCTCAAACGTCTGAAGTTTTACCATGGACGTCTGTCGTGTGCAAAAACTATCAATTTTGAAAAGACACTTCTCTTTTGAAACAAAAGGAAATCACCTTTCAATGAAAGGTTGCAGCCATCAAATTGAATAGACTTTCTCAAATAGTAACAGCTTTTCATCTGCACCTTTTTGAATCTATAAATTCTATTTTGATTGAGAAATAGAGATCATTTAACTTGAATTAATCTATTCTTTACTCTCTTGATTTCTAAACACTTTATTGCATATACATTGTTCACATACTCTCAATCTATTATAACCAAAATATAATTTTAGTTAAATCACTTCCTACAACTCAAAGCATTCATATTCATATATTCAAAGGAGATCGTAGGAAGACTTGTACAATAAGTCAAAAACTATGTTATTTAGAACATAAGATTGTTAGAGATATTTTTGTATTAGCATATTCCTTCGGGCGAAGCGAGAGTAATTTGTTTAAAGGAAATACCGAAGGTGAGCTTCAGGACTGGACGTGGGACAGGAGGTCCGGACCAGTATAAAAACTCTGGTTTGCATGCTTTTTATACTTTATTATTTATTTTCTACTATTGCATTAACTTATACACTTGCATATTAGATAATATACAATCCATAAGACTTTCACATTGGAAACCTTCCTTTCAAAATATTTAAAAGAAACCTTTCGAAAAACTTAAAATATACCTTTCAAAAGCATTGGGGACTTCTCCTTCTAAACACTTATAACTTACCTTTCAAAAGAACTGGGTTCAAGTAAGGGTTTGTGGAAACATTGCTCCGAAACCATTTAAAATTATTCCTTTTGAAACCATTGGGTTAACCTTTGATATAACTATATGGTCATAAAGAACAGAGTCGAAGGTATTACTTTCAAAAGCATTAATCCCAAGTAAAAGAAAGAGGGTAGTTTTGAAATCCACCCTTTCGAAACCTTTTCATCCGAGACCATTTAAAAGCGGCTAAACTACCCTTTCAAAAGCATCGAGAAGGCGATTTTTAAAATTAAAATATGAAAACACCCCTTTCGAATACATTGTTATAAGGCTATCAAGAAGAGCATACTTAACTAATTCGAAAGGTATGAATGCTGCAGTATGGATATCGAATAGGCTTAAAAGCAGCTATCCTTTCGAAAGCTTCTTTTAAAACAAAAAAACGGCAACTCTTTCGAAATCTTCTTTCTAAAAAACAAAGGCAAGTTGATTGATTCAAAGGCAATTAAAAGTAGTTTTAACCCCTTCGAAAGCATACCTTCGACACCATCATTGCTTCTGCCTTTCTCCAATACACTACATACCAATTGTTTGATATCATGTGTATTGGTTTCAAATAGGTGCGAAAGGTCTAACTGGGCATGGTGATGGAAGCAAGCTAAGGTTGTGGCGAAGTTGTAATTCAAAACAAAACTGGTTTATTGCTTTCAAAGTAATTCCTTTTTATTTAACTTGCCCAATTTGTCAAAATATGACTGGTTGCCCGTTCTTTATCAAAATTCTTTTCTAAATAGGCTGTCGAATTCACAATTTACAATTAATTTTTTTTAACAAATAAGCCCTCCTCCTTAACAAAACATGTATAACATTTAAGTCCCTTGACTTAAATAATTTTATAACCATAGTAAAATACTTAGGAAAATTTCCCAAAAATCACAATAATTCACTTTAATAAGCTTTCTAACATATACAAATTTCGAACCCAAAATCATTATATAATTTCCTTAAATAATTTAAACCCAATATTAACTAATTTCTCTCATAGAAAATTCATAATAAATCCACATTACTTGGAAAATTATGAAACTTGAAACCCACTTCTAAAACAATATTTTTGATCTTATATCAAAAACGCAACTCATATGAATCTCATCTAATAGGTTTTTCCAATCTAAATTTATCATAAAATCTATATGAACAATATAAATCATCAGCAAACATATATCTATTTAAACAAACATAACATGGCATATTACTTGCAAAATAGTTTAGATCAAACCTTGAAACATAGATCATTATCAAAAGCGAGATGTAATTTAATTATTCACCTTGGCATTGTGTTAAGAAGGTTGAGATTTTCCTTAGATTGATTTGCTTAAGCTTTCTACTTGAATCATATCTTTTCTTCTCCTGGAATCTTCTTAATTATGGCCGGTCAAACTCAATAGGGTTTAAATTTTTGTTTATGAATGTTAAAATGAATAAGGGATAAAGAATAGAAGGGTTTAAGGTATTGGAATGAAGGGTGTCCCCATTTTACCCTTACCACATTCCTCCTACTTACTTATTAATTTTTTTACTTATACATTCATTAAGGCACGGCTCCTTCTAAATTAAAAAATCTCAATCCCTTAACTATCTATATTATTTTATTTGATTTATCTAATTAAATGTTCTAAATAATGTTAGTTAAAATCAGGATCATTACAGTTAGATCATGGTAGACCGTGTAAAAGTTTAGATCCACGAAGTTTGGAAGGAAGAACGAGTCACGACTGAGTAATAAAATCATGTTGATACCGGTCAAAATATGGTACTTATCAAGCATGTTTTCTCATCACAACATCACATGCTATCTCATATTCACTTTCATTCCATGCTTTCAAGTTCATAGGTGGGACCTCCTTAGGAAATCAACTCTATATTAACAATAACTGTGGTTGGTACCAAGCATGTTGGTCTTGCTCTTTTTTCTTCAAACTTTCTATGTTGCATAAGCTTATCATCCCAGGATTGCCCTTAAGTTCTTGGTCCATTTCGTCTCGAAGTACAGATTCTATTAGAAGCTGCTTGGTTCAAATGATGGATAATACTACTCAAGCAAATCTTTTGTAAGCCAGACAGGTCCAGAAGATTGATTAAATAGGGAATATACCTAAGCTAATATGATATTGCATATTACCTCATGTGGCGATAAATGAATAAGGTTTAGTTGACTTCAAACTGAGTATACTGGGTTCATCAAGGAATAAATAGAAAAGGAAAAGACCCTTGAGCCAAATTAGCAATTTTTCATAGATAGTGCCTCAAACGAACAAGGAGCTGGGGCTAAATATGTTATAACTACACCAAATGGGAATCGATTCCATTGTGCAATGAAGTTAGGAGTTTATGCAACTAACAATGTTGCTAAAGATGAAACCATGATAGTCGGATTAACTTTAGCAAGACGGCCGAAAATCCCAAGAATTGGAATATTTGAGTATTGCTCAATTTTCTCGCAGGTAAAAGGTTTGCTGGCTAGAACACCTAAGCGTGGCCCAGCTCAAGCTAATCTGCATGATAACAGGAAGAAAACATCTCAAATACAGTCGCCTACTCTCCTATGTTGGCCAACATAACTCTACAACCATAGCCAACTCAATCAACTGAACTCGGCTTAAAAGTGACCAGCCCCTAGCCCATCTTCTTCTCAGCCAGCCCATGGCCAGCCCCACTTAACCCGTCTCATTACAACATGCACGGCTCGTCTCATCCTATATCTTGTCTTTACTCAACAAGATTTAGCTACAAACTAACGACTGTTACCATGAGAAAGATGCTTCTGTCCAGTCTCATTTTCTAGAAAAGTGTACTACACGACACTGCTCAACTAACAAAAGAAAAATTGTGCATACCGACTACCTATCCATATTAGCTTATTGGACAGAAGTGCATTCACTTCTATGCAATGCCGCCTTGCTCTCTACAAATCATACTTCTAGTATGGAATGATAGCTTAAATGCATCCTAGGCACACAATCACACCACCTTTCTAGCTCTCCTTTATCGGCCAAAGAGACCAGATCAATGGCCTAGAATGATTCTTTCCTTCAGCTGTGCAATCTTAGCCATTCAAAGGCCAACATCAACTGCTATAATTATCCCTTGCCATATAACTTTATAATGGTTGAGTTTTGGTTTATAAATATATATTCACGATAGAAAAATATCAAAGCTATTAAGTTGGCCATATTGTAATCTTAAGTGCTCTTAATTTCTTATTAGTGTCTTGTAATTGTAAGAGATAAATAGAGTAAGAAATCTTTATAGTGGATGTAGGCAAGCTTAGTTGAACCATAATATATTTTGCATCTATATACTTTAATTTCCCATTTACTCGTTATTTTCAATTTTTAAGCCTAGCATTAGCAAGTAATCTTTGCTAATACAAACACATTAACATAATTTTGAGGTTGACTAAATTTTTAGTCAACATTTTGGTGATAGAAAGAGGGCCTCCCCTAAAAAAACTCTAGATTTCTTCACCTTTCTTCTATATTAAAAATATTCTCTTGTTTTCACCATGAATCCTAATAGTGGTAATAAAGATATTAACTCTAATAACTATGACAATAATGTTAACACCATTGCCAGTGTTACTTGTCCCATCCCTGGGTTGAGTAATGTCATGTGGTGAAGTATGCGGTAAGTCTTCATAAATGTGGGAACTCTAGCATGAAGTGAATGAATTGAGGACAAGGCTGGGTGCTCAAATGACCATAAACTTCAGCCCTCTACCCATTATAGTGGTTGATCCAACTCCTACCAAGAGAGGGTGGTGCTTGGAACCCCAACCTGGATAGCTCCTATTCACAACGAGGAATGCATGTTGCACGTGAGCTAAGTCATGCTATTGATGTTATGGACACATACTCGATCATGTATGAAAAATAAAGGAATAATCGTTCCCCTTCAATGGAATGATCTTCTGCTTATGAAGGCCTACGGGGAGCAAATGGAGGTTGTGACTTGAGTTTCGATCACCTTAGTGGTGGTGCTTATATCATTGGTGGAGACACAGAGTCCTCTTGGCTCACTCCCAGTCCCATATGGGTGAGGAAAAGC
Organism: Allium fistulosum; assembly: GCA_030737815.1. NCBI lineage: Eukaryota > Viridiplantae > Streptophyta > Magnoliopsida > Asparagales > Amaryllidaceae > Allium > Allium fistulosum. The sequence continues at coordinate 437,007,014 of CM060904.1, read as the reverse complement.
TCAAATCAAAGGAAAGGCGAGCCAAACAATCATGGTCGCCTTTTGTGTATAGAAGGAAGAGGTCCCCCTCTCTAGTTCCTCGGTACCATCATCATTTTTCATCATATCACCATCACCGATTTCCTACTCCAAAAGGACGTCAGCTGAGTTCGTCAAAGGTTGTAGGCCAAACACATTCATAGTCGACGAAAGCTGGCCACTGGGAGGAAATGACTTGTCTTCGCTAATAACTCAATACAATGCAAGCTCCGAATGCCATGGGTGAAGCACTTTCTAATGATAAGAATGGAGAGTCATTCTTTGAGGAGATATTATGTACATACATTTGCAGGCAACATGCTTTGCCGCCTTTTGACTAATGGGAGTGTTGACCCATTAGACCACATTACCGCCTTTAACTTCATTACATGGTCTTGCTAGCTTTTCAGCCTCGCAAAGTGTCTACTCCTTCCTTCCACTCTCATAGGATCGGCCTCACACTAGTTCCTACATCTACAACTAAGCATCAACCTTGGGTCTATCTTTATAGAGACTTCAAAACTAGGTTCTTTACTTCAAAGACCCATGTTATGATGGCTAGTGAACTAGGCAACATCAGAAAGGGGCCAACCAAAAACCTTTGATCGTGTTTGTACCAAAATCGAGCACAACACTCTTCGGAAGGGTTTGAAGAGATAAAATGAAGAAATTAAATGGAAAAAGAGGATTATCTAACAAACACTTCAAAAACAAACATGAAAGTACGCAGAAACACATAAATTTAGAGTGGTTCGGCGTGTTGCCTATGTCCACTATGAAATTGATGATTTTATTGATGTTTTCTTGTTGACTACAACTGATTACAGCAGATTACAGTGATAAAATTCGAGTACAACAGCAGCCTTGTAGTGTAGAAATGTTTTCGGCAGAGTCTGGACGTCAAAGAGCCAAAAGATCCCTTTTATGTAGGCTTTGGGAGGCTATTTATAGGCATAGGTCGCAAATTTCTTGCTCAGATCTCGGGAGACCTCTTCTGACACGTAGGCGGGCCCACGCGATCGATCCCACGTGATTTGCACTCGATCCGTGATCGATACGAACCAATTTCGTATCGATCAAGATTTGGCCCAATCGAGTCAAATTTGAGCATGAACATTGTTGATGATGTACACAAGCTCCTGTAAAAATTTGGTGGCATTTGGACTTGTGGATCATGAGTTATGATTGATACGAATTCGAGTCTTCGGTAGGCTATTCAGTTCGAATCGATGCACTTCGTATCGACTAGTTCGAATCGATGCAAGTTTGGGCTTCTCGTATGCTATTTTCCTCGTATCTATTCTTGTTCGACTCGATTCATAATTACTTGGTTCGTATCGATCGGAGTGGATCTGTTTGACTCGATCATTGTTGCTTTGTTCGTATCGATCAGTCACACTGCTTTGTTCGTATCGATCGATCGCACTGCTTTGTTCGTATCGATCGGTCGCACTGCTTTGTTCATATCGATCAAATGTGTTGCCTCGTTCGTATCGAGTGCCGCAATTCTGTTCGTATCAATCTAAGTTGAACCGTTCACATCGATTGTGTGGTTTTATTCGTATCGATCGAAGTCGTTCCAACTTGATGGACACACACGACTGAGGATGTGGTGGATACGAACAGATAGCGGCCTTGCATGGCCTTGGATACGAACAGTGGCTTCCTGGATACGAACTATCGAAGCTTGATGGGTTCAAAAAAGGCTCTTCTGTTGATGGATACGAATAGATGGATGCATGATGATGGATACGAAATGACGTGATTGTGTTGATTTCCTTAGTTTGCATCGATCATATCTTGAGCATACGAACTTCGATTGACTTGAAATTTGGAACATTGGCTTTCATAGCTTTGCTTGTCATGCCTTTTCAATTGTAACTTGATATGGACTCGAACAAAATTTATCGATATCCATAGCAAACATGCGTATAATTGATCTTCGGGATGGACTGTCCTTGGTTTCCAGTTGAGTTCCTGGCATCACGGCCGTGCTAAAAGGCGGGATAACATTTGCCCCCCAAAGTACGTCTTGTGAGAACACGACATGCTTTGAAAAGCTGCAATCTTCACTCCGAATAGTTCCATCTAACTTGTTAAACAGTTATCGTCTCCTCGTTGGAAGTTGTGATCTTTGATTGATCCATAGAGACATAAATTATGAACGGTAGACTGCCAACTTTTATACTATGTGCTGTTGTAGCTGATTGTTGTATAATATAGATTAGCTGTTTGTAGTTGTAATTGTTTATCAGGTGGGCATTCGACCTGTGAAATTTTAAATTTTAAAATTAGTCCGACGTACAAGCATATACGTTAGCCTGACTCTTGTTGACGTTCGCACATTCACAAGTTGTCAGTTTTCTCATATCGAATTCTGTATCGATCCTCCCCTGAATCGATGTGAAATTCGAGTTGTAACCACGCTTGATGGTTGTTTTGGATTGTCCCTTCGTATCGATCCTCTCCTGGATCGATGTAAAAGGTCGAAAGATTGTTCTCGTATCGATAGAGTCCAATTATCCAAACATTATTCTATGATGATCTTCGCATCAATGGCTTTGAACTTTCCTTCAATTTTCTAAATGATGGATACGAAGTTATAGTTCGTATCGATAGACTAATGAAGGATGCGAACAGATCGACTGGTCCCCTATGCACTATTCGTATTGATGGATACGAGCCTTTATGGGTTGTATGTTGATGGATACGAACAGTGCGATTCGTATCGATGCGTCTCAAATGGAGTCGAAAATAGTGGATACGAATAAGTGCTTCGTATCGATGGAATCCAATGTTTCAGAAAAATATTCATTGCACATTTTGTATCGATGAAGCTCAAGCTGTTGGATATGAATAGCCAATTCGTATCGATCAGGGGTGGAACCGGTTGGAATCGGTCGCGATGACTGGGAGACGAATCGTTTCTCTTCTTCCCTTGGACCCATATAAATACTGCTTTCGTACTTAGAAATTTTTCGCTTGCATTTTATTCCTTCTGCATTGCTTCGTATCGATCGAGAAACTGAGAAAAAGAAACTGCCTTTGTCTTTGAATCAATTGACTCGCCAATTCCTCCAACCAATCGCTTAGGCCTAGTAATCGAAACATGAATTTCATCGAAAACGACAAGACTCAAAATCCTTTACCGTTCCCCTTGTTTTCGTGACCGGTTATGATGAAGTGGTGGCAGGAGATGATCGAAATGAGGTCAAGGAAGGAGGAGTTTTTGCAAAGCTTTGGAGAAAACAAAGTGTGGGGGGATACGAAGAGGTCATCCATATCGATCGAAGAGTCATGGTTCGCATCGATTTAAAAGTATTTAAAGTTCGTGACAATGGTCACGGACATGGTTTCGTATAGAGAGAGGGAGTGCCTTCACATCGATTGAAAGTGGTTGGAGGTCGTATCGATCCTGGATAATCGATACGAAAGTCTAATTGCATGATCGATGCAAAAGGATCGGTTTGATTGATACGAAGCGAATGGTTTGATCGATACGAAATGATAAGCTTCGATCGATACGAAGTGACTGGTTTGATCGATACGAAATGATAAGCTTCGATCGATACAAAGGGACCGGTTTTATCGATACGAAGTGATCAACCTCAACGGATATGAAATTTTATGTGCGCTCTAACACTTGACTTCGACGAGCTTCTGTCTTGCATATCTGGACCTAATTGTTAAACTGCATACTTGACTGCCTTTCGAAGCTCGTCGATGGAACCGTAACTTAACAGAATTTTAACGAACTTTAACTCATATCGGTCTTCAAAGTCTGAATGGCATGGCTGTGACGGTCAGCGATGACGCTCACTCCGGTTAAATCTCAAAGTCTTGTTATTTGCATATTTTCTCATACTCTGTTGAATTTCTCAAGTAATTTGTAGCACTACACTACACAACACACTCACACACTTCACACTAGGGATCACAGACTTATTATTGTCTAATAATGGGTTTTAATAAGTTGATTAGTTATGGAGTCCACAAGTTCTCAACAGCAGGAGCTCCAGAGTTCATCGCCTTTTGTCCTAGAGATACCGACCATCGCGGCCGAACTTATAGATCCAGCTCCAGACGAGCTGCCTGGGGCCAGGTTTATAGGAAATCCTTAGGATTCTGTACCATCTAACGTCTTCGAAGACATGTTAGGACGGATATGCTTAAGGCATGGTTTGTCATTGGACGATGTATTACTACCGGGACCAAACGATAGACCACATGCTCCCCCAGAGGGGTTTACTGCCTTCAATCGCCATGCGTGCATAGCAGGAACACTTCCCCCATTCAACCAATACATTAGGGAAGTGTTGTCTTTCCTCGAAATCGCTCCATCACAACTACACCCCAACGGATACGCTACATTGAATAGTTTATTTATTGTATTCATGGAGCATCTCTTTCGACCACCGGCCCCAATAGAGATTAGATATCTTTTTAACTTCAAGAGTAAGGGAGATAGTCCATCTTTTACATTCTTGGAGGCGGTCGGGAATTATCAAGTAGTAATCGGATCCTGGACAAGGCTGGGTTACTTTAAAACAGAATGGTTCTACGTCCGATGCCCTCCAGGATTTGCCAGCCGATGGTTAGTCAGACGTAAGTGTTACAATCTTCTCCAAGAGCTATCAAGATAATAGTAGTTGATGTCAAACTAATATCTTCTTTTCTTTATAGCCGCAATTTCACGACCTGAAGGCGGGTACTTCAAAGAAATAGTAAGGGTCCTTCAAGAATTTCCAAGTGAAACGAGGGACATCGATTCAGTTCTAACCGACAGAAATTTGAGAATCGTCGGACTGATTGAGTGGAATCAAAGCATAAGGCTTGAAGGGACACTGAGGGCAGCTCCGAAGAAACAGTTGAAATGCAAAACACCCGGGATCGTAATAACTGAAGGGGGTGATGAAGAGAGAACGCCTACGGATGATGAACTTGTTGCTGGGTCTTCGGCCGGGTTTCAAGCGACAGAAGGAAGAAGAAAAGGCAAGGCCGCTACTTACAAATGTCCTAAGTCTTCGAGGTGGAAATCAATTGTGGTTTCTTTGCCGGTTCCCGGCATTAGAATCTCGGAACCTTCGTCCTCGCCAACAGAGAGTCCTTTTAAAGGGCTTGCCGATATTCCAATTTCGGATTATGTGTCACTTCAACATGACACTAGGTTGGAGGAGCTTGATAGTGCTCTAGATTTGAGCGAGTCTCTTCTTATAAGTGCGACCGACATTTCCGGTTGGTCGGGGGGGTTGCACATACATACACACTTCACGGCACTACACGATTTCCAATCACAAGTTGTTCAATTCAAGAAACCACTAAGTCTGCTTCTCTTTGTTTTTTACAGGTACGATGTCCGAACGAGGGTCGATGTTAGGGAGTCTTCGCTCAGTTCGCCGATCTTCTTCATATTATGAGTCACGTAGGAGAGAGGATGATAGAGACCGCGATCGTGGGTACTCTAGCCAGGAACGTCATGAGAGGACAGAGATATGGACTACATACATCGATCCCGATCCCGCTCTCCTCTTAGAATCCCTACGCAACCTTCAGGCCAAGGAAAACAGCCGGTAGAGCCCCCTCGTCACAAACCATCTTCGCATGCTTCTCGATCCGAGTCCCAATGCCATAGAACTTAGGTTGAGCCTCCCGTCATTGTTGAGAAAGCTATCACTGAGCCCACTGGGAAAGTATCATAGTCGCTATGCCCCCCAGAGAGATCGGGAAGCTTCGGCACTTGACTGCATCATCAGCTCGTGCATCATTCATCAACCATTCATACTTCAGAATATGCTGATTAGAGTCAGAGTTCCCTTCATACACAGGTAAAGTCGGCATCCTGAATCGCCAAGGTGGTTCAGCATAAAGTATCTCATCAGTAAAAGGGGTATGACTCCGGGAGATTCCCCAGTCGTCATTGCTAAGACCCTAACTTTCACGGATCATTTGACAGATCATTGTTGGCATGTCAGGCATTTGGACATTTTGGGCATGTTGGGCCAAGGTGTGGTCAGGTTCCACAATGCGAGGAGGGGTCGGTCGCTGTCGACGGTCCATGTCTCGCCTACTTAGTTCTATGTCTTTCGGGACGTAGGGTTCAGGATGGTATTCACACTGTTGATGGTTCGGATTTGTCCGATTTCGGGTCTCAGCACCCAAATCAGTAGCTGTCGTGGTACGGTTATTAGTAATATGGTGTGTGGTTGCGCCTCCTCGGGAGGAGGGTCCAGTCTGATGACTGGTTGACGGGCCAACTCTCAGTTGCCCAACATTCAGTGTATGTTGATGCCCAGTAGCATGTGTGTAGCTTCCATCTAGCCGTGGGCGTGTAGATCTGTGATGATAATCAGAAGAGGCTGAACTCTCGGTGGAAGAATAGGAAGCCTGGTCCCTCCTGGATCTCCTTCATCATTGATGGTTCAGTTGGTTGGTTAATTTTGCATTAGCACGGAGCTGTTGAGTGAGCTATTGGCGACTCTGAGTCAATTCTTGCGTCAACATCTGATATTCTTCCCTAGTGATAGGGCCTTGCGGATCTAATGGTCCGGTAGCATTATGATCAGTTAGAGGCAGTTGCACGGGATTATGTCTGTCCCGTCCTTCAGAGTCTGCAGCTGTAGAAGTAGTCCTTGTGTTAACCATGATGGATGATGAAGCTCTCTCCTAGACTTGTAGCAAATCTGAATAGGATGGAAGAACTTTTGAAATTGAGATATGGATCTTCCCCTTGGATGTTTGCAATCCGGTATCGGCAGTAGATCCAATGAGCAGAAGGAAAAAACTAGGTTTTCTCTTAGTGAAAGCACCAAAGTGTTTGTACCAAAATTGGGCACAACACTCTTCGGAAGGGTTTGAAGAGATAAAATGAAGAAACTAAATGGAAAAGGAGGATTATCTAACAAACGCTTCAAAAACAAACATGAAAGTACGCAGAAACACAGAAATTTAGAGTGGTTTGGCATGTTGCCTACGTCCATTATGAAATTGATGATTTTATTGATGTTTTCTTGTTGATTACAACTGATTACAGTGGATTACAGTGATGAAATTCGAGTACAACAGCAGCCTTGTAGTGCAGAAATATTTTCGGTAGAGTCTGGACATCAAAGAGCCAAAAGATCCCTTTTCTGTAGGCTTTGGGAGGCTATTTATAGGCGTAGGTCGAAAATATCTCGCTCAGATCTCGGGAGACCTCTTCTGACACGTAGGCGGGCCTACGCGATCGATCCCATGTAATTTGCTATCGGTCCATGATCGATACGAACCAATTTCGTATCGATCAAAATTTGGCCCAATCGAGTCAAAATTGAGCATGAACATTGTTGATGATGTACACAAGCTCCTGTGAAAATTTGGTGGCATTTGGACTTGTGGATCGTGAGTTATGATCGATATTAATTCGAGTCTTCGGTAGGCTATTCAGTTCGAATCGATGCACTTCGTATCGACTAGTTCGAATCGATGCAAGTTTGGGCTTCTCGTATGCTATTTTCCTCGTATCTATTCTTGTTCGACTCGATTCACAATTACTTGGTTCGTATCGATCGGAGTGGATCTGTTCGAATCGATCATTGTTGCTTTGTTCGCATCGATTGGTCGCACTGCTTTGTTCGTATCGATCAGATGTGTTGCCTCATTCGTATCGAGTGCCGCGATTCTGTTCATATCAATCTAAGTTGAACCGTTCGCATCGATTGTGTGGTTTTGTTCGTATCGATCAAAGTCGTTCCAACTTGATGGATACGAATAACTGAGGATGTGGTGGATATGAACAGATAGCGGCCTTGCTTGGCCTTGGATACGAACAATGGCTTCTTGGATACGAACTATCGAAGCTTGATGGGTTCGAACAAGGCTCTTCTATGGATGGATACGAACAGATGGATGCATGATAATGGATACAAAATGACGCGATTGTGTTGATTTCCTTAGTTTGCATCGACCATATCTTAAGCATACGAACTCCGTTTGACTTGAAATTTGGAACATTGGCTTTCATAGCTTTGCTTGTCATGCCTTATCAATTGTAGCTTGATCCGGACTCGGACAAAATTTATCAATATCCATAGCAAACCTGCGTATAACCGATCTTCGGGACGGACTGTCCTTGGTTTCCTGTTGAGTTCCTGGCATCACGGCCTTGCCAAAAGGCAGGATAACAGATCGTATGTAAAACATTTTAACAAGGAATCCACATAGGCTTGGGGTGTCGACAAGAACCATATGGTTGCGACCCTTTTCTTGGTAGTAAAATACAAGTCAAGAATGTTGTAAGGGCTACAAAAGCAATCGACCACATCCCTAACTGATTTTTATTAGCGGACAAATGGCATCATTCAAATGGAATATGTTGATCACTTAGACAATAAAGGTAAGGTCCAGTATTCTAACAAAGCTATCACCCATGAAAATGCAGTCCGCTGAAACAATGGCTGATAGAATAACAATAAAAGGCATGTAGAAGACAACATCTGATACATGTGTAGGTATATAAATTATGCCTCTTTAAATCGAGATATTAAATCAATATACCTTAAAACTAAGGATCGAAAACCATTCCAAAGGCCACCCTCCATAAGAAGTAGGAGAAGGGAGGAACCTCTTCACAATGGCAAGTACCGCGAGTTCCATCAGATCAATGGCCACTCTACCAACTACTATTATGTGATGAAGGATGAGATAGAAAGGTAGATGCAGGAATGAGTGCTTGTAGAGTATGTTTAGCACTAGGTCAATCAAAGAATGGTTTGTAACAACCAACGGACTCAACCACATCAACCCACCAACAACGTCGTAACTGTAACAGACATTCTGTCAATCTCAGAGGCCTGGGCGTAATTAGAAGTAATTGGGGAGAAAGTCCCAGTAGTAAAGGGTAATGGGGTCGGTCAGCCAAGTTTATTTTCTTGAACACTGAGCATCCAAAGCACCCAAGTTAGAGGTGGATCAACCTATCACATTCACCATTGAGGATATAAGAGCCATCTCTTACCCCATCATGAATCCAAGGTTGTCACTATTTCAATGGCAAACTCAAATGTGCATAGGACTTTCATGGATAGTGGAAGCTCGGTCAATCTCATATTCAGGCATGTCTTTGAGGCACTTAAACTTCCCGACTTTAGCCTCACCCCTACGCCTTGCCCATTTACGGCTTTGGGACCGTTGGCATTATACCAATGGGGGCTACTTCCCTCATGACCACCTTTAGCAAATAAACCATTGCCATAAAGATACAGGTAAATTTTGTAGTAATTAATTACCCATCTGCTTATAACTTTTCGAAAGGTCAATTGACCCTAGCAGACCTAGACGCAATAGTCTCGTATAACCGGCTCTTTATGAAATTCCCATTAAAAATAAGGTTAGTGAAATCCGGGGTGAGCAATATAAAGCTAGGGAATGTAATGGAACATCCCTCAAACGAGAAAAGAAGGGTGTCCTCATGCTTCAACAAGAACTCGCAATGCTCCATGGTGAGTCACTCGAGAGAACCCTTGAGCCGATTAATGCTTTTGTTTGTGCCGAGATCGCTCTAAACTTCAAACCAGAGGCATCAACATCTACAGCTCCCCCTGTGAGCACACACAAGACCTTCATCGCTCTTGCCCGAGCTGGTGACTAAGGAAAACCTACCTGGTGAAGTCTCAACTGTCAGCGATGTCTCACCCAAGAGAGTGCTTGAGCCAGTCAACGCTTCCATTCATGTTAGGACCATCCCTAGCTCCGAAGAAACCGCTATTAATGATGTGTCACCCAGGAATAAGCACGAGCCTATGAGTGCTCTAGTTCATTCCGGGACCATCTAAAGCAGGGAAGTAGCATCAACTGGCCACGAGTCATTCGAGAGAGACCTCAAGCAGACTAGTGCTTCGGTTCATGTCTGGACCACCCGCCACTATGAAGAATGGAATGGCATGTATCATATCTCTTTGGACACTTCTTAAAGAACTAAAGAGATCATTAAAGCATGGGATGAGTGGGTTGCAACACGTTTGCAAGTGGGGACATCCAACAGAACAAACCGAACCCTCTCAATGTAGGTGACTCATCTATGATAGCCGGGGGCTACCTTAGTCCCTCAACTCGAGCATCAATTCTATCTTGGTCGAAGAAGTCATATAGCACATGATTTACATGCGGGATAAATTTAATTTGGAAATAAACTCTGATACCAAGGATGACCCACTCAACGTCCGCATGGGAGAATTAAACACGGATGGTGGGCCTGCTACTCCTTTTGAGTTAATATCTATAGATGGTGCTGACCCTAACCAGATCAGGACTTAGCTCAGCTTGGAGGTAGAATGAGTTGGTCAAATTCTTGAAACAAAGAAAAGATGTCTTCTCTTTGGGACATGTTGATATGACCGGTATTGATCCAAGAGTCATTTGCTATGCATTAAACATCAATTCGAAGGCCACCCCTATCCAACAAAAGCATAGACCCCTCAACCTAGAAAGGTATCAAGCTCTCAAGAAGGAGATCGAGAAGTTATTAGCCAATGGCTTCACCCGAGAGGCAAAATATCCTGTCTGGATAGTCAATCCGATGCTGGTCAAAAAGTCGAATGGGTCTTGGAGAACTTGCATCGACTTCTCCGACCATATAAAGCATGCCCTAAAAACAACTTTCCATTGCCCCACATCGATCAGGTAGTAGATGCTACTAGTTGGTAAGAACTCCTCACCTTCATGGACACTTATTTTAGAATAATCAGATTGCCATGCACGACCCAAACTAGGAGCATACTTCCTTCATCACCAATGTTGGACTGTATTGCTATTATGTCATGCCATTTGGGATTTGAAATGCAGGGGAAACCTACCAATGGCTCATCAACTACATGTTTCTAGAACAGATCGTGAAATGACTGCCTTACACCACCGATGCTCATAAAATCAAAAAGTGTGCTGTTGGAGCATCCGGCCGATGTATGACAGTTATCAAGGGAAAGAAAAAGAAATAAAGACAAGGAATAGAAAAAAAGAGACGAGAATAGAACAAAGGAGAAGGAAATAAAACATCACACACAATCACATAAAATGTTGTATATCTCACAGCGCATCAGATAAAGTATAATAGTCATCATAGATATAAACAGACGATATAGTAATAACTATATAAACCACAGAATCAGATTGCACAGGCTCATACAGTAATACAAAACAATAATAAAGTTTATACAACCGATAAATAAACTTAATTGAAAAAATGTCTCTAATAAATAGTAAGTAAACACGGTCAAAGCTCCATGGTGTCACACAACTGAACATGAATAAACAATAATAACTCAAAATATAAATATAAGAAAGCGTCAACATCTGCTAGTCCATCTGCACCGGTCTAAGTGCTATTTACACCTGTTATCTAGCCTACTCATTTAAGAGCGCTTGAGATTATAAGAAACAAAGCAAAACTTCGAGTCAGACAACAATCTAGTGTGAGTGGTAAATAATCTCAAAAGACTATAAAAGTCGATATAGTATATGGAACAGAGGATATGGAGAACCATACCTGACCTATCCCTACATCTATAGAGTTAGCACATAACATCAAATATATGCTACTCTATGATAGTCATCATAGGTGTACTATACATCAAGGTATTATAGGTGTCTAGATATCAGCATCGGTAATATCTACATTATGTAGCATCATCAAGGTGATAAACAATCAAGCAAACATAACGTCCATCATCCATCCTTATATACACTCACTCAGTGCGTTGGATATATGATACTCATATGACCCCATCAATAGGTTAAGGAATACTCAAAATCTCGGTTTTTCAGTACTCAAATCCATGCCATTAGAAGGGCTAGGAACTAGACTGCACATCATAATGGTCCAGAGTAAATGGATCGGGTCATCATTTAATCCAGGGCACATCATAACCCAGTGAGCATCCTCACATACTCCTACTTTATGAGTACACTTCGAAACTGAAGAATATCAACGATCCCTTTGCTCATGTCATCCATAGCAAAGCTTATCTCGGAACTTCCTTTACAACTCCCATCTGAAGTCATCGCGGTTTGGAACTACTATAAACAACCATCATAAGTCATAGAGTGTCATCATGCATCTCGTAACCCTTCTCGATAGTTCCATCAATCCGACTTATCGTCGCTTACTCTGCATCCTAAAGAATAGCTATCCATCATTGAAGCCATCAATTTCCATCATGGAATCATCATCATCGAATCATGGAGTCATTGCGATGAAGCGTTACATCTTCAATTCAGTGCTAAAACCATTCGTCGAAGAGCAGTAACACCAAAATCAAACGTCAAACAAACGAATTAACCATCACATCCTACTCCTCGAAGCTGCTTCATCGTCCATGTCAAAATTGGCTAAATCGGCCATCATCAATAGTGGTAGATGTCGACCACTTTAGAGTAGTCAATAGCGACCACTTTGGTCCTGTACTTAACCAAAAAATGGTTAAATACAAACCAAAGACAAATGTTTGGCATCTTCCCTGAAGTTCGAAGCACATATCCAAGTCCATCGTCCTTCATCTTCAGATCAGTCGGCATGCACCAATACTCCTCTACATATTTATCCCATCCATTTGAGTTTATCATCATTTATGTGCTTAATCGATATGCATGAAACTCTATCACATCATTTGAGTCCCCATGGTGTGTGCATTCGATCAATATACACTAAACTCTATATAATAGGATTTTCCTATATCGCCTTCAAACGGCGTTTTCAACCAACTACAAAGCAAGAAAACACGCAACCAACAAGCATAAAAATGCTTATAATTGCCCACTTATATTTATAATAATTCAATACAATCCATCCAAGCAACCAATGTGAGATAATATGGGATTAATATCCAAATAGCCTAAGTCTATCAATATCTTCAAAATAGTCCACAAATGGGAAAAATGTGATATTTAATTTAAAAACATTTTAAAATACTTTTAATTCTTTTTATAAAACAAAATATAGGTTTAAATATTTTAAAAAATCACATTTTAAATTTAGAAAGCATTTCAAAACGTTGTTTTATACTATACTAACAATTATAGTATCATGAGAGACAATATCACTCACCTCAAAAAAATATGACCAAACTAGTGCAAAGCTATAGCGCTCTCCATCACAAGCATAATGCAAGAAATGACGTCCAAAAAGGACCTCGTATGCAAAAGGTATGACGTTTATAAGAATTAGGATTAATTAAAACAATTAATAACTAAATCTATTCATTAATTACTTAATTGCCTTAATGACTCTTCTTCCTAAAAAAAGCATATCACCGGTACGTGCAAAAGTGTATGTCAACCCACTTCATACCATCCCTTCTCTCATCCATATCCCATGAATTACTCAATGGAATCGCGTGCCGTCTTCGCCAACGAGTCCCTCTATGCACGCGCTCCGCATCCGACACCATGAGAAGCAATTCAGCTCCACCTTCTTATTCATGACCTGTAGGAGCCATTCATGAATTCAATATGTCACATTTTGTTAGAACGAACTACGTTCGATGAGAGCTGGTGAGAAGGTGCATATCGCGAAGAGAAATCCAATGCCGATCTCCGTTTCGTCTATTGTTGCCTATAGCTCTGGCAACCCGAAACCCTAGTCATAGCCATGAAGAGGTTGATCTCGCCAAACATAGCTGATCAAAATTCCGCCACAATCATCATGGAGATCTCTTTGATACTGATTTAATGAAACTGGTTTCCTATTTTTTCGTAGAATGGATTGCTTGAAATTGATTTTTGAAGATGAAAATAAAGAGGCGGCCATTTTTCTAAAGCAAAGCAATGGAACAGTAAACGAGTTTGGGTTATGAGGGAGGAATGAGGGTTAGGTGACTTAAATAATAATATTATATTCTTTTTTATTTGAATTCTCCGATAAATGGTCGTAAGTTTCGAGCTTGCAAGATCAAATGGTGCGTTGGATCGTAATGAAACTCGTCTGCATGCATTACCTCATTTTTTCGATCCCAATGGTATAAAGTTCCTCACTATCTGAGACAGCACTCTACAATAGTACTTTCGCACTTTTCGAGACCGTTTCGACCATCGGTGTAACGACGCAGAATTTATATTAATTAAAATTTGAATATTTAATTGATTTTAAATATTAATAAGTGAATTTAGTAAGGCGAATAATTTTAAATTCGGATATTGGATTAAATTGGATGATTAAATTAATAATTTACAGGAAAATGGGCTGAAGGAAGTTTTTATTTCTGTTTTTGGGCCTACGGACGCGCATGTTTTTTTTCGTCTAAAGGACGCGGGCTTACTTTTTTCTTTCTAAGGACAAACTTCTATAAAATTTAAATTTTCCTCTGTGTTTCTTCTCCACCTTCTTTTTGATATTACTGATCTGTGTTCGTCGATCTTCTCGATTCAAGGACGCGTTTTGTATTCGATCTTCTCGATTGTCATTCATCTTCGTCGTGTTTTTTCATCGTCGATCTTCATCGTGCTCTGGATCTTTACAATTTCATTACATTCAGGTATATTATTTTTATTTGTTTCGATATTCTTTTTATCTTTCTCTGATAAATTATCGTTCGATTAGTAATTGCTTTTTTTTTGTTTTTGTACGTTGTATAGATTGTCTTCTTCCAGATTTCAGTTCCTATTTTGGATTTGTTTCAATGGCAAGGTAAGATTTTATTGTGTATTATTCTGTTTCTTCAGTATAGTTTAAGGTTTTACAATTTTACTGTTCATCTATCTTACGAGTGAATTTGATATGTAGTTTTTTTCGTTATGCTATATTTATATAGCATTTTTTGCTGTTGTATTCATATTTTGTTGTCATTTGCTTGTGCTCTGTTCATTTATCATCTGCTTTTTAATTGATTTATATTTCTCTTATTTATGTCTTAATTATCATTTTGATTTGTTATGCTATGTTAATTTAACATTTTCTGTTGTTGCTCTGTCATAATATTAAGTAAGTTTGTTAACTGTTTTTTTAATTTCTTTTGCAGTACTGATATCTATGATGATGAATCAAAAAGTTTGCTAGTTATTTTTGAACATAATGGGAATTGCTATTCTTGTCATCTCACGACGGGCTCCTCTTTGTTTGGTGTTAAGACTGAAATCTGTGAAGTTTGGCCACATCTAAGTCCATTTTCTATTGAGATATCTTATGTTCTTGAGAATAAGAATATAATCATTGATACTGATCCAGATTTGATCAGTATTGTGTTTTTTTTAATTTTAAAGAAGAGTCAATATTTTAAGTTTACTGTTAAGGAAAATGTTTGTGTTAAGGAAGCTGATATTGCTGGCTGTGGTTTAGGCAATGCAAGTGTTCAAAGCTCTTCAATTGGTAGTACTTCTGGTTCAAATAGTGATTCACATGCTAATTCTTCTTATTATTTGAAAGATATGTTGAAGAAAGGTTGTCAAAAAACTATTGTGGATTTTCTTGGTTTTTGTTTTAATGGAGCTGAGGATTTTCGGGAGTTTTTAATGGCATATCAAATAAAAAATGGTTATGATTTGATTTTTATAAGAAATTCTCCAGATAGAATATCGGTTAATTGCTCTTGGTTGAAGGATGGTTGTAAGTTTTATCTTAATGCTTCTTCGGATCCCGGTCTACTCTCTCGGTTTTTTATTAGAACTTACAATTTTGCTCATTCGTGTGGAGGCGGTCTTAGAGATGTTAATAAAGTTAATATTTCAAGTAGATTTGTTAAATCTTTGATTGTTGATCAAATTCGAGATGCTCCTATGAAGAAGCCAACAGATATAATGAAGGAATTTAGAAGAGATTACAATTTTACTCTTTCATATTATTATGCTTATAACGGAAAACAATTGGCTTTGAAAGAAATATATGGCGATGATGCTATGTCATATAATGATTTACATTGGTATTTAGAAGCGTTGCAAAAGTATAATCCTGGTAGTTATGTGGCCCTGGAAGTTAATGGTTCAACTGATCAGTTTGAGAGAGTTTGTATTGGTTTTGGTGCTTGTCTACTTGGATTTAAACATTGTCGGCCATTAATATTTTTAGACGCAGCTGCTTTGAAGGGAAGACCGGGTGTTTTGTTAGCTGCTACTGCTAAAAATGGTAATCAAGGTATGAGTTCCATTTTAGTTTTTTTTATTTACTCATTTGTTTTTCTAGTGATGATATATTAAACTATCATTGTTCAAAGTTGTTCATAATTATAATGCAGCCATGTTTACACAAGAATTGTTGGCTTTATTTTATTAAATGATTGACCTGGTTATAGTACAAATGTTTATGGTAGAAATGTTTACAAAAACATGAAATAAAATTTTATGCAGCAGTACCTAAAAGACTTTTAAATAACGTATGCTATATTCATATATCATTTTGAATTTACTTTAACTGTGTATAACAGAAATTATTAACCTTTAATAATGGTTTTGATGTTTAATATAATCCATGTTTCTCATTACTGAGCCGTCCTTAATTATTTATTTTGTAGGTTTCTTTCCTCTTGCTATGGGTATTGTTTCGCACGAAAATGAATCTAATTGGTCTTGGTTTTTATCCCATCTGAAAGGAATGCTTAATGAAGATTGGCCTTTAGTTTTTATGTCTGATCGTCAATGGGGTCTTGTTTTAGGTGTTCCCAAAATATTTCCTTCTTCATATCATAGCTATTGTTTACTTCACAGGGAACAGAATATTGGTACTGTTGTCAAGGCGGGTAAAGGTGATTCATCTATTGTGGAGTTGTTTAAACTTTGTGCTAGAGCTTCTAATGTGTATGATTTTGAGCGATATCTTTCCAAATTTAAAGATATTGGGGGTATATCTGCAGAAATTTTTTTAAGAGATAAACCGTTTGACCATTGGGCAGATTTGTTTTTTCAAGGAAAGCGTTATGGTGAGTATTCTTCTAATGTTGCAGAAAGTTTCAACTCCTGGATTTTGGAAAATAGAGTTATGCCTATAACTTCTTGTTTGGATGGTATTCGTGTGAAAGTTAAGGAGCAAATGGCGAGACGAAGAGAGGAATGTTGTCTATGGACAACATATCTTTGTCCTGTTATGGAGGAACGTTTGTCAAAGTTAGTAGAAGATGGCTTTGGTTGGGAAGTTTTTAAGTCTTCGGAATTTGTGTTTGAAGTTAAATCTCCTAAGTCACAGGTTGTTGATCTTAAAAATCGTTTATGCTCTTGTAATCAATGGAGAGTTACTAGTTTTCCATGTGCTCATGCAATTAAGTGCATTAACAAGTGTAGATTATCAGTTTATGATTTTGTGGAGGACTATTTCACTGTTACTGCTTTCAGATCTTCATATGCTAATGCTATCAATCCAATTCCAGATTTTGATAAGCCAGTTGTTGCTGAAAATAATGTTTTGATTAGGCCTCCTAAAGAAATTCGTGGTGCTGGAAGACCATCTACAAAGAGGCGTGGTGGATTTGGATATTCTCAAAGTAAAAGAAACAGATGCAGTCAGTGTAATAAAGTTGGCCACAACAAAAGGAATTTTCTTGGTTCTTCAAAAATTTAATAAAATCTATGTGTTTTGTTACTGCAATTGAGAAGTTTTTTAAGTTTACAGCTGCTAAAGCTTATAGAAAAATGCAGTTAGACATTGTGAAATCATTAGAAAATAAAATGTGATATGTTTTGGTTATTTTTTTTTAAAATTTGTGATACCTGCTGTTCCTCTGCATTTTGGTATTGATATTTGTATTCAATGTTATATGTACTTATCATTTCAATTGAATGCTAGTTGTAACTAGCATTTAATTATAATTAGTATTCAGTGTTCTGTCATTGAAATCAATCATCTTTCATTGTATACAACTGAGTAAGCTTTTGAGCAAGAATGAAGGATTTGATGATGATGATATACTGTTTATATGATTACTTGGTTAGATTATTTTAGTGGTTTTGTAATGATTTTTCAGTATGATGATGTATTGTTTATATGAAATTGTGGAACATCTGTTCCCATATTTCTTCTACACTGCATCTGAATATCTTCTGTTATTGTTAAAAACAGCAGTTGGAAAAAATAATTAATAGTAATTTGTAAATGAGATATCTTCATTATGCAAATTGCATCTCTCTGTTTCAGAAAATAACATATCCATAATTGCCTATATCTGTTTATCATTTCAGTTTGTAAATGAGATATCTTCTGTTATTTGTAAATGAGATATCTTCATTACAATAAAACCACTATCTCCATGTTTCTACCCCAACACTTACCATATCCATAATTGCCTATATCTGTTTATCATTTCAGTTTAATACTAGTTATAAGTAGCATTACAGTGTAAACAATAGCCAACATATTTGAAATGGAGTTGAAACATTGGAAATGATATAAAAATTCGATATGGATAAATTCACACATTATTGATCACTGTTCAATCACTGAGAAATGTATTTTCACATAATGTTAGTTCTATCTAGCATTTCAGTATAAAACATCATTTGGTACATCAGAAATACAATAAAAGCATTATAAAACAAATAAAAATGACACTTGAGTATATTGATAGTTTATACATTGTAGTTCATGCATTGAAATTAGACAACTATTATCAAATCAAATTCAAATCAAGAAGTACAAATTCATCTCCACAGTTTATACATTGAGAACAAAATTCAATTACTGGAAAACATATAAAACTTCATCTCAGACTCCATCTCAGATTCCATCTTAGAGTCCATATCAGACTCTTTGTAGAGTTTCTCGAAGAGTTCAAATATATCCAAAGTTTTTTGAAGTTACAATGCAACAGCTTTTTTTATGTAGAATCTTTGCAGAGTTTCTCCAGTGACCAACTGTATTGTGGATCATTGAGTATGCTATACACCACTACAGCTCTTAGGTTTCTAAGCATTTCCTTTGGATATTTTTCTGGTACCTCATCCTTGTCCAGTTTTTTCATGTTTACCATGACAAAGAACGCACAATCAAGTCTGTTTCAAATATACAAATGTTAGTTCATATTACAGTAAAACCTAATTCTAAAATAATATTGCTATTTTTACTCCAGAATTCTAAAACATAGCTTTATATTTCGATCACAATATTAATCAATGCATTCATAGAGACAACATTGCTATGTGTGGAATGTGCATGCTTATACATTATCTTTTTGTTCAATAAGTGCAGATCAATGAACTGTTAATTAGCAATGCTAGTTTTAATTATCATTTTGCATATTTCATGCATTCTTCTGCAATTTAAAAATAGAAATGATAGTTTAAACAAGAGAAGAAATGAAATTATTTACTTACAAATCTGAATCCTGTGGTGGGCTTTTTGGCTGCAGCATTTTAGGTTTGTGAAATTCTTTGTTCAGTATTCCTAATTCTGCCCATTTTGTCTTGAATATCAATTCAATTTTGTCTTTTTGCAAGAAGTAAAATTAGTGATGTATATTAATGTTAGAGTGATTTCAAAAATATACTTTTCTTACAAGAACGAAGGCTTGGTTGTAGCTGGGGTTTGAAGTCCTTGTTGATCTATTTTTTGGTTTTGTTGAATCATAATGACTCCACTGCATTGTTTCATAATTTAGCATCAACAAGCTCCAATGGTTTGCGTAATGTAGAGGGAAGAAAATTTTCTCTGTAAATTCATCTTTGACAATGACATCTACTGTTGGTATAACTATGTCTTTGATCACAGTTTGCTGGTCATGTGTTAAAGCATTCTGCACATTTATATGTATTAGAATACTTTATATTAATTTTTAACATTTATATTAAAAAGATTATACATACCATCATCATTGTGGTGAAGTAGTAACTGTGTTCATACATTTCTTGATTGTAATAAAACCAATCAATAATCTGTTAAACCAAACAACAAAGGTTGTAAGTTTCATGGGATAATTAATTTATTTTGGATCAGGAATATTAATGCTAGTATTCATTTTCATTTATATGTTTACTACATTGTATGCGTTGAAAAATGCAAATGATCATTTAATCAGTCATCTTGGACATTCTATATATTTATATGTGGTTTACAAATATCAATGTTATTTTTAACTCCCATTCTTTCATTCAATACATTTATATGCAGTTTGAAATTTGAATGCTAGTTTTAACTATCATTCTCTCATTCTATACACTTATATGCACTTAAAAAACTATGAATGCTAGTTTTATTACTCATTCTCCCATCCTAGACAGTTATCATAATTTTAATTTGATGCATACCTGTCCATCTGTAACCCCCTCGAACAGAACAGCTTCCAGCATAGATTTAACTATTGTGATTCCTCCTTTGTGTCCTTCATCTTTTTCATATGCTACAGTGCTGTAATTGAAAATTAATAATTGAACTATATTTTCCTTCAATTTTATTTAGTAACAAATATAATGAAATAAAAAATATTAGAATTCTTACTTCTCATTTTTGTTAAAGTTGAAGAAAGTAAGAATTTTGTTTTGCTTTTCTTCATTCAATAATTGTAGAATACTGCTTTTTGTGATATCCTTACTCTTGTAGGTTTTACTTGATTGCGAGTATCCATCAACATCAATAATTTCTTCATTATCAGTTGTTCTGACTTGTTCATCTGTTTCAATTTCAGATTCATGTTCATAATCTGATTCTTCATTTTGTTCCTCTTGTTTCTGTTCATTTGTATTTTCTTTCTGACCTTCCTTGGTTTCAAATTGTTGCTTTTGGTTTTCATTGTCAACATTTTTCTTTGTTTTTCTGCACACAATTTCATATTGGCAATCAGAATCAATTTTACTCCTTCGTTGGCGCTTTTTAACCCTTAAAACTAAAGAGCTTGGTTTCTTCTGCGTTTTTTCATGCACTGCTGGTGATTTTTCTGTTGCCTCTGAAGGTTTGTTTTGATCCTGTTGTTCTTTCTCTTTCCGCATCTTTTCAATTTCCTGAGTTATTTTGAGATCAAATGATGGTGGTTCTATTTCTACTTTTTCTTTTGATCTTAAAATCTTGATTTCCTTTTTTAATTGTATGACAGTGCCTTCTGCTTGTATTCTTTTATGTTTTTCCTTTTCTAATTCTTTTTCACTTTTCTTCAATTTATTTTCCAACTGTATGATGTACTGCTGCATTGTCTCAACTTGGTCTTTTGATGTCTCTTCCACATTTTCTATTTTGTGCATCCCAATATTCTCATTATTATCCAGTTGGACAAATTTTTGTTGGCTTTTTTGTTGAAGAAGTGCTTTTTCATCTTCAGTTAGATTTCTTATTTCAACAAAAATCTATGTAATAACATAAATAGTAATGAATCAGGTAACATACAAGGATGAACTAATTTTATATATAGTTGTCATTTTTCATGTGATGCTATATCTGGCTATCATTCTTTAGTTATACTAGTGTTATGATATAATAACAAAATGACAACTGTTGATATACACTATGTTATGATATATTTATCTATCATTATATATTTGTTATACTAGTGTGATAAATAATACCTTTCTACTGTCCATGTTTATCAATGCTTCTCTTGAGATCACCTTTTTCAAGCTTGCAACATTCCACCTCCCAAATCTAGGTAAGTTTGAACAGAATGTTGCTAATGGAGGTATCAAATTCACATGCTCACATAGGAAAAACTACAAATAAAATATTTCTTGTTAAAACATATAATGTGTATAATTTAATTTATACAGATAGATGCATGAACATAAAGTTAGATTGCTGTACTTACAATAGGGAGCATGGAACAACCTGGCATGTTTCTTGGCTTTGTTTTGAAAGTTGTCAAAGCTCTAATCAGTGAATGATGAATTGTAACTGGCCAAGATACTGAATTCATTTTGTTTTGGTCTAGGATATAGGGAATATATCCCCATGGTAAGTATCTTTGGTTATCAGGAAAGAAGAAGGTTATCATTGCAAGAATTATAAGCAATTTTGGAAAATCATTTTCATGTTTAAATTGTTGTGTTTCTAGCACATTATTTATCTTAGAAATTGTAAGATCCTTTGTTATGTGCTCTATTGTTCCATAGTTTCTCAGTACAAAATCTTTGCAATTGTCTGGGAGTATTTGTAAACTCATTTTCGGTACTGGAAAAATATTTACTCCAGACAAAGGTAAGCTAAAGATAATTGCAATATCTTCAGGTTTGATTTTTAAAAAAATATTCCCTACTTTAAAAGCTTCATCATTGATAGAAAATGTTTCTATTATATCATCTAAGGTTGTAGATGATTTTGTAAAAGCAGGTATGGATAAAATTTCTTTAAAAAACACTAGCATGAATTTTTCAAACGGTGTTTGTTTTAAATAATTTAATTGGTCTATAAGATAACCTCCTTTTTCCTTAATTTTCTTGAAATTTTTTATCATTGGCAGTAAGCTACATCTACACTGAATTTGTTTTTGAGATACTTTCTTTGGTTTTTTTCCTTCAGTTTTTTTTGCTTTCTCCAATGTTTTACCTTTTGATCCCTGTACAAAAAACTGTGAATGAATAATTCGGTATTTAACAAACTATAATATTGTTTTTATGTCTCATTTTTTCAATGCTTTCTTATTTTTATCTATCAATTTTTTCAACTATGAAAGCATAATTTACTAATGATATATACATCTATCATTCTTTTTTCAAATGCTATATTTGTCTATCATTTCTTTTTTTCACTGTATGCTTCTAAAGTCGAAATATTGAATGCTATGTTTGTCTATCATATGTTCATCTATCATATTATATTTTAATATGATGCATACAAATCAAATGATATATTGAACTATCATTCTATAACCATCAAAAACAGTAAATCAAATGATATATTGAACTATCATTCTATAACCATCAAAAACAGTAAATCAAATGATATATTGAACTATCATTCTATAACATTCAAAAACAGTAAATCAAATGATATATTGAACTATCATTTATCATACTATACTAGCAAATACTGTAAATAAAATGATATATTCAACTATCATTCTATCATGATATGTTTCTCCAACATTTTTTTCAATGCTATATATGTCTATCATTCTATAAATATTCATCTTATCATTGTCTATCATCTATCAAAGACTGAATGCTATGTTCATCCATCATTTCATATTTCAATATTACACATGCAAATCAAATGATATACTGAACTATCATTAAAAAATTATCCATCTAATTATTTTTTACCATCAATATTATACATGCAACAAATCAAATGATACATTCAAATCA
This sequence comes from Allium fistulosum, assembly GCA_030737815.1. NCBI lineage: Eukaryota > Viridiplantae > Streptophyta > Magnoliopsida > Asparagales > Amaryllidaceae > Allium > Allium fistulosum. The sequence continues at coordinate 436,983,827 of CM060904.1, read as the reverse complement.
AATGATATACTGAACTATCATTAAAAAATTATCCATCTAATTATTTTTTCCACCAATATTATACATGCAACAAATCAAATGATACATTGATCTATCATTCAATAACAAATCAAATAATCAGTTGTTTTACCTTTGTTTTTCTTTTTCTGTTGACGTTTTCATCAGTAAGCTGTTGTTTCTTCCTTTCGTCTTCATTCATAGTTTTACATGCCCTAGCTTTTTTCGTCCTCTTTGTATCTTCGTCAATCTCATCCGAATCAACAGCCGTTGATGAAGTAGTTTTTCGCCTTCTCTTTACTGCTGTACGCATAGCATTGGAAACCCTATTTTTTGAAATCGTAGGTTCATCGTTTATTTGTTCAGGATTTATTGAAATATTTTGATTTACGTCGATCGACTTAGATTCTGAAGTCGATTGCACTTTTAAATCAGTTTGAGGAAGAAAATTGATTTCGGTTTGGGTTGCCATTGTTTGTTGAAGAAGAAATTTTGTTACAGAAGTATTGTTTGCAGAAGAAATGAAACTACAGAAGTACGAACGAAATACAATTTTTGGCGCTTGTCCTTCAGACCAAAGTTTAATTTTAACGTCCGTTAAAATTAAATTTTATTAAACTTTTTCCTTTAAACTAATTTCCTCTTTTAATTACATATAATAACGTAACTTTTAATTACATATAATGCAATTTATTTATAATTTGATTTCAACAAGTTAAACAAATCGGTTACAAATAACAACTGTCACCTTTATCTTAATTTAATCACATTTATAAGTTGATTGTCTACACAATGTTATAATTATTTGTACAACACTAATTTTTATTCAATGACAATTTATTACATACTATTTCATTAATTAATACGACATTTAAATTATCAATTACTCTTTTAATCCAATTATAAATTAATACACACATTGTTACAATTTATTTACAATCTATAACCAATCATAACTTTTTAATCATTTCCATTAATTGGAATTACATTTAAAGCAGTTATCAATTACCTTAATTTAATACTATTACATTTCATTCCAATTATTATTCCCATTAATAAATCTTAAAATTTTAAATTTCTCACATTAATTAAGTCATAAATTTTTATTTCTTCCAATATTACATTATAAATCTTATTAAATTCAATAAATTAATTATCGGAAAATTTCGGGTCGTTACACTCTCCCCCACTCAAAACTTTTCGTCCTCGAAAAGGAAAAACGGAAAAAAAGGAATTAATATATTTTATTCAAAATATTCAATTTATAAACACTAAATTTACACAATTAAGTAATTTAAATAAAAGGTATCAATTTATAAACAACTAAATCCTTTTACATTAAATTAATAAAAGTTTGAAAACATTTCACAAAATTTTTCTAAGTCCAAAATTCACCGGATATTTCGGCAGAGTCTCCTTTGTACGGAGAGGTCTAGGAGAAATAATAATATTAATAATAACAATATATATCACATACTTCAAAATAATATATTCCAAACAACCGGAAAAACATTATAATATCGCTATAAAACGGTAATCCAAAAATGTACCTATTTGTCGGGCAAACGACGCTTAATTATGAAACCAAAAGCAGTAGCAATTGCTTCCATAACATGTATTTCACTTATATAATCCAAAGAAGTTAATGATTATATAAAAGAGAAATATTCAAGTTGTTTCAATTAATAACAAACAAAATATCACAACATAACAACAATTACTTACAAAAAAATCATACAACCATCACATGTAGTAAGAAAAAAAATCAATTATTCATCCATAGCAATCAAAACAAAGGTTTTGTTCAGGTTTAGAAACTTCTAATCGTATAAAATGATAAATAAACTACTAAGTATACCATATACCCAACAGTCTTAGATAACTTAATAGATTATTTATACTTCTTAAACAATTTAAAGGATCACATCCCAAGCATCCCATAAGCCAAAACAAACAAAATTTCCCATTATTATTTAAGTTCATTCTTATTAATCTTATTTCACCATTTACTGTTTATCCTTTTTCATTCATACAATGCTTATTTTTTATTAGTTTACATTCATTACTTACAGAATTCATTTACCATTTATTTATACGATCCCATTTTCTCTTTTCATTACTTTATATTCATTTCTTACATAAGTTATTTTCATTTCAATTATTTAAAATAATCAATAAATCCATTATTTAAGATTACATACATTTTTCAGTTTCCTTTACATCTAGTTTACTTGATTTCCGTTTTAAACATAAATATTCATTTGTGAAGTAACTCATACATAGATTCTTCTTTTTTTCCCACTTTTATTCCTTTCATATATAACATTCACTTTTACTATTTCAACTTTTACTTTATAAGTGACTTCAATAATTAACTTAAGTTTTAATCATATCTCCAACTATTAACTTAAGTTTATTACATTCTTATACATCTTAATTCTTTTTATAGAAGTAATTCCATTAGAACACTTTCATTAATTAAGTTTTACTTGTATAATATTCTATTACATATGCTTATTAACATTTCAACTTTTAACATTTTGGTAAGTTATATATAGATGTCTTTTAGAATGCACTAAAATGTTACACAAACTTATCTTATTTATCTTAATCAACAATTGCTCAAAAGTTTCATCTTCAAATTTTCATTATTCTTAAATTTAAAAGTTACAAATTTCAATTTCTTATATATCATTGACCACTTAACCATTGATTCTTATTTCCCTTTTAAAATTTCCAATTATTAAAATAGTTAAGATTCCATTCAATTATAGTAACTGAAAGCTACTAATTATTAGAAAGTTTATGAACCAAATTCCGGGTTACATTTCAAATTATTCAAAATAACATATATTTACTCATAACTTATATATATCAAATAATATTTAAAAATTAAAATTTAAGATTCGTTATCAAAACAAATGTGCAGTACAACAACTATAGCAGTCTTTCCACTTTGAAACTATAAAATGAAGGTGATGATGTGTGCACTCATCACCGAAATTATTTTCCAACGACAGAGGGGGAAGTACAGAACTTATTTCCTTTAAAATTTCCCTTAGAACATTTCTTTAAAATCATATTGAAATATTAATATCAGAAAATACTTCCAAATAATACTAATATTATATTCCAAAATCTTTCGAAAGCGATTTCCAAAAGCCTGGAACTTAAGTTCTCAAATTTCAATTTATATTCATTTGAAGTAAAATCTCAATTTGCAACCAATATTTATAAATTTCACTTCATAACAGACAAATATATCACAACCAACTATATCATTTATAAAATTATTCTTTTATATATAAAATATAATATTAGTTAAAATTATTTCATTTACCTATATTTCAAAACAATATTGTGTCGGTCTTCCCTATTAAGTGTTTAGAAACCCCTATCGATGCTATAGCGTCCTATGTACCGACCGGAATTTATAAACACAAAACAGAACAAATTAACACAATACAAAACCTTTTATAACACCGACAAATATGCTCTCTCATATATATACACTCAGCGACTCATTCTAGGGTATAACTACCCTATTTTATGTGAGTCAGGCCCACAAAGCTAAAGTTATCGCTAAACCAAAGCTCTGATACCAAATGTAACGACCTGTCTTTTTGGACGGTTTAAATCGACGATAAGACACAAACGTCAGACTCAAACCATTCAAAAGGGCAGATTGTTATAGGATAAATAAGAAAAAGCAGAGAACGAAAGAAAAAAACAAATACAGAATCTCACAGCGGAATAACAAAATATAATAATCAAATAAACAGTTCATGAAGCTGTTTTACAAATAACATTTGATTATACTTTTACAATACAGAATCAGAGTACATACAGCAGTAATAATTAAATAAATGCAGCGGAAATGGTAGAATAAATAGTAATAGTACTAAATCTTCGTCTTCGTCCTCCAAGAGAGTCTTCGATACACTGAAAAGCTCAGACTGACCCGAGCGAATTGAAAAGACAAGACACTAGAGTTAGAACTAAAAGATCTTACGCAAGTTAAATCAACAGTAATAAATATGAGTGTAATGGCGTCGGAGACGTTTACGGGTTTTGACGTCTCATATCCAGTGTTCAATGTGAGTGCAATAACTTAAGAGATGTTCGGGATTACCATCTCCTAAGGATCCGTTAAACTATCTACTATGTAGTACAATACGCTATTATAATAGTGTCTACAGTAAAGTAAAGTATTAAAATAGCATTAAGGCGTAACCCATATCCCCCTTAACACATTTTATATATTCCCATAGTCTATACACTACCGTAAGCTCCTCCGTGAGGTTTACTCAGAGGGCACTCCATAGGTATGGTACAAACCAAACTCATAGAAGGCGCAATAGGGCATGTGAACACGTCACGCGAGGCAATGCCATGGTAGATATACCGTTTGCGGATCCGGACTAGTGGTAACGCATAACAGCTACTACCGCCCACCTCGGAACACTCCCATAATCAAAATCAAGGGGTGGCCACCAAATCATCAAAAAGTCATGATATGGTATCGAAGAAGCATGTCCAATAGGAGGAATGACCTCACTTGGCCTGGCATGGCTCCTGTTTTAGTCACGTCTAAGCTGACTCATGGGAGTCAGGGTCACGTAAATACCTCATACAGAATCGTTTGCCAAACCATCCTACTTCATTTCTAGAATCTCCACTACGTACACAGTTGTTAAAGTGGTTTTCGGTATTGGCAGAGAGTATGACAATATCTGATCCCGGTCTCTTTAACAACCAAATTCTTATTTCACACCGGACGGTTCTTTTACATTTCCAAAGCTGATTTATAATTTATATCAAAATATCATATTCTCAAAACCATATCATTTTCGAAATCATATTTACTTCCGAAATTATATCACATTTGAAATCATATCACTTTCGAATTCATATTTCCAAAATAGATTAAATCCTCATTTAAAATCATCATATTCCTCAAATATGTCATTTAAATCCTACTTATGTTATAACATCATTTAATCGTATTCTACTTAAAAATCTAGGATTTAAATATAAAACTTCCACTTTACAAAACCAAAAATTCAGAAAATAATTTAGATAGTTTAAAATAATTTAAAAATATAGTTTAAGATAGTTTAAAATAGATTAATATAGTTTAAAATAGATTGAAATGGATTAATATAGTTTAAATAGATTAAAATAGATTAATATAGTTTAAAATAGATTAAAATAGTTTAATATGGTTCAAAATAGATTAAATAGATTTAAAATAGATTAAAATGGGTTAAAATACTTTAAATAGATTTAAAATAGATTAAAATAATTTAGAATTTCGATTTGAACCAATTTCCAATTCCAACCTTCAAACTTGGATTTTCAAAGTAATTCAATTTATATAAATCAATTTGCTTCAAAATATCATTTAATCCAATTCAAGATTTATGGGTTTTAAAATCGTTTAATTTAACCAATCCGGTGTCCGTATATAATTTTCTACCCTATGGTCAAGTGATACGGATATATATCTTTTCAATCTGCAAAAATTTAAATTTACGGGTATATATTATTTCAACCCTCAATCCCAAATTCCAAATCAATGAAAATTGCTTGGGTTTATCATTCAACCCATAACGATTTTCTCATATTTTATATATGATCGTTCGGTTATGTATCATTTCAACCGATAGGGATTTTCTAACAATAACTAAGGGAACTTGCAGTGTTATAACAATATAAATATAACATCAAATCATCTCATATCAATAATTAAACATATGTAACGATCCCGAATTTTTGAACTATTTAAATTGATAATTGAGTTTAAATTTTGATTTAAATTGTGAATGTGTTAGAATTTTGCAAGTTTAAGATGAGAAATATATTTTGAATCTAAATTTGAATCGGGATTTATATAATAATAAGGCAATTTGCTTTGAAATTTTAAAGTATAAAATCTTTGAATTTTAAAAAAAATCGAATTTATCTAATTTAATAATAACATAAAAACAAATTAAAAATAATATAGATGATGGTTTTAAAAATTGAGTGAATTTTATTTATAAAACAAATAACATAAGTTATTAATTAAAAGAAAATTGAAAATAAAATAAAAGGAAAAAAATATATAATACCAGCCCATACCCTATACCACGTTCCCTTCTGCAAAACAATATTCTCCCCCCTTATCTCTGCAAAGTCGCGTACCTATCAGCCACCCTCTCTCTGTTGCTAGCCACCCTACAAGGAAGAAAAATATTACCCTTATCTCTGTTAAAACCACGACATCTCCTCTCATCTCATTCGAAAACCATAAATAAAATCAAACAAACGAGATAAAAAATGGCGGCTTCAATTTTTCGTTCGCTCATCTCCTTCGTTCACCGTTCGTTCAACAAACTAGAGCTCGTTCAAATCAAAGGCGCCAACTTTATTCGATCGAACCAGTGATGATTTTTGGTTGCTTGCTTCGTTGATCATTCGTGCTCCTCGTTTCGACAAAGGTGAGTAAATCTCTTTACTCACATCTAGTTCCTTCTTAGTATGGTGCATCTGCAAATTCAATTTTCTTCGATGTTGATTTATCTCGGCTATTTGATTTTTCCTTTGCTGGGACTATGTGATAATGTTTTGTTAATTGGTGAATTCTTTGGTACTTTGACCTCGGTCGCTTTGACTTTGTGAAAATATGCGAGTTCCACTCACATCTTATTCATACTCTGTTTGATTTTCTACTTCTTGATAGTCTCGGCTTTGAATTGGTGATAAACTTCGATTTTGATAAAATTGGTTGAATTTGTTTTTTGTGCCGTTTGATTTTGCTTTGATTATCACGGCATAAACTTTCCAAATTATCGATTCCTGACCTTTTCAAACATACCGATACGAACTTGATATTTTTATTTCATGTTTCGTGAAATTTTCAACTGATAAAAATATGAGCTTGATTTTGTTTAACTTTCCTTTCTGGATTCCCGTTGTCTTCGACATTGAATTTAATTGAGCTTGCATCCTTGCCTTAGTTGATATGTAGTTCACTGCGTCATTTCTTTGTTTGGTTGTTTGCTTCTCTGCCACTTCTCTGTTACTTTATATATTCATCGAATGTTGCATTGTATGATTTCTCTGTTATCATTTGATAAGTAGTAGTCTACTCCATCATTTCACCCAGTATCCTTGAAGTTAATTCTTGTCTGGTCGATAATTTTACTATCACTGAAGTGTCCTATTTGATCATATGTGAACTTGCATCACTGTAGAGGTTGTACTGCACTTCATATAATCTGATTACTGTGGCCTTCCTGTGTCCACCTTGTAGTTGCATTTAGCTGTTCACTTGAGATTGCTTCTGATTTTCACTGGTTCATCTTCATTTGATCTTTATTGTTGTGTCTTTGGTATTTCTGTATGTTTGCCACTGTCTGATTTGCCATAGCTTGATCCATTCAGAACAATGTTGCATTTTGGTTGTAGCTTGGTCTGCATTATTGCTTGTGTTCTGGTTTTTGTTGTCTCCATTTTGCATTCACTTGTAGTTATCATCAGTTGCATTCATTCCTCTGCATTCATTGTTGTCCAGTCTGGTTTCACTGCTTTGACTTGTTTCTGGCTTGAACTTGGGGTTGTCTTAACTACTGAGGCACTTGAGTTACATTTGTAGTAGTTCTGTATTGACTTGGAACTTTGTATCTGTCCTCTGATTGCCATTGTCACTTGATCTTGCTGTAACATTTGTGACTTGGTCCACTTTGTCACTGCATATCTATATATGCTTGACCTGTTTCTTCTAGTTGTACTGCCCTTTGTTGTCACTCCTTGTCTCGGGTCTGCATCCACACTGGTCTGGTCCTCTTTTGATTCATGTTCATGTACTGTACACTGCATATGCTTCTGATAGCATTGGTACAGTTGTTATGTATCTCCAATTGACTTGAGTTCGACCTGTAGCTTGCATTATCACTTGCACTTCATTGCTCCTTGATTGATAAACCAGTGGTCTGCATTAGCTTGCACTTTGAGTCTGTTCCTTTTTCACTGAGGCATTGGTTTGTGTGATATACGCTTGCATACTCATTGTAACAGTTATATAAGACTGTCTCTAGCCATTCTTGTTCTACTTGAATGAGTCTGGAATTATTGTACTCTTGTAGTCTCGGTGCTTTATTGTTGCATTGTTGCCAGTTGCATTTCATTGTTGCATGTGGCATTGTTTTGTTCAGTTCGTACTTGTAGCCTCCGTGCTTTGTTGTTGTCACATCTGTTGCCTTTGTTTCCAATTTTGGGTATACATGACTACCTTTTTTAAACTGCCTGGCCTACCTGCCTGTGCCGTTGAGTTCTGGTCATGAAAGCATTATGCATTCTCTGTTGCATATATGTTGGGTTCGTATAAAAATGCCATTCCGGCTGTTGAAGTCCCATTTTTGCATTGAGGTTCCAATTAGTGATGGTTCCTGTAAGGTCGCAGTTGCATTACATAGTTGCACACTGCTGTGTTTATTTACTTGGTTGTGTACTTGGACTTTTAGCATTGAACTGTATGGATGCATTAGTTCATCTTTGTTGTATATATGCTTGCTGCTGGGTCATTTTTGTATGTTGTCACTGCAATATGAACTGTTGAGTTACTTGCGACAGTTTGGGCATTGCCTCCATGTATTTCATGTAGTCTGGGTTATATTGTTGTTGCCTCTGTTATAACCATGTATATGCTCACTGCATCTTCATTTACCTGTTGTATATGCAGTGTATTGATTGTCTGCATTGTGGCTGCAGTGTCGCATGCTCACGTCATGTGTTTTCACCTTAGTAGTCTGCATATATGAATTCACTTTAACGTGCTGCCTGGTTATGTTAACTTGTGTGTATGTATATGAATACATCTTCCTAGTATTGCACTTTGGTTGTTCACCTGGAGTTGCATTCACTTCATGTTTGTATTATTTTGGTCTGGCCCCGTTGCTTGCTGTTACTTACTTGGTGCGTTGTGCTCTATTGTTGCATTTTCACTGAGTCACTGATTTTGGGTCGAGACTTGATTTTATGTCTTGACCATTTCCTTTGAATTTGTACATTGTGTTGAATCTAGTTTCAAAGACTCGGGTTTGACCTTGTGCTCGTCTATGGGTTTTTGTTGATCTTTTGTGCATTTCACCATTGTAGTGGCGAGGCAGTGCACGCGTGCGTGTACGGCAGCCAATCGAACTCTGATGGTTTTAAAGTGACCATTTCAATTGTTTTAAATTGATTTAGTCGATTTGATAAATTGTTTATTTATCTCTGTTGATGATTTAAGTCTGCTGATTTATTGCTTAACACTGTTTAGTGTTAAAATTTTCGTTATCCAATTTCTTTGTTAAAAGGATTGGATATACGGAAATTATTGTGACTGTCGTCTATTTGATTATTACTGCCTCTATGCACTAATAACTGGTTTGAATTAGACTGACCTGTGTATTATTTTCTTTTGAATGTAATACTCGGGTCAGACCGAGTATTTTACAGCTTGAAGATTTTCGAGCAGCGAAGTTAGAGAGAAAGAGTAAAAGAATCACTTAAGTTTTCAAGAAAATTGTATTTTAAGATATTCCGTTGTATCAGTATTAAATTGTATAAACTCTGATGTATGTATGTAAAAAGATTTATAGTAATGAATTATTATTATTCTGTGTTTCTGTGGCTGATTCTGTTTAAACTTCATAAACTAAATAACATCCGTCTTTTTGAACGTTTCGAGTTGGTTTAATTACCGACTGGAGGCGGTCAGAAAGGGGGAATGTTACAGAGTGGTATCAGAGCTTTGGTTTACACAAAGCTTAGTTTATGGCGTTTAATATGAATAGTTACTAGAAACACTTTAAAAGAAAATGTTTTTCAAATCTACAGAAGTTTTGTTTTGATAAATAAAATTGAATATGAAATAAAGATTTTTAACTTAAGAAAAGTTAAATTGAATTGAGTTAGCATTATTAAATATATGATTTGAAATTTAACTAAAGTAAAGTTAAATAAAATAGAATTTCAAATAAATTTGAGGCGAAACTTAAGTTGTATAGAGAAAATAAATGCAAGTGAAGATAAAATGAAACATAGTTTAAGTAATGTTAAATGAGGTTGAATTTGATATCAAATGAATTGGTAAAGTGAAGTAATGAATATGAATTTGAGTTATATAAAGAAAATTCAACTTTATTTTGTAAAAGTGAATTAGTGAATAAACATGGATTAGGAATGTTGTTGTTAAGAGTTGAATAAAACTTAAGTTAAGAAGTTGTGAATATGGTGAGTATTAGAATTCAATCTGAATTAGAATATAAACCAATTGAAATTAAGTGCGTTGAACCAAATTGAATGTAAGCAAAGTAAATAAATTTGGTTTTGCTAGTTGATTATATAGAAATTCATTAAGTGTTAATGAAATTGAATTAATGGAATTTGAAAGCTAAGTAATTGAATTCAAATTGAAAGGTAAGTAAATTTAAAGAGAATCAAATTTGATTTGAATTGAAAGAAAACTAACTTGAATATAAATTAGTGAAAGTAAACTAATTGAATATGATGGAATGTTAGTAAAATCCAATGTAAATAAATCAAATGTGATTTAATTGAAAACCAAGTCGATGAATGATTTACTAAAGAACTAATAGATTGTTTTAGAGATAGAAAATTGACAAATTTATGTAATAGTTTGAATTGGAAATTTTTGAATTATTATAAACGGTTTAAATAGAAGATTTGAAAAGATTGATATTATGTTGGAATTATAAAATGAATTTTGTATAATTGTTGAAAATGAAGTATAATTGGATTTCATAAGTTAATGAAATTTAAAAGTTTTATAATGTGAAGTTATAAAATGAATCGATGTTGCAAGATAAAAGAGTTTATAAGTAATTTACTTATAAATTAAATTCCTGATATAAAACTGAGTTATAAAGGAATGAGTTAATAAAGTGATTTTTATAAATTGAAGTCTTTATAAATAGAAATAGAATTTATAAACGATGTTTATAAATCCGAAACTGACTTATTTTAATAATAAATTCTTATAGCTTGTTAAAAGAAGTATATTCACAATTTTGGACCGTGAATATATTATTGAATAAAATGGACATGTTTTGGGAAAGTGATATTTTAAAACGAAGTTAATTGTTTTAAAAGATGTTTTAAAGGGCATTGAATATCGAAACCATAGATTTCAACATTCATTGTTGAAATAGACGTTTTCGAATAAAAGGAAATGGTGGACTATAACACTGTTGTTATAGTAAATGATTTCCGAAAGGAAATGTTTTGTATAGTATTGGGATTTATACATCTATCTAAATTTCGAATCCCTATACTAGCGATTTTGAGTTGTCGTAACAATGTTTTACGTAACATTCGTTTTAGCTCAAATAAATATGTGAAAGAGAATGATTTCCTTAAAGATGAAATATATACTTAATTTTGATTAAAGTATATCGAATATTTTCAAATGTTGAAAATAAATTAGATTTGTGAATTACTTATTTTTAAATAAGTAGGGAAATGTTTTTCCAAATATGAAATGAAATGTTGTGAATATATTCCGTAAGGGATAAATGATTTGAAATTCATTTTCGAAGTCGAAGTTGAAAAGTTAAATGAGAAATTTGAACAATTAGTTCAATTGAAATTTGTAACAACCCGGGATTTCATAACAGTTGATTACCGTCAAATGACAATTTAAATTGTTTGACAATTGCAAATTGGAAATTTATTTGGGTTAAAATTCTTTTAAAATCGGTTTAAGAATTTTATGGGCTTTATTAACTTGGCCCATGGTCTATCCTTTGTGCCGTGATAAATAAAATAACCGTTTCCCTTTTATCTTGGGATTCGAAAACCTAAACCTAATCAAATGAAGACAATCGAACGAAAATGGTGGCTCGTCGTTCGTCTTCCCTTCGTACAAATCTAGGGTTCCTAAGAGAAATTGAGGCCGTCGACAGGGATCGTTCCATCAATTTGCTTGGTCGATCGACTAGGGTTCCTCACGACCGCTTCTAGTTGAGTCGAGCTCGTAAACGAGGTGAGTAACCCACTCACATCTAATTCAATCTTCAATTTTTGAATTTGGCAATTAGTTATTCCTGCAGTTCGACTTTATTATGAGGTTGATGTTTTCTCTGATTTTAACTAATTTGAAAATTTTGATATCCAATACTCTCGGCATTGATTTTTGGCATGGTTTATGATGACTCCAGTCATTTGAATTTATTAGACGAGGTCGGTTTCTTTTGTGACTTCGGTCAGTTGATTTAGTATAGTATCTCAGCCCTAAACATACTTTTTGTATTGTGGTCGTTCACTTTGACTGACCAAGCATTTTAGTTGCTATTTTGTTTTCAGTTTGTAATTGGATTTCTTATTGGTTGATGTTGTTTCCCACATAAATGTCGAGACTCTCGTTTGTTTGTGATATTGCCTTTTTATGGTGATATTCACACTGCTGCATTGATTGGGAATTGATACATATCGAACTGTGTAGATTTGTGCTCATGTATATTTGCTTCTTGCTTTTGCACTACAACTTTACACGGTGGTTTCGAAACTGCACTTGAATGATAGTATATATATACATTTGCATGCTTAAGCAGAAGATTCCAACTATGTCCTCACTGCATTGATGTTGTACATGTTGGTTCCCTGTCTTATGCCGTGTAAACTGCCTGTGTCCCTCTGTAACCTGAATTAGTTTTGCATATATATGCACGGCATGTAGACGTCTGTACCTATTATTGGATAAGGCACGTAGAAGCATAGTTAGGCATTCACAGATTTTAAAATTTCTAGTTGAATAGTGCATGCAATTGAACATAGAACACACATTCATTTAGGTTGGGAATCATTGAGGTTTTGCACTCTGGCCATATTCCTCCTTATGCAGGTGTAGTGCGTGCTCATATTGTTAGTGCTCTTATAAGTTACAGGTTGATACTTTTTATAGATTCATTCACGTGCCTGTGCCAAAGAAATTTAGATCAAGTTGTGTTATTTATTGAAAATTCTACACGTGAGTGTATAAATAGCATCCCTAGGTTGTTTTAATTAAAGTTCATTGTGGGCAACACTATGTATCTTATGTTGCCAGTTAGTAGAAACATTCTGTGATTTTGAAAAGTTACAGTGTGTTGCCAGTTTAGTTTATAGCTTGTTTTTCTGTGATTTCGAAAGAGTAAGTTTGCATTGGCATTTTCGTTGCATTTAAGCTTTCTGCCTGGTCATCATTATATGAGGTTGCTGCCCGTATATTATGTTACTTGCAGCTGCACAATCATTTTGTTGCCCCTTAATATTCTGGTTTCCACTATATGCTGCACTATTCGAATCTGTTGGCATTTTGTTCATATATGTTGCTGACTGTTCCGGTTCACCTTGTTGTCTTGTTCATTGACTGGATTTTGATGCACATACGTGCTTCCCAGACCTGTCGCATTATATTGTTGAGGCAGTAGCATTGATTTTCCCAGACCTGTCGCATTATATTGTTGAGGCAGTAGCATTGATTTTTGAATCTTCACTTTTCTTTATTAGTGAGACTATATTTCGTCGCTGCATTGTGGGGTTGCTGTTAGTTTTGGTTGGGTTTTGCAGTTGTGTCGAGTCATGCTAGTGCGACTTGACCTTTGCCGTTTCGACGTACGGTAGTGGCGAGGCAGTGCACGCGTGCATGTACTGCAGCCACACCGAGGATTAAGTTAATTTGATGTCATCTGTTTCTGTTTTATTAAGCGTATTTTGGAATGGCTCATTTTGATTTGAGTTGGGTTTGTTGGCTTTTGGATTCATTGTTCTTCTGAGTATTTGATAGATTGTATTGGCGAGGCAGTACACGTTAGCGTGTACTGCAGCCAATCAGTACTGTTATTTTTAAATTGACATTTCAATTATTTAACTTGATTGGGATTGCTGATTTATTGTTTAACACTATTTAGTGTTATATTTGCCGTTATCCAATTCTCGTATCGAGAGTTGGATATACGAGATTTCTGGGATTGTCGTCTATTTGACTATTTGATTATTATTGTTCTGTGCACTAATAACTGAGTTTGAATTAGACTGACCCGTGTATTATTTTCTTTTGAATGTAATACTCGGGTCAGGCCCGAGTTATTTCAGGTTGTAGATTTCTTTCTTTGAGTTGCTGTTCGGGATTTGAAGACTTTTCACATCTTCTGAAGTTGTCAGTGTCATTTTGTAGTAGTCGTGCCATTGTATAGAACGATATGTATTCATGTATATTAGTCGATAATGTACTTGTACATATAACTTCTAGAGTCGACAGTTGTAGTTGTATCATATGTATCGTGTCAACTATGTATTAACTGACATCAGTTATATATATATGAGACTTTTGTTTTTATCTGTGTTCCGCAATTATATTATCTGTGTTATTGTTATATCTAATGTCCTAAACTATTATGAACCGTCGTAGTTCATTTTATACTAGTATTGGGTGTGTCGATGGGAGTAAATAAATAATAGAAGAAAAATAAAAAGTATGTACCACTCCTATCGAGATAACCAATATTAGTGTAAGGCCAATTACGGATGGTCGCTCCTATCCAGCCTTATTCTTCGTAATAATAGACAGTATTTCCTTTAATACTCTTTGTTATTATGAGCATAGAGGTGGGGCGTCACAGTTGGTATCAGAGCTTGGGGTTTATGGACATAATATAAAACATAACTTGGATGGAACATATGTTACAACTATTGGTCGATGTTTTATTTGTGCTTGAGTCAAAACTAAAGTTTTGAAATTGGATGAAATTTTTAAATATCTTTATTTGAAAATAATAGTGAAATTGTGTTCTGATGATTTGATTGATTTGTGTTCTGTTTATCAGAGTGCGCAGCGGAAACAGTGAAACTGTCTTCGCTGAGTACAACTGATAATCTTTTTGATTTAAAAAATCAAAATACGAAATTGATATGAATTTCATTTGTTGTTCACATAGCTGTAATTATTTTGTTTCTTTGAGAATTTCGAATCCGAATTGAGGATTCGAAGAAATTGCAGATATGTGATTTTTGTTGAAATTTCCGCTGGCTTTCTTTTGTACTAATCATATATTGATTAGATTTTTGCTGTTTTAAATTATCTTCATTGAAGATACCTTCGAATAATTTCTTTGTTCCTTTTGAAGTACGTACAAAATTTGAATTGCACGTTATTGCATTTATTTTACGTTGAACCGATGCTTGGTTATGAAACGTATTTTGTTGCCGTTATTTTTATAACGGGATTTTACACCAATGCTATATTTTGAAGCACGGTGTTTTGTGGCATTTTGATGAATGAGAATTCACTGATATTACATTTTGATGTAGATTGTTTTGATGTGATTTTGATGTTTTAAAACTACTGTCGCTTTGGCTTCAGTAACCGTCAATTTTTAAAAGTGGATTTTCAAGCGGTTATTCCGCAATGCTGATTTTGAGATTCATTCTACGATGTTTTGAGAAGTACAATTTCCTTATCGAAATTGTTACTGATTTGCTGCTTTAATCACGTGATTGGAAAATCGTTTTAAAAATGAAAATTGTTTTATAAATTTTTAACAGTTGCGTTTTCAAAAGAATGAGAAAGTGACTTAAACGATTCAGCAAAATCGAGGATTATGACCCCTTTCTTTTACTGATTCGCTTAACTCCGGACTTGTCCAGTTGAGAATGTGAATTGTTATTTTTACAAAATAAATAAAATTGTTTTCAGAAATTTTAACAGTTTGCGCTTTCAAAAGAATGAGGAAGCGATTTAAACGTTTCAGCAAAATCGAGGACTATGACCCCTTTCTTTTACTGATTCGCTTAATTCCGGACTTATCCGTTTGAGAATGTAAAGTGTAGTTTTACAAAATACACAATTTTGCACTTTCAAGGAAACGATGAAGAGATTTAAACGATTTAGCAAAAGTGCGGAATATGGAACCACACTTTTACTATTTCGGTTAATTCCGGACTCGTTAATTGAATATCTGTTGTTTTGATGATTTTGATGAATTTTACACTTTCAAGGAAACGATGAAGAGAATCAAACGATTTAGTAAAACACGTGGTATGGGACATGTGCGTTTGCTATTTCGGTTAATTCCGGACTCGTTAATTGAAATATTTGATGCTTTCGTGTGCTTTCGAGCCACTATGTTGGACCTTCGGGTCATATGTTGGACCTTCGGGTCAAATACCAGTACTAGACCTTCGGGTCATATGTTGGACCTTCGGGTCATTTGTTGGGCACCAAAATTATGTTGAGTACTTGGTAGGCTTCGGCCATATGTTGTTGCACGTGCGGCGAATTAAAAACTCGCCATCTGATGGGATCGATCCAAGCTTTTATGTTGATTTTCTAGTCTTCTTAATTGATTTCTAGATATTTGTTGCTTCCAATTATCTGCAGGTAATTGGATATTTGTTGATATGAGTTCTGATTATCGTTTTTGATAATCGGATATTTGTTGTTTCTAATTATCGCTTGTGATAATTAGTTTGTTGATATGAGTTCTGATTATCGTTTTTGATAATCGGATATTAGTTGTTTCTAATTATCGCTTGTGATAATTAGATATTTGTTGATATGAGTTCTGATTATCGTTTTTGATAATCGGATATTAGTTGTTTCTAATTATCGCTTGTGATAATTAGATATTTGTTGATATGAGTTCTGATTATCGTTTTTGATAATCGGATATTTGTTGTTTCTAATTATCGCTTGTGATAATTAGATATTTGTTGATATGAGTTCTGATTATCGTTTTTGATAATCGGATATTAGTTGTTTCTAATTATCGCTTGTGATAATTAGATATTTGTTGATATGAGTTCTGATTATCGTTTTTGATAATCGGATATTTGTTGTTTCTAATTATCGCTTGTGATAATTAGATATTTGTTGATATGAGATTTAATTATCGCTTTTGATAATTAAATATTTGCTGATTTGAGATTTAATTATCGTCTTTGATAATTAAATATTTGTTGATTTTAGATTTAATTATCGCTGTTTGATAATTAAATATTTGCTGATTTGAGATTTAATTATCGTCTTTGATAATTAAATATTTGTTGATTTTAGATTTAATTATCGCTGTTAGATAATTAAATATTTGCTGATTTGAGATTTAATTATCGCTTTTGATAATTAAATATTTACTGATTTGAGATTTAATTATCGCTTTAGATAATTAAATATTTGTTGATTTGAGATTTAATTATCGCTGTTAGATAATTAAATATTTGCTGATTTGAGATTTAATTATCGCTTTTGATAATTAAATATTTGCTGATTTTAGATTTAATTATCGCTGTTAGATAATTAAATATTTGATGATTTGGGATTTAATTATCGTCTTTGATAATTAAATAATTGTTGATTTGAAATTTAATTATCTCTTTAGATAATCAAATATCGATTGATTTGAAATTTGATTATCGTTTTTGATAATCGAATATTTGTTGAATTTGAAATTTGATTATCGTTTTTGATAATCGAATATTTGTTGATTTGAGAAATTTGATTATCGTTTTTGATAATTGAATATTTGTTTTCTTACTATCGTTTGAGAAAATCAGATATTTGATTTGTCTTCTGATTATCGTTTGAGATAAGTAAATATTTGCGATTTGAAAATTCAATTATCGTTTTTGATGATTGAATATTTGCGACTTTTGAGATTTGAGCTTCGTCTTTTTCTCTGACGATTCAGGTGAGTAATTTGATTTACTCACATTTAATTCGTGCTCTGTATGGGATTTCTGCTCTGTTTTTCCTCCTCTTTTAGTTGCTGGAACCCGATTGTTCTTGCTTTAGTTAGTCGTCTGATTTTGATCCCTGATTCCCACGATGCTGATTCTTTTGATTCGAAGCAGTCGAACCTTTTGATTTCTTATCTAGTACTTCCCCTGCTGACATTTGCTTTGCTTATGCACTCGTCATTGCCTTGTTTTTTGGTTGTTACCTTTTGTCCATTTATTCCTTATAATTGCGAGGACGCAATTCCTTTAAGGAGGGGAGTCTGTAACAACCCGGGATTTCATAACAGTTGATTACCGTCAAATGACAATTTAAATTGTTTGACAATTGCAAATTGGAAATTTATTTGGGTTAAAATTCTTTTAAAATCGGTTTAAGAATTTTATGGGCTTTATTAACTTGGCCCATGGTCTATCCTTTGTGCCGTGATAAATAAAATAACCGTTTCCCTTTTATCTTGGGATTCGAAAACCTAAACCTAATCAAATGAAGACAATCGAACGAAAATGGTGGCTCGTCGTTCGTCTTCCCTTCGTACAAATCTAGGGTTCCTAAGAGAAATTGAGGCCGTCGACAGGGATCGTTCCATCAATTTGCTTGGTCGATCGACTAGGGTTCCTCACGACCGCTTCTAGTTGAGTCGAGCTCGTAAACGAGGTGAGTAACCCACTCACATCTAATTCAATCTTCAATTTTTGAATTTGGCAATTAGTTATTCCTGTAGTTCGACTTTATTATGAGGTTGATGTTTTCTCTGATTTTAACTAATTTGAAAATTTTGATATCCAATACTCTCGGCATTGATTTTTGGCATGGTTTATGATGACTCCAGTCATTTGAATTTATTAGACGAGGTCGGTTTCTTTTGTGACTTCGGTCAGTTGATTTAGTATAGTATCTCAGCCCTAAACATACTTTTTGTATTGTGGTCGTTCACTTTGACTGACCAAGCATTTTAGTTGCTATTTTGTTTTCAGTTTGTAATTGGATTTCTTATTGGTTGATGTTGTTTCCCACATAAATGTCGAGACTCTCGTTTGTTTGTGATATTGCCTTTTTATGGTGATATTCACACTGCTGCATTGATTGGAAATTGATACATATCGAACTGTGTAGATTTGTGCTCATGTATATTTGCTTCTTGCTTTTGCACTACAACTTTACACGGTGGTTTCGAAACTGCACTTGAATGATAGTATATATATACATTTGCATGCTTAAGCAGAAGATTCCAACTATGTCCTCACTGCATTGATGTTGTACATGTTGGTTCCCTGTCTTATGCCGTGTAAACTGCCTGTGTCCCTCTGTAACCTGAATTAGTTTTGCATATATATGCACGGCATGTAGACGTCTGTACCTATTATTGGATAAGGCACGTAGAAGCATAGTTAGGCATTCACAGATTTTAAAATTTCTAGTTGAATAGTGCATGCAATTGAACATAGAACACACATTCATTTAGGTTGGGAATCATTGAGGTTTTGCACTCTGGCCATATTCCTCCTTATGCAGGTGTAGTGCGTGCTCATATTGTTAGTGCTCTTATAAGTTACAGGTTGATACTTTTTATAGATTCATTCACGTGCCTGTGCCAAAGAAATTTAGCTCAAGTTGTGTTATTTATTGAAAATTCTACACGTGAGTGTATAAATAGCATGCCTAGGTTGTTTTAATTAAAGTTCATTGTGGGCAACACTATGTATCTTATGTTGCCAGTTAGTAGAAACATTCTGTGATTTTGAAAAGTTACAGTGTGTTGCCAGTTTAGTTTATAGCTTGTTTTTCTGTGATTTCGAAAGAGTAAGTTTGCATTGGCATTTTCGTTGCATTTAAGCTTTCTGCCTGGTCATCATTATATGAGGTTGCTGCCCGTATATTATGTTACTTGCAGCTGCACAATCATTTTGTTGCCCCTTAATATTCTGGTTTCCACTATATGCTGCACTATTCGAATCTGTTGGCATTTTGTTCATATATGCTGCTGACTGTTCCGGTTCACCTTGTTGTCTTGTTCATTGACTGGATTTTGATGCACATACGTGCTTCCCAGACCTGTCGCATTATATTGTTGAGGCAGTAGCATTGATTTTCCCAGACCTGTCGCATTATATTGTTGAGGCAGTAGCATTGATTTTTGAATCTTCACTTTTCTTTATTAGTGAGACTATATTTTGTCGCTGCATTGTGGGGTTGCTGTTAGTTTTGGTTGGGTTTTGCAGTTGTGTCGAGTCATGCTAGTGCGACTTGACCTTTGCCGTTTCGACGTACGGTAGTGGCGAGGCAGTGCACGCGTGCGTGTACTGCAGCCACACCGAGGATTAAGTTAATTTGATGTCATCTGTTTCTGTTTTATTAAGCGTATTTTGGAATGGCTCATTTTGATTTGAGTTGGGTTTGTTGGCTTTTGGATTCATTGTTCTTCTGAGTATTTGATAGATTGTATTGGCGAGGCAGTACACGTTAGCGTGTACTGCAGCCAATCAGTACTGTTATTTTTAAATTGACATTTCAATTATTTAACTTGATTGGGATTGCTGATTTATTGTTTAACACTATTTAGTGTTATATTTGCCGTTATCCAATTCTCGTATCGAGAGTTGGATATACGAGATTTCTGGGATTGTCGTCTATTTGACTATTTGATTATTATTGTTCTGTGCACTAATAACTGAGTTTGAATTAGACTGACCCGTGTATTATTTTCTTTTGAATGTAATACTCGGGTCAGACCCGAGTTATTTCAGGTTGTAGATTTCTTTCTTTGAGTTGCTGTTCGGGATTTGAAGACTTTTCACATCTTCTGAAGTTGTCAGTGTCATTTTGTAGTAGTCGTGCCATTGTATAGAACGATATGTATTCATGTATATTAGTCGATAATGTACTTGTACATATAACTTCTAGAGTCGACAGTTGTAGTTGTATCATATGTATCGTGTCAACTATGTATTAACTGACATCAGTTATATATATATGAGACTTTTGTTTTTATCTGTGTTCCGCAATTATATTATCTGTGTTATTGTTATATCTAATGTCCTAAACTATTATGAACCGTCGTAGTTCATTTTATACTAGTATTGGGTGTGTCGATGGGAGTAAATAAATAATAGAAGAAAAATAAAAAGTATGTACCACTCCTATCGAGATAACCAATATTAGTGTAAGGCCAATTACGGATGGTCGCTCCTATCCAGCCTTATTCTTCGTAATAATAGACAGTATTTCCTTTAATACTCTTTGTTATTATGAGCATAGAGGTGGGGCGTCACAAAATTTTTCAAAAAGGTTGAATCGTTGAGTTAAAATTGAGTTTAACTTCGACATCAAAGACAATATAAGTTGAGCTTTGAATTTCAGATGATGATTTGGATTGTATGTCTAACATTGTAAATTGATGACATAGCAATTGATCTCTATTAAATATATATCTGTTGGTGGCAGAGAATTTATTCTCTTAGCTTAACACCCTTCTCTGAGACGTACGAGCTTAGAGGATATATATCGGTAGACATCAATTCTGTGTTGAGAATTGACGATGTAGCGTGTAATTCAAATCGAATGTGAAAGTCGATAATAAATGGAATTATGAATATGAATTAGGTTTGAGATAACCTTAAATTTCCAAATCGACTAAGAGGAAAATTTTGAAATCCTCTATTTTGTTATGAATATGGAATATGTAAGTTTTCAGAACTTATATATATGAATGCGGTAAATTTGAAACCGTTAGTTTAGAAAGACATTGTTATGGAAATCTTATGTATGTTTACATAGATATGATATGTACGAAATGTGAAATGAAGTACTACATATATATGATATTATGTTTTCTAAACTGAGGATATGGAAAAGTACCTTCCATTTATTATTGGAGAAGGTATTGGAACTCGTGAAGAGTGTCCATTTGAAATTCGTAGCTACGTAGAATTTTCCATAAGTTGGAATGTCCATTTGGACTAGAATCCCTCGTGAAGGGATCATGTTGATTGATGTTAGCGTAATTTGAGGGGCGAGATGCCCACAGTTACAAGCGATTCCACTGGGAAAATGGCGCAACCGCCGGGTAAACTGCAATCTAATGCCAAGCGAAATTTGAGGGGCGAGATGCCTACAGACACAAGCGACTCTACTGGGATAGTAGCGTAACCGCCGGGTGGACTGCGATCTATGGCGACAACCATGGCGAAATTCAAGAGAGATGTGAAATCTACGGTTACAAGCGATTCTACTGGGATAGTAGCGTAACCGCCGGGTAAACTATGATCCATGGGGGAACGTGCTTTCCATATCCATTTTTAAAAGAATTTTTAAGTATTTTCACTGGGAATTGAAGCAAGTATATTTAGTACTTGGAGATTTTTAGTCCTACGCCTGGCCAGTGTATGCCTAATGTCTGTGAGAACGACAATAGACTTGTTAAATTTCGAGTTAGCAAGTATTTTCAAACTTTAAATAGCAAATCAATAGTCTAAAATTAAAATTACATAATTCAAACTTAATGAACTAAGGAAGAAGATTTTGAAATGTTTTGAAAGTTCACAGCTTTGGAAGAGATATATTATATAAATCTCTAACATGACGGATTTTAGAGTTTAAATCTGAGTTTTGTAAGTCGAAAAATGTTAGTAAAAGACTTTTTGCGTTTTGATTTTAGAAATCAATGATTGTAGAAATCAATAAACAAAAGGAGATAATAAACAAAACTAGTGAGATTAAACAAATGGAATAAATCCTATATTCGTTCATTTGTAATAAGTTTCAAGCTTAGTAAAATTGAGTAGGGTATAAATATCGGTAAAATTTTAACAACCTTTCCTTTTCGTGGACGAAAAGTTTTAAGGAGGGAAGATTGTAACGAACCCGAATTTTTAAACTATTTAAATTGATAATTGAGTTTAAATTTTGATTTAAATTGTGAATGTGTTAGAATTTTGCAAGTTTAAGATGAGAAATATATTTTGAATCTAAATTTGAATCGGGATTTATATAATAATAAGGCAATTTGCTTTGAAATTTTAAAGTATAAAATCTTTGAATTTTAAAATAAAATCGAATTTATCTTATTTAATAATAACATAAAAACAAATTAAAAATAATATAGATGATGGTTTTAAAAATTGAGTGAATTTTATTTATAAAACAAATAACATAAGTTATTAATTAAAAGAAAATTGAAAATAAAATAAAAGGAAAAAAATATATAATACCAGCCCATACCCTATACCACGTTCCCTTCTGCAAAACCACGTTCTCCCCCCTTATCTCTGCAAAGTCGCGTACCTATCAGCCACCCTCTCTCTATTGCTAGCCACCCTACAAGGAAGAAAAATATCACCCTTATCTCTGTTAAAACCACGACATCTCCTCTCATCTCATTCGAAAACCCTAAATAAAATCAAACAAACGAGATAAAAAATGGCGGCTTCAATTTTTGGTTCGCTCATCTCCTTCGTTCACCGTTCGTTCAACAAACTAGAGCTCGTTCAAATCAAAGGCGCCAACTTTATTCGATCGAACCAGTGATGATTTTTGGTTGCTTGCTTCGTTGATCATTCATGCTCCTCGTTTCGACAAAGGTGAGTAAATCTCTTTACTCACATCTAGTTCCTTCTTAGTATGGTTCATCTGCAAATTCAATTTTCTTCGATGTTGATTTATCTCGGCTATTTGATTTTTCCTTTGCTGGGACTATGTGATAATTTTTTGTTAATTGGTGAATTCTTTGGTACTTCGACCTCGGTCGCTTTGACTTTGTGAAAATATGCGAGTTCCACTCACATCTTATTCATACTCTATTTGATTTTCTGCTCTTGATAGTCTCGGCTTTGAATTGGTGATAAACTTCGATTTTGATAAAATTGGTTGAATTTGTTTTTTGTGCCGTTTGATTTTGCTTTGATTATCACGGCATAAACTTTCCAAATTTTCGATTCCTGACCTTTTCAAACATACCGATACGAACTTGATATTTTTATTTCCTGTTTCGTGAATTTTTCAACTGATAAAAATATGAGCTTGATTTTGTTTAACTTTCCTTTCTGGATTCCCGTTGTCTTCGACATTGAATTTAATTGAGCTTGCATCCTTGCCTTAGTTGATATGTAGTTCACTGCGTCATTTCTTTGTTTGGTTGTTTGCTTCTCTGCCACTTCTCTGTTACTTTATATATTCATCGAATGTTGCATTGTATGATTTCTCTGTTATCATTTGATAAGTAGTAGTCTACTCCATCATTTCACCCAGTATCCTTGAAGTTAATTCTTGTCTGGTCGATAATTTTACTATCACTGCACTGTCCTATTTGATCATATGTGAACTTGCATCACTGTAGAGGTTGTACTGCACTTCTTATAATCTGATTACTGTGGCCTTCCTATGTCCACCTTGTAGTTGCATTTAGCTGTTCACTTGAGATTGCTTCTGATTTTCACTGGTTCATCTTCATTTGATCTTTACTGTTGTGTCATTGGTATTTCTGTATGTTTGCCACTGTCTGATTTGCCATAGCTTGATCCATTCAGAAACAATGTTGCATTTTGGTTGTAGCTTGGTCTGCATTATTGCTTGTGTTCTGGTTTTTGTTGTCTCCATTTTGCATTCACTTGTAGTTATCATCAGTTGCATTCATTCCTCTGCATTCATTGTTGTCCAGTCTGGTTTCACTGCTTTGACTTGTTTCTGGCTTGAGCTTGGGGTTGTCTTAACTATTGAGGCACTTGAGTTACATTTGTAGTAGTTCTGTATTGACTTGGAACTTTGTATCTGTCCTCTGATTGCCATTGTCACTTGATCTTGCTGTGACATTTGTGACTTGGTCCACTTTGTCACTGCATATCTATATATGCTTGACCTGTTTCTTCTAGTTGTACTGCCCTTTGTTGTCACTCCTTGTCTCAGGTCTGCATCCACACTGGTCTGGTCCACTTTTGATTCATGTTCATGTACTGTACACTGCATATGCTTCTGATAGCATTGGTACAGTTGTTATGTATCTCCAATTGACTTGAGTTCGACCTGTAGCTTGCATTATCACTTGCACTTCATTGCTCCTTGATTGTTAAACCAGTGGTCTGCATTAGCTTGCACTTTGAGTCTGTTCCTTTTTCACTGAGGCATTGGTTTGTGTGATATACGCTTGCATACTCATTGTAACAGTTATATAAGACTGTCTCTAGCCATTCTTGTTCTACTTGAATGAGTCTGGAATTATTGTACTCTTGTAGTCTCTGTGCTTTATTGTTGCATTGTTGCCAGTTGCATTTCATTGTTGCATGTGGCATTGTTTTGTTCAGTTCGTACTTGTAGCCTCCGTGCTTTGTTGTTGCCACATCTGTTGCCTTTGTTTCCAATTTTGGGTATACATGACTACCTTTTTTAAACTGCCTGGCCTACCTGCCTGTGCCGTTGAGTTCTGGTCATGAAAGCATTATGCATTCTCTGTTGCATATATGTTGGGTTCGTATAAAAATGCCATTCCGGCTGTTGAAGTCCCATTTTTGCATTGAGGTTCCAATTAGTGATGGTTCATGTAAGGTCGTAGTTGCATTAATAGTTGCACACTACTGTGTTTATTTACTTGGTTGTGTACTTGGACTTTTAGCATTGAACTGTATGGATGCATTAGTTCATCTTTGTTGTATATATGCTTGCTGCTGGGTCATTTTTGTATGTTGTCACTGCAATATGAACTGTTGAGTTACTTGCGACAGTTTGGGCATTGCCTCCATGTATTTCATGTAGTCTGGGTTATATTGTTGTTGCCTCTGTTATAACCATGTATATGCTCACTGCATCTTCATTTACCTATTGTATATGCAGTGTATTGATTGTCTGCATTGTGGCTGCAGTGTCGCATGCTCACGTCATGTGTTTTCACCTTAGTAGTCTGCATATATGAATTCACTTTAACGTGCTGCCTGGTTATGTTAACATGTGTGTATGTATATGAATACATCTTCCTAGTATTGCACTTTGGTTGTTCACCTGGAGTTGCATTCACTTCATGTTTGTATTATTTTGGTCTGGCCCTGTTGCTTGCTGTTACTTACTTGGTGCGTTGTGCTCTATTGTTGCATTTTCACTGAGTCACTGATTTTGGGTCGAGACTTGATTTTATGTCTTGACCATTTCCTTTGAATTTGTACATTGTGTTGAATCCAGTTTCAAAGACTCGGGTTTGACCTTGTGCTCGTCTATGGGTTTTTGTTGATCTTTTGTGCATTTCACCATTGTAGTGGCGAGGCAGTGCACGCGTGCGTGTACGGCATCTAATCGAACTCTGATGGTTTTAAAGTGACAATTTCAATTGTTTTAAATTGATTTAGTCGATTTGATAAATTGTTTATTTATATCTGTTGATGATTTAAATCTGCTGATTTATTGCTTAACACTGTTTAGTGTTAAAATTTTCGTTATCCGATTTCTTTGTTAAAAGGATTGGATATACGGAAATTATTGTGACTGTCGTCTATTTGATTATTACTGCCTCTATGCACTAATAACTGGTTTGAATTAGACTGACCTGTGTATTATTTTCTTTTGAATGTAATACTCGGGTCAGACCGAGTATTTTACAGCTTGAAGATTTTCGAGCAGCGAAGTTAGAGAGAAAGAGTAAAAGAATCACTTAAGTTTTCAAGAAAATTGTATTTTAAGATATTCCGCTGTATCAGTATTAAATTGTATAAACTCTGATGTATGTATGTAAAAAGATTTATAGTAATGAATTATTATTATTCTGTGTTTCTGTGGCTGATTCTGTTTAAACTTCATAAACTAAATAACAATCCGTCTTTTTGAACGTTTCGAGTTGGTTTAATTACCGACTGGAGGCGGTCAGAAAGGGGGAATGTTACAACATACATCACAATCATCACCCAAATCAACCAATAAACATCAATAGATAACTGATTATCATTAATAGTTATTAAATTGACAATTAAATTCAATATTAAATTAAACGATGATTAAATGCAATAAAAGTTAAATTTAACTAGAACGACAATTTAAATATACCAAACATCAACCAATCAATTCCAAATCACATCATAAATTTAATTTAACTAACATAAGATAATTTAGTAGTTGTGAGTGGGTTAAAACACTCATCTTTGATTTATAGTCGATTTAAATCCAATAAAAACCCAAAATTCCAATAGAAGAAATTGCACGTGAATCGAATATTATATGCAAAAGATATTCATGTTATAATAAATATTATTAAAATAGTAATTGGTACACGTTTAAATAAAAATAAACAAAGTTTAATATTTACGTTTTTATCAAGATAGGTTTCAGGCAAAGATGGAAAAATAAACTAAGATGAGGGCAGGACATGTTGGAAAAAAAGAAGGATGAAACTCTGTTTCATAAAAGAAAGCTTTTGAATTTGCAAAATGAGAGCTTTTGAATTTGCAAGTTCACATTATAATGATTCAGGGAAAGGAAGATTTGAAATGGAGATCTAAACATAGGAAATGAAGCGGCGATAAGAAAAAAATGAAGGAAATTTTTAAAAAACGTGAACAATTTGCTGATGAGATTATAGCTTCAGCAAAGAATAATTTGAACTAAATTAATATGAGGTGTCGGGAGAAACAAAACATAAAAAAAGAAATAAAGTGGCAGGTTATTTAATAATAAATAAATGAAGGTGGAGGGACAAAATGAATGTCACGTTTCTAAAATGAAGGCTTTAGGAAATATACGCTACCAAAAAAATATAAGGTGAAAGAAGGCTGTAGGAAAACAAAATGAAAAGAAATGAAGTGGTTGTAGAAATATGAAATGAGATGGAGAAAACAACAAACTCACATTTTTTTTACTTTAGGAATTGGAGGTAGGACATGGTGTAAAGAGGTGAAGAAATGTTAAATAAAAAAATATGTATACATACAAAATGAAACTCACGTTTGAGAAGATGTAGCTTCAGGAAAAAGATGAAGGAAATAAACGAAAATGAAGAAACAACAAAAATAAGGAAAGAAATGTGGTATGTATTAAATAATGATGAAGGAATGCACAGACCAGCTGTACACTACCAACAAACCTTTGGAATTCAAATTTCAAACTTATGTCTCCTCTTTATTACTTTCCTTAACTCCCATAAACTCACAGTTACACCTATTTAATTTTACGTTAACACACAATAAATGTAAATAAATTTTCTACACAAATTTGTGTAATTAATTAAGGCAATATACAACATTAAGAACTTTTCATCTCTCTCTGTGATTAGGTTAGGAATTTAAACAAACATGTTAACATTTCGATTAAACATTTTACTAGGAACGCATTAACATACATTAAACAAATTTGACAGCATAAATGAGGTAATATAAATAGGTGTATAATATATATATATATATATATATATATATACACACATACACACATACACACATACATCTTTATCTCCACTTATAGTTTACATTCATAAATAAAAGGTATGCTACTAATCCACATAAGGAGGCAATGAATGTAAGAGTAAATTTGAAGAGCGAAGATGGAAAGGTAAATTATGTTGCAATTAAAATCCAATCAAGTCTAAGTAAAAAGGAAATAGTCAAGTGTAAATCTATTTTACCCCTTTACAATCTCCTATTAACATTTAATTTAAAACCATATGAGATTTCAAACCTAATAATCCTTTTTTTTATATATAATTGGATCTGAAACGTAAGTTCATATTTAGGGACAAACATATATGCAGTAAACCAACACTAAAATTAGAAACATGAACTAAATCAATGGAAAATAAATCACCCAAGTTAAATTTATTTCAATATACGTCTACAATTAACATCTTCTCTCTTTTTAATCAAAAGGTTCCAATCACATTAATTGCCATTGATTTCTAAGTTAAATTTTAAAAGAGAAATTAGATAATTCAGTTCCTTTTATTGTAATTTAACGTATTTATGAAATTATTGTATACAAACCAAAAGCTATTAATTTCTTATTAAATAATTGATTTCTTATTCCTATAATTAATCTGTAAGCTAAAATACATTTCAAACAAATAAACATATGTTTACTCCTTTACTAAACTTATTCATTTTTATTCTTTTATTTTTTGATTTAAATATTCACATATTAAATCAACTATTACCTTATGAACTTATTGAACATAAGTTTTCATTTTATTTCACTCAACTCTATAGTTAACATCTTTTCTTATTTTAACTGCAATATTTAATTACATTTAGTTTCATTGATTTCCAAATTGATTTCAACGGATTAAGTAATAAGATGACAAGTAAACAATATTTACATTTAAGTAACTTAAACACATTTAAAAAAACACATTTATAAATCAATTCAGTGTTGAATATTACACTAATTACAGTGTTCAATTTCAACTGTAATTAAATCAAATTAATTATATTTTAATTCCAATAAATTGGTTAAATTTGATTTCAATCATTTTTTGTCAAATGGGTAAAACTAACACTAATTTACATTTTATTACCTAAATATTCTATAGTTATTGCCTTACTTCACATTTACGTAACTTTTAATTACATTTAATGCAATTTATTTCTAATTTGATTTCAACAAGTTAAACAAATAGATAACAAATAACAATTGTCACCTTTAGCTTAATTTAATCACATTTATAAGTTGATTGTCTACACAATGTTATAATTATTTGTACAACACTAATTTTTATTCAATGACAATTTATTATGTACTATTTCATTAGTTAATACAACATTTAAATTATCAATTACTCTTTTAATCCAATTATAAATTAATACACACATTGTTACAATTTATTTACAATCTATAACGAATTATAACTTTTTAATCATTTCCATTAATTGGAATTACATTTAAAGCAGTTATCAATTACCTCAATTTAATACTATTACATTTCATTCCAGTTATTATTCCCATTAATAAATCTTAAAATTTTAAATTTCTCACATTAATTAAGTCACAAATTTTTATTTCTTCCAATATTACATTATAAATCTTATTAAATTCAATAAATTAATTATCGGAAAATTTCGGGTCGTTACATTACTAATGGGACTGGAAGCTCAATCTTTGAAGTCTTATCCTCCAAAATGAATTCTAAAGAGGCACACTACGCCTGGCTATCTTTTAACTTTAACTCCAAATCACTTATCTGTTGAATAAGTTCAGACATCTTTTGGTCGAAATCAGTTGTGGGATTAGCCTTCACTTGTCTTTTAAGCGCAGTGATCATCCCATCTTTTTTCTTGATATTAGTATTGACATAGGCTATACTGTCTTTGTAGCCACTGGCGATGATTTTTTGAATAAGATATCTTTTATGCCACTTCACGACTTCGGTATTACCACCGAAACGCTCGAGAAGGACTTCGTCGTGGATCACGATCTCACCGCTCCTTGTTAATAGTCTTTCTCTAGTAGCATCGATGCGAGAAAGTTAATTTTGAGAAAGATAAGATGAAGACGGCTGTAGCTCCTATTTAAACAAAAAGAAATAGAATAAAAATCAAGATAGAGATAAAAAAAATATCTTTATTATTATCGCAACAGATTACAAAGAAAGCAGCAACAAAGTTAAAGGATACAACATGCAATTCGATTACATTTACAGCTTAGAAACTACTTTTCTATTATCAAGAGATTCAGCTGAAAGCATAATTGATAAATCAAAGGGTATAGTGACTCCTTCAGGGTTTATTACTAGTGGACATTGGCTATAGTCCCATTTTCTGGCTGGGGGACTATCGCGACCGCAAATTAATCTAGTGTGAAAAGTTTGGATTTCTCTAAGGAACTTTTTCTTTTCTTCACCAAAGAAGTCGAAAAGAAGGCGAGGGTATTCCAAGTACTGTTTTTGTAAATCCCGAAGGAAGCAATATTCGCTAATTTCTAAGTCTTTATAATTGATGCATTTTCAGAATAAAATCTCCTCAGTTTAACGTATTGGCTTAAGTGATCTCTAGGGACAAGTCATCCTAAAGAGATGTTATTCTGTAATAGTAAAGTAAAAGAAACTAAGCACATAAAATAGGCCAAAACATATATACATAAATCAATTAATGGTTATATGTTTAGAATTATTCATCAAGTTCATACAAAACAGATTTAGAGAAAACGTCTGAGTAGACTCGGGACTTCATCTAAGTATCTTTTAATAGTACTTAAGCTTTTCAGGTGGGAGATCTTGAGGAATCGACCTGACCTGTGGTAAGTTCCAGCAAGCCCCGGGATGCGAGTCAGATCTGAATTCATCTAAGTATCTTTTATGAAAACGTCTGAGTAGACCCCCACTGAATTCGCCTAAGTATGAAAAATCTATAATAGAATGTCTACAATAAGCTTTATACAAAAAGTTAACTAAAATCTCTCTCTCCTCGATCATCATCCAGAATAAAGTTAATAACTCTTTATTTTCCTTCAAGAGAACGTCATATCTGAGGCTCGCTTTCTTTAATAAAGGGGCAGCCCTTTGATATTTAAAAGAAGCTAATATGGAGGTACTCTTGTCAATGCTATGGTATTTCTCAGACAAAACATTGTGCTCCTTTATCAATTTGTCTAACTCCCTATATAACTTGTTAATTTTCGCCTGTCTTTTTGTCAAGTTTAGTTCTATGGGGGAAAGTAGACTTCTTCTTTATCTAAGACAAATGATTTAACGCTAATTATTATCTTTGAAGTTTAAGACATTTAAATAGAGAAGCTCATAACTATGAAACTGGAATGGAAAACTGGGAGACCTGCTCTTTGTCTTTTGGCTCCTCAGTTTGAATGGGAGCAGGTTCATCCTCAAGTGGAGCAGAGCGTCTAGGGATGAAGGCGTCATATCCTTATGAGTGGATGGCTCCTTTTCAAAGAATTCAGCTTGGTCACCGCCATCTTTTTCAAAGGCACCAGAGGGACCCCCTATGTCTCCACCAAGGCCTTGACCTCCGGAGGGGTCATTGTCATTTTCAACATCATCATTGTCACTATCCCAATCATCATCATCATCATATTTTTTCTCTTCCGCATCATAAGTGTCACCCTCCTACTTAGAAGATTCGATGTCGAAGGAGTGGATATCAAAAGAAAGTGCTTCAGATACATTAACTACCTCCTTCTCGTCCTCAGGTCTGGTACCCTACCTTATTTGGTTGATTTTGTCCATTACTCTTTCAACTAAGGCTGGGTCGAGAGAGGGGAAGCCGAAGTCAGGACATTTGTTGCGATTGTCTACATAGGCAAGCATGAGGGCATATTCATAATTTTTCAGCATCATGGGTCCTAGGTTGACATTTGCAAACTTAGAAACTTGCTTCTTGACGTCGGAGAGGGTGTGAATAGCCGGTTTGACTGAAGCTCTGGTCCCTTTGAATTTGTCTTTCAAGGTAGCATTCTTGGCAAACAAGCGAGCTTTTTCATCTTTCGAGTCCTTCAGGGTTAACTCCGTGGAAAATTTACTATCGTTGAGTTAATGAGCTTTCCGCTAAGCACCAAGATCAGCTTCAACCTTGGTGGGGAAGCCTTGACTCGCTCCAATTCAGTGGAAGCATCATTTTGTGCGGCAGTCAAAGAAGATAATCGATTTTTGAGCTCAGAGTTCTCCTTCTGTAGCCTTGAAGATTCGCTAGAAGATTTCGAAACATAGTCATTCAGAGCTATCCTGCTCCTAGAAATCTGCAACAAGCAAGTGTAACACAAGTTAACGATTAGAGAAATCCGGTGATGATAGGATCAATTGGGTGAGAACTTACCAGAATTGTTGCTCCATCAGAGAGCGATAATTTTCTGCTAAGTCTAGACTGAATGACAGTGGGGAAGAAGAAGTAAAAGATTCTGAATGTAAGATGAGCTCCACAAGTTCATCAAAATTGGTTGATAGAGAAGCAGAAGATGACGACTCTGGAGGAGTTAGCTTTATGGAGGGAGTCATCAATAGGGCCTGCTACATCTGCACTGGTGCAGTTGGAGAATCGGAGATTGAGATATGTGAGATAGGATCAGGAATAGGTGGAGTTTGTGTTGATTTACCCTTAGAGGCTTCGACGGTGGGGCTCTTTGAAACTTTTTTAAGAGACAGGCGCTCTTCCTCTTCCTCCGTATCAGTAATTTTAGCCACTTTCGCCGGAGGAGCACTTTAGAAGGCTCCATTAGTTTTCTGTTAAAAAATCTTTTGGATTTAGCGAAAGCCTCTAAGATCGATGTTACTCCCGAAGATGATGGAGGAGGGGCAGCACCACTAGAAGATACAAGGGCCTTGGAGAGAGCTAAAACAAATTCAAGCGATTATAAAATCAGTCAAGTTAATTCAAAGGATTCCAGAGACAAAGAAGAAAAATACTAAACTTATAATATACCTGAAGTGTCAACACAAATAGGCGACATTGAAGTGAAGTGTTCAACATATCCTAAGGAAAGGAAGCGCTTGCCACGGGAAGTGTGCATGATCGTGGGAGGAGTTCCTAGGATCCTTTGGCCAGGAAGCAGTAAATAATATTTTCTTAAATTTGAAGGGGTTAAGAGCCTTAGCTTGCTCCCAAGTTGTTTTGAAGCTGCGGTTAAAGAATCAATGGTTTTCTTATCAGCATCACTGAGTTCCTTGGAAGATTCACCTGAAAAAATTCAAAGGTTAGTTAACAAAAAACGTAGAGTAAAGCAAAGACAACATTAAAGTAGACTTACGGGGGAGGCAAAAGTCCCGTGAACATCAGCAAAGCACTTGACGAAGAAAAATTGATTCTCCCATTCCTTGAACTTATTGATACTATCTGATATTAGCCTCTTATATACATTGACTCTGTAAATCTGCTTATTAAGATTACTTAACCTTGACAACTTGGTCAAGGAGTTTAGAACTTCAGCATTAAGCGAAGGAAGGCCAAATTCCAACGCCAACATTTCCGGAGATAGAAGATGAGTGTAAACATTTGGGGATAGTTGTATTGGAGCAACTCCAACATGAGACAAGTATGAGATCAGGAACTCGGTAAAAGGAAGAAATCCACCATACCATATGTGGATGGCCGTGTAAGTAAAGTACCCTTCAAGAGGGTTTTCTATGGTATCAGTTGGTTGAGGGGGATAGCTTCGATCCCAGTAATACCAAAGTCTTTAAGAATAGCATTGACTTCATTCTAAGTTTCGATGGAAGAATGCTTGGCAATGGCATTTATAGCTCAAGCTTTCGACAATGTCGAAAGCTTTATAGCTCAAGCTTTCGACAATGTCGAAAGGATATCAATTCAAGCTATCGACAAATTCGAAAGGAAGAGGTGAAACATTAACCCATTCATCACCTTTTGACAATGTCGAAAGCTCTATAGAAGCCTGAATATACTTCAAGTGTAACATAAAGTTAAGTGGGAAGACCTTTCGACATGGTCAAAACCAATAACTTAAAGTTCCTGAGTTAAAAACATTAAAGTTGATGACGTTGTCGAAAGGTCTGGTTAAAGTTGTCAAAACATTTCCTACCCATTGAAGTTGAAAGGTTTCAGGTTCAACTCATGCGTGCTTTAAACGTTTCGACAAAGATGGGCAGAGATAACTCTAACGTCAAAGAATTTCAACCTTGTTGAAAGCTAGTAGTCGAAAGGTTCGAAAGTCTTCAACCTTGTCGAGAGCTCATTGTCGAAGGGTTATATTCACTCTATTTAACTATCTATCCTTTTGACAATGATGGTAAAGTTTGCATCACGATACCTTTCAACCCCATCGAAAGGTGCTAAGAAGGCAAATCCATTATTGCCGCCTCAATCTCTTTCGAAGGGGTAGAAAGGTCATTTTGTGCCGACAAATTATACATAAGGGGGTTCCAAGTAATCAAATCGGGTTTAACCAACCCCAAACCCGATAATAAATACATTTTTCTAATTTTTCTTGAAAAACAAGTAAATCAAACCTATTGACAAAATGGATTTAAACTGAAATCGATCTAACTCGATTTCAAAAGAGGTATAAAGATTATCAATAAATCAAAAACCCAGGTTAAAAAAAAGGCAAAAATCAAAGACTTTGGATTAAAAGCTAAACCCGATAAGGGGATTTCCTTTATCAATCACCATCAACTTCAAAATCCAAAGACAAAGGTGAATTTTATTAATTAAGGAAACTGATTTAAGAGGAAAATTTTCAGAAAACCAACCTAAAATTGAATTTCAATTTTAAGGTTTAGAAAACTGGAAATTTGATT
The DNA here is from genome assembly GCA_030737815.1 of Allium fistulosum. Taxonomy (NCBI): domain Eukaryota; kingdom Viridiplantae; phylum Streptophyta; class Magnoliopsida; order Asparagales; family Amaryllidaceae; genus Allium; species Allium fistulosum. The sequence goes on along the minus strand of CM060904.1, from coordinate 436,948,914 downwards.
AAAAACTAATAAGAGCAGAGAAAGTCTAAAATTATGAATCGAATTTGGGAAATTACCTTGTTGTTATAAATAGAAATTTAGGAATTTTCGAAGAATACTTTTACTTTTGCATAATAATTTTGTTTGCAGGTAAAAGAGGAAGAAAGAGAAGAAATGTACCATATAAGAAAACTCGCCCATATTCTCAACCGTTGGATCAGATTTAAATGGACGTCCCACATTAACGCGGGAAGGCTAAAAGGCGGGAAAATTTTCAGCTATCAGCAAAGATGACTTGGAAATTCAAGAGCATCCCTTCGAATAGTGGGGGCAAATGTTACACCAAAAATCTACCTTTCGACTAAGTTGAAAGGTCTTTCAACAAAGACAAAGGAAAAGAAGAACAGTCCAAACCTTTCGAAGGAGTCGATGGGATGCAGTCATCAGAGTTTAACAGTCCCAAACCTTTTGAAGGAGTCGAAAGGTTCCATCTCTCAGTATCCAAGGAGTTCTTACCTTTCGAAGAAGATGAAGAAGTAAGAGCAAATGTGAGCAACTCCATGATGACCTTTTCGAAAGCATAGCAATCCTTTCGAACCGGTTAAAACACATCCAGGATACCTTTCGACAATATCGAAAGGTTTTATGAAGAAAACAACACTCATAAGTCATCAAAGAGCGAAAGACAACCTTTCGACAACAATAAAGGGAAGCACAGCCCTCAACAACATCCATGTGAAGAGCAAACCTTCCGACAAGGTCGAAAGGTTCACAACAGTATATAGAAGGCAAACCCTTCGACAAAGTCGAAAGGTTTATGAAGGCATAAATAAAAACAAACCTTTCGACAATGTCAAAAGGTTCATAATCGCATATGAGGGGCAAACCTTTCGACAAAGTCGAAAGGTTCATAGCTACATATAAAAGGGGGACCTTCTGACCCAGTCGAGAGCATGGAGTTGAAAGGTGGGCTGCCTGCATCTATAAATAAGACCCAAGGGGTCATGTTTTGGGGATCCAGTTTCTCTCATTCTAATCTTGTATCTTCTTAATCAAAGCATTGCAACCCTAATTGGGAGATTTGGGAATTTAATGGAATAGAGTTTTTCTTGGATAAAGAGGGAAGTCTTGAGCTCTATTAATTACTTTATTGTTTGCTTAAAACATTTCTTGGATTAACCTCATTTTTCTAGGCTTAACTTTATCGGAAGGTTCTTGCCGACAAAGTCAACAACACATCTAGACCATTCACCTTTTTACAACCCTTCAAAGCTATCAACTCCACGGATTAAACCTTTCGACAAGATCGATAACACTTCTGGCTTTAATATCTACTGTAACCCTTTGAGGCCATCTACTATATGACCTAAACCTTTTGGTAAAGTCAACTACTCAACTGACACTAATATTCACTGTAACCTTCCGAAACCATCAGCTTTGAGACCAAAACCTTTCGACAAGGTCGAGAGTTCTGTATGCACTAACAACACTTGTCACCTTTCGAAGCTATAAACTAAGTGGTCTAACATTTCGACAAGGTCAAAACCTACTTCATTACAGAGGTCTAACCCTTCGACAAGGTCAAAATCTACTTTATGTATGTGGTCTAACCTTTCGACAAGGTCGAAAGCTACTTCGTATCCACCAAAGTATTTAATTTCCTGCTTAAACCCAAGGAAAGTCATCTCCTAAGCCTTTGACAAGATTGAAGCCTACCTATTTAAGATTAAATTAAGGAAAATTCAACCTAAACAAAAGGAAACCCTTAAAGGGGATCTCATACTAACTCAACAAAGTCGGAAGGTTTCTTAACCAAGAACTTATACCTTTGGATGACTCGAATGGTTTGATCCAAGAATTATCAACAAGTAAAGCCAAATTTAAAGGCAGTTCCTAAGGGAATCACGCCCACTATTCTTAAGGATATCCATCTTTCTTAACATTACTTTAGGGTGTTGATAAGAGAGCTTGTTAACAACAATCATGATTACAATTCAAAGATTATATAAATGTTTTGAGTATTCTGAAAACTCAAAAATGTTAGACTGATTTGTAGACAATAGTCATAACTTTTTTTCTAAGATTTTCATGATGATTGGTTTTAACAAAAATTTGAGGTTAAAGTTACAAACCACTATCAAGAACCCATGGTGCTCGCATATGGAATAATAATGGAAAGCACACATCCTGAAGAATTATATTAACAAGTAATTGCATATGACAATTAATTACAGAATTCATCAAGATCTAGATATACAACGATTATATCTATAGAGGTTTTGTAAACATTTGTTATTTGATAGGTCAAAATTGGGTTTTAAAAAGGTGGACCTACTCTATATAAAACAACCTTTTGAATTGTTGTATTAACTAAAAACATTCATAGTTAATGACGTACTTCACATTTTCATTATTCCAAAGAAGTTTTAGAAAGTCTACAAGTTATGATACAACTCTAAATTTGAAAGCATGGAATAATCTTGTTTCTTCGACACTTTAAAGTTAGTCGGATTGTATCCTAAACTAAAATGAATGGTTATAAATTTATATACTTGCGATGTTTTGATAATTGTTTGAGATCAGTGCATGTACATAAAGACTATTTGGATTAAATTTGGTGCATCATTAAATTAAGTGAATTCACTAAAAACACAAACTAAGGTATGTTTTACTTAAAAGACTGATATATATTATAAAATACATGTCGTGTGGCAAGGTTTTTGTATATATATTATTTTCGACCATGTTTTAGTCAATGTATGTCTAGTTTATCATATTATGATTTTTTGAAACGCTCTCCGTACAAAAGAGACTCTGTTGAAATTTTCCAAAATTTCCGACGCTTAGAAAAAAATTTCACAAAATTTTTATCGTATGTGAAAATTAAAAGTCATTAAATTTAATTTAGTAAATTGTAGCGTACGTTAAGAGAAATTGGAGAAAGAGCCACATAGAGGATTGAATAGTTAAGTTTGATAAAAGATCTTAGATACGAAGGAAGTCAGGGTATTGGTTATTCGACGTCTCCCAATAAGAAACTGGAAGGACATGATTTTCATAAGGGAGAGTCTGCAACAACCCTGCTTTCTACGTCGTAATAATAAATTAATTAATTAAAATAAATGTTTAAATTTGATTATAAGTAATTATTATTTTGGAAAATAAATATTTTTCAAATAATATATTGGAATTGAATATAATGTTTGAATAAACATGAAATATATTATATTATGAATATTTTTTAAATGATCGAAGTAGTTAGAAAATAAATTTATTTCATAATAATGCAATGAATAGTTAAATAAAATAAACAAGTGTTGAATTGGAAGAAATTATGTGGCTATCGGATTATATTTCATAAAGCAAAGTGAATATCGAATTAATTTGTATTGAAATTTGTTTTTTAATAAATAATATGAATTAATTTGAAATGAGAAATCCCTCTTTGTACTTTTATTACAAGGCACATTCCATATTATCAACAATTTGTAACCCATAATTCAATTTTTCGGCCCTAAGTACCAAAATGTAAATTGCGATAATTAAAACAAGAGAGAAAGAAAACGATCGAGCGTGTGCTAGACTGGGTGTGGTGATGCGACGATGCGAATCTGGTGTGGTGATTGCAGTTGATGCTGTGACCTGGGCGCATTGTCAAGCTATATGTGAAGTCGTGATCGGTGGTCGAAGGTGAGGTTCGTGCATACGTTCGTGGAGTTGAAGATGACTGCGAAAGTTGAGGTTTAACATCCTTTTACTTGGAGGCCCAAAACTAACGGCTATGGATGCTGCAGTCATCCATAGTTATTAATCCTTGGTAACCAAATACGGTGGTGCTAGATATATTGATAAACAGATCATAAAAATTTGGAAAAAAAAATTTAACAATTCAAAAACACATTTCCACATTCCATTCAAAACATTTGATGTTCATTACATAATCCCAAAAACGTTAACCGCGTTCAGCAAAATATAATTATTACGCATACACCAAGAGAGACATATGAAGATACCCCCTTGGTAGATCAGAGTATATAATAAGGCCTATAAATCTGCCTTTACAAACAAAAGACACGGCAGAAAAAGATATCTCTAAATAACTGTATGCCTCCTGCACGCCTCCGGAAGCTTTATTCGTCTAAGAAGAGAACCTGAAAACCCTAAACCTCAAACTACTCAAATTCAATTGAGTACCCGAGAGTTTAAGGGGAAAACAAAAACTTTGAGTCAGACAGAAAGCCTGGTATGAATAATAATCTATCATCTCAAACCAAATAGATATCTAGTGAGACCATGCCACATAGCGAAACGGGTTTTCCCCTCACTAGTATCCTAAAACCTTTATAATACCACATACTGTGCTCCTCCATCCACAATGGTTTAAAACATAGTATTTCAAAACATTAGGATGATATACAAAACAAGTAAATCAAATCTGGATTACCCATAGCCATTCATTTTGACTATCTGTCTCAATTATTGTTTCTAGGATTACCATTAACCTATTAGTTTTCATGGGCTAACTAATAACTGGTTAAATGTTTATGGATTATCTAAATCGATTACGTAGTTTTCATGGGATCACTAAGAACCTATTGGTAACTCCAATATCTTTCTATTTATCCTAGTTATCATGGGCTGACTAGGAACCTATTGACTATCTATGGATATCTTAATCCGGGTATAGTTTTCATGGGCTAACTATAAACTGATTGGCCCCTGCCAATGTCAATCATAGTTTTCATGGGCTGACTATGAACCTATCACTTGGCCATTTAACTCATGTTACCCACATGATTCTAATTATTCCATGTTACCTACATTTTTAACTACCAATCATGTTATCCACATGGTTCTAATTATGATACATGTTATCCACATGTTCATATTTATCCATGCTACCCACATGTTTAAGTACACCCATCTTATCCACATGTTAAACCTATGTCTATTGGTGTCCCCAATTAGGTTATCTTACTTAATAACTTATGACATAATAAATACAATGGTATCCCCAAATTATAAGTGTCATAGTTATAGAAACATTGGTATCCCCGATGTTTAGTGTCAAAACATATAAGTGTTGGTATCCCCAACTATTGTGTTGAACTCATTAAATCCACCCCGGTATCTCCAAGGTTAAACAACATTAATTATATAAGGTTACCCAACCTACATATTTAAAAAAATCAAGTGTCATATAAACATACCCTTTCGAAAATATTCCCTTCGAAGAGGTACCCTTCGAAAGTATAAAACTTGGTTAAAGGAAAACAATTTTACAACCCCTTCGAAAGTATCCCCTTCGAAGGAAAAGAAAACAAAACAAACCTATTCGAAAGCAAGAAATCAACTCCTTCGAAAAATATAAAACTTTGTTTTAGCCATAACCTTTTATAGTGTAGAATTAAGGTCTCTAACCTATTACATTGTGTTCAAATGATGGTTTCCCTTTCCGTAGAGTGGTCACAGTAGAAAAAGGGCTTACGGTTGGAAAGTTATGCCTATTTGAAGTTTTGTAAACAAAGCTGGTGAAAACTGCTATGAAAAGGGGCTTCAAAACGCTGCGAAAGGGTGCTTTCGACTACTTCAAAAGGATGTGGTCGAAAGTGAAAATGTGTACGTGCTAATATAGTACACACGGATCGTGTAATATGATGTATAACACACAAATATATGACTAATCACAGATAATAGAAAATTCAGCAAAATAGGAAAATCACACCAGAGATTTTTATACTGGTTTGGAGCACCGTCCTACGTCTAGTCCCAGACTTCTATCTGGATTTTCACTACCAACTACCTCGCTTCACCCGGAGGAACAGGTTTACAACACCCGAGCAGACGAACGGGATTTCACGCCTCTAATACACTGAGGACTTCAACACTTGCCTCTTACAACACCGAGGACTTCAACAAAGATGAAAATAATTGTTTGTTGACGGTATGTGTTCTTGCTAACACAATTTTGTCACTTGTAGTACAAACTTCCTATAATCTTATCCTCAAATAGAATATTTGTATATATGAAGATTTGGAAGTGGATATCGTATTGAATCAAAAGAATGTTAAATAAATTCTAGGATTCAAAACGATATATGATAGAATATGAGCAATTCGAGCGCTTGAGAGTTCAGGACAGAGATCAATAGAATATAGATTAGAATAATAGAATTGGTCTGTTGGAATAATGATTTCATGATGTTTATATAAGAAATAAACAGTTGTAACCCTTTGTGAAAAGGTACAAACAAAGGTCATGATCATTGGTGAAGAGAAAGAGAAGCAACCGTTGAAGAAAAGGAAGTGTCTATACGGAAGGTTGCTTTCTGTTTGAAAACGGTCGACAGGTCAAAATGGACCAGTAGACAGGAATTTGAATATATATACGTTATATACACTTGTGCACGTTATCTGTGCATTCTGGGCAGAAACGGTCGACCGCCTGGTTTTAACCGGTCGACCGGTTTAGCTCAGATTGCACAGTTAATGTGCACTCATACATATATATCTATATATTCAAAGATTGAAGGTATGAGATTATTTGAGGATAGATTTTAACATAAATAACACTACTAACATACCAAATAATCAACCTCTAATGTATGGAGCTCTTTGTGTCTCTTTAAAACAATGAATAACTTCTTTTTATCGATCACGGCTTATCCCTTTGTCAGAAATCAAAACTCTATAAAAATCTTGACTCAACATTCTCCCCATTTTTTGATTGATGACAACATAGTTATGAATCTCCCCCTATATATGATCTCCCCCTGAGATTGTGCCTGTAAATCTATATTTTCCTGCATATATACTGTTAGCACAATTTTCTCCCCCTTTGTCATCGACGAAAAGGAGTTGTTAAATAGAGGATGTAAATGATATAAGCCAGAGTATAAGCAACTTAAAACTACTACCATAGATCAAGAGTTAAGATTCACTACAATATGATAATATTTGTCAATAAGCTCTTGTCTCTAGTCATGTGCTTCGAGCAACCACTGTCCAATATCTATTTTCCTCTTTTCTTAAGTGGGACCTGCAAAAATTAAGTCCATGGTACCCACTTTTTATGGGGTCCTAAGAGTTAGGTCTTAGGAGTCCAAACCCATACGGGTCCGGTATCCCCTTTATATATATAATTAGTATTAAGATGCACAGTATTCATGAAATTCTGAATATATTTGTTCCTAATCAAATTGTTATTTGTTTTAGGAACCCATATTTTGATAGTCTTGACATTTTTCTTCTGAAATTTCACAACTGGTTTTGGTTTGGAATATAATAAACTAAGATTTTTCTTAGCTTCAGTCTTTTGTACTTTCTTCTTCCTTTCATTACCAAGATGTTTCTTGGTTTCTTGTTTCTTATATCCCAAACCTTGTTTATTTGAAACAGATTGTGAACTTTCAATGATTTTTGTCAAATTTTCTCGACCTTTGTTAAAGTTAGAAACATTTTGAGTAATGTCATCTAACTTAGTTTGTAAACTAGCCTTTTCTAGGTCCAGAATTTTGACTTTTGCCTTAAGCTCATGATTTTCAGTAGTGAGAGCATCATTTTTCTCTTTTTGAGTTTCAATTTCTTGACTCAAAAGAGATAATTGAGAGTCAACATTAGATGATGATTCTTGAAGTTTTTCAAGTTCTTCTTCTAATATTGTCTTCTCGTCTTTTAACATATCTCGTTCAAATTCTACTCTACTCAAATCTGCTTTGGCTTCTTTTAACTGTCGTTTTATGTCTTTATATTTGACTATCAATTCAGCATTAATATCAAGTACTTCATCAAATGTAGGAATTTGTACCTCATCTTCTGTTCCCATGAAACAGACATTTGCTTGTTCATCTTCCGTATCACTATCACTTTCTGATGAGTCTGTATCATCCCATGTTACCGAGAATGCTCGTTTCTTTGATTTGTCCTTCTTATATTTTAATTTGTCATTTTCTGACTTCTTCTTTTGCTCCGGACAATCCTTGTGCATGTGCCCCTTTTTGTGACAGTTGAAGCATTCTATAGCGGATGATGTTGGTTTATTTGATCCAGATTTCTTTCTGTTATAACGACTGGCTTTTCGCTGTTTTAGGAATTTTTGAAACCTTTTGCAATGAATGCCAGATCTTCATCTTCAGACTCTGATTCATTTTCGTATTTTTCAGCATGGAATGCCACGTTTTTCTTTTCTTCTTTTTGTTCCTTTCTAGTCTGCAGGTTAGCTTCATAGGACATTAGATTTCCTATCAATTCATCTGGCTTCATGATGGAAAGGTCATTGGCTTCTTCAATTGCTAATACTTTTCCTTCCCATTCACTGGTCAGAGAATGTAGGACTGTTGAAACAACATCAAAATCAGAATACTTTTGTCCTAAGCCAATAAGTGCATGGTGGATAGTTTGAAACCGTGAATACATATCATTGATTGTCTCATTCGGTTTCATTTTGAAAATTTGAAACTGACTTTTCAGCATGGCTATTTTGGCTTGTTTAACCTTGTTAGTACCTTCATGAGTGGTTTTCAGCGTTTGCCAAATTTGATATGCAGTAGTGCAGATACTAACACGGTTATATTCATTTTGGTCTAATGCACAAAACAACATATTTATTGCTTTTGCATTTACGGCTGCTGCCGTTTTCTCAACCGCTGTTCATTCTGAATAATCGGTTGTTGGATTCACTATTTCTTTTTGAGTAGCATTCCAGGCATCATAACTATTTGATTGCATAAAGAATGACATACATGTTGCCCAATAGCTATAATTAAGACCATTGAAAAATGGAGGTCTTTGTGTCAATTGACCTTCCGTGTAAGTGGTGTTTTGAGTGCTAGTACTTGCGTTATATTCCATATTACAAGAATATATCAAATAACTGTGTTACGGTTATATGATGACCGTGCTCTGATACCAAATGAAAATGTGTACGTGCTAATATAGTACACACGGATCGTGTAATATGATGTATAACACACAAATATATGACTAATCATAGATAATAGAAAATTCAGCAAAATAGGAAAATCACACCAGAGATTTTTATACTGGTTCGGAGCACCGTCCTACGTCCAGTCCCAGACTTCTATCTGGATTTTCACTACCAACTACCTCGCTTCACCCGGAGGAACAGGTTTACAACACCCGAGCAGACGAACGGGATTTCACGCCTCTAATACACTGAGGACTTCAACACTTGCCTCTTACAACACCGAGGACTTCAACAAAGATGAAAATAATTGTTTGTTGACGGTATGTGTTCTTGCTAACACAATTTTGTCACTTGTAGTACAAACTTCCTATAATCTTATCCTCAAATAGAATATTTGTATATATGAAGATTTGGAAGTGGATATCGTATTGAATCAAAAGAATGTTAAATAAATTCTAGGATTCAAAACGATATATGATAGAATATGAGCAATTCGAGCGCTTGAGAGTTCAGGACAGAGATCAATAGAATATAGATTAGAATAATAGAATTGGTCTGTTGGAATAATGATTTCATGATGTTTATATAAGAAATAAACAGTTGTAACCCTTTGTGAAAAGGTACAAACAAAGATCATGATCATTGGTGAAGAGAAAGAGAAGCAACCGTTGAAGAAAAGGAAGTGTCTATACGGAAGGTTGCTTTCTGTTTGAAAACGGTCGACAGGTCAAAATGGACCAGTAGACAGGAATTTGAATATATATACGTTATATACACTTGTGCACGTTATCTGTGCATTCTGGGCAGAAACGGTCGACCGCCTGGTTTTAACCGGTCGACCGGTTTAGCTCAGATTGCACAGTTAATGTGCACTCATACATATATATCTATATATTCAAAGATTGAAGGTATGAGATTATTTGAGGATAGATTTTAACATAAATAACACTACTAACATACCAAATAATCAACCTCTAATGTATGGAGCTCTTTGTGTCTCTTTAAAACAATGAATAACTTCTTTTTGTCGATCACGGCTTATCCCTTTGTCAGAAATCAAACTCTATAAAAATCTTGACTCAACAGAAAGGGGTTTCGACAAGATCAAAAGGTGGTTCCGAAAAGTTGCGGAAGGGTCTAGAACTGCTACTGAAGGGTGCAAACGAAAGGGGGTTTCGACAAGGTTGAAAGGTGGTTTCGAAAATGTTGTAGAAGGGTTCAGAACTGCTGCAGAAGGGTGCAGTCAATAGGGGGTTTCGACTAGGTCCACCGGCAGAATCGTAAATAACTTAAAAACTGTTATTTTGCTAATTAAAGTATATTTTTTCACCAACTCCTATTCTTTGTCAAATTTCTATTGGTTAATGACATACGTTTCGCTTTCTTTGCAGAAAAACTGCTATTGGTTAGATTTTATTATTTCCAAAAATTATTTTTAAAATATTTAATTATATTAATATTTTAATATAATTATTAAGCCCTTTTAGCTTAGAAAATTCATAATAAATCGAAATCACTTGGGAAAAATTCCAAAACTTCACCAAAAATCTAAAATAAAATTTTCTAAATCATATAAAAATTTCATGTCAAAATTCCTTATTTTATTATTTTTAATAATTAAAACCCAAAATAAAGCCTTTTTCACCTTAGGAAATTCATAAAATATTCCTATTAACACCGAAAATTATGAAATTAAAAACCCATCTCTAAAATTATGTTTTACACAACATATCAAAAAAACAAGTCATTTGGAGGTCATTTACTAAGGTTTTTTACTTTAAAACTCATCATTTTAATTCCATAAAAATTTCAATAAATCACCATAAATCATTATTCTATCCAAACAATGATTATAAGATCCAAACATGATCAGCGCAGCAAAACAAATTCGATTACTATCCATAACCGAACCAAAACAAGGAAAAATGTGATGATTTATACTATTATTCACCTTGATTAAGTTGTTGGAGTTTGAGATTTGTCCTAGCATTAATCTTCTAACTTTCACTCTTGGATCATCCAAGTTTGCTGACCTCCTAAGATGTTTTAATGGCTAGCAATAACTTCTCTTTTATGTGTATTTTGATTTATTAAATGGTAGGTGATAATAAGGGAAGGTTTAAGGGTATATGGGTGTGGTTATTCCCATATTTCCCTCTTCTTTTCCTAACTTATAAATTATAAACTATACTTATACATTCATTAGTTTAGCCAAGGTCAAGTTAATTGACAATTAAATCTCAACTCCTTAATCAACCACATTATTCTATTTAATTTATCTAATTAAATGTCCTGAATAATGTTAAACAAAAATTAGGGGTGTTACATGAGGCTATTATATGGAGACCGCGTGGTTGAAGCAGTGTTGAGGAGCAGCTGGTGACTTGAAGATGTTTGCGTGCAAGTGGTAGAAGGTTAATGTTCAGACTGACGAACCATATTTGGATTTGTTGTTGCTTGTTGTCTTGATATGTCATTTGAGTTGAATGACCCTGCCAATGGATGGTGCTCGGCAGCGGCAGTTGCAGTTGAGACTAATGAATGAGCTTAGGAAAGAAATTACTTGAAGTGAGTTTTCTACACTCGCTACTATATCATTATAGATATTGATATTATATATTATCCCAAATTTCGTTTGAATCGTGTGGTTGAATCGTTTGGCTTGATTGATTGTTTCTGATTGTTGTTGTTTGGATTGTTGAGTATATTGATATTGGGATTGGTTGATGTAGAGATAGTTGATTACTTATATTGACTGAAAATGTCAATTTGCAAACGAAACTCCGACCGATTGTGAATTAAACTATATATGTTTGTGTGTGTATGTCAATATATACACGTTTGCTTGTTGATATGTGTGTATTTTATAGATAGCCGAAATTCGATAGAATTCGGCTCGTCCATACGATATAAATAGTGATGTTTGGTTGAGATGTTGTGAAGTAATTTTACTCCTAATATATATATTTAGATATTTATTTACTTTCTTGTTTTAAAAAGTTTTACGGAATTATTTAAAAGTTTTGAACTTTTATTTAAATATTTTATAAGTAATCCACTAAGATTTTATCCAATTTAGCTTTTTCCTATTTGAAATTATAAATGTAATTATAAGTATAAATATAATATTCTCAGTGATGGAAAATCTAAATTAACGGAGTTGCAATACCATTTGGGATGGGCATTTGGTAATATTTCTTCAATTATTCTTTGTATTCGTTATATATAACATTTGGAGATTAAGTATAGTTTGTAAGCAATGAATAAACGTTTGAGTATCATGCAATGGTATGGGATGTTTTTGTTATATTTATTTGGTTATACATAGTAAGTAGATGACGCTCACTTGACGGGAATAGTATTATGAGATTATACTTATATTTATTGATATTGTATGACACTATCACAATGTACTCCTTTTATTAGCATTGGAAAGAACCGGATGGCTAGAATCCACCCTAGTGGCCTGATCTTAGGATCGCGCCCTAGATCCATGACACCATTGTTGGATATTTTATTCGATGTTGATCACATGATTTGGGTTAGGTGACCATTGGGTAGGTGCCCAATATTATGAGTATTTGGGTTAGGTGACCCATAGGGTAGGTGCCCTATAGCCCTCTTTGTCTCGCATAGGCCTGTAGTCTATTACCTATTAGGGCAGGGTCGTAACTAAGAGGCTACGCATTGATGAGCCATTGGTCGATATATGCCACGATGTCCGTTGAGGTAACTAAAGACCGTAGGAGCAGATCCGGTTAGGTGGCCTTAGGCTCCTAGAGGAGGCAAACGACCGTCGATCTTCGTTCTAGTTCTAATGAAGTGGTAGATTTAGCATATACTATTACTACACTCATTTAAGTATAGATATAGGTTAGGCGACCCAGGGTTAGATGACCCACATATTGATGTATGTATGACTCTACTTAGGACTTCATGTCTATCGTACAGTCATTCACCTATCGTGATTTATTTTGATTTATTTGTATATGAGGAGATGAGCTTATATCTGGATAGGTGTCCAAAGTATAGTGGATTCTCATATCTTTTATTATATCTAACTGATGGGTAGGTGTCCTGTATTTTACAGTCAGACAGCCTATTCTACGTTGTTTTTATGATAGTACTTTATTATTTGAGATTGAGAAATATACTTGATAATGTCTCATATTTAATGATTTATGGACTTTGATGATGATTGCAGATATGGATGATTCATCCATTTGTTATTGGTTTTTTGATTTATAATTTCACATGCTTTTATATGGGTGATGATGTCTTTATGCATGGTTCTGTGATATTTGAGATTATGTGATGTATTTGTGATTGCTTATGATATTTTAATTACATGTATATACACCATGCATACAATACCGCGTACTTTTGATATTATGAATGTTATCATATTATTATACTCCTGATTTAGTTATAATCTGACCCGTATGTTATTTATATAATACTCGAGTCAGTCTGAGATATTTTAGATAAGAGACGTAGAGAGAAGATTGTATTTTTGGGCATAGAGGAGACTAGTTATTCGGTGTGTTGTAATTAGTTTGTATTGTATATACTCATGCAACTATATGACATGGTGATATACATCGTACTTTGTATATTGTTGTATTATATTTAATCGCTACGATTGACTCTAAGATGTCTGATATCTACTATATATTGTGTATTATTCTATCCATAGGCACACGTGTTTATTGCTTTGTATTGATACCGTGTACGTTTAATGATGAGTTATATTTGATGTTTAAACACGTACCAGTATTAGCCTAAGGGAATATTCATGTGTGTACTCAATATCGCCTATTCTACCTATTATCCGACAGTATTATTCTGTAATATTCTTGAATGGAATGGGTATAGAGGTGGGGGCGTTACATTAGTTCTCTAAGAGAGGACGCTAGATTATTTTGATGTTGGGTAAATGTTCTTTACCAAATTTAGGATCTAGTAATCAGTTCAAGGCGATGTATTTTCACAAATACACTCACAGGAGGTTCCAACGGTGGGTGTGCAGTTGGCACTAATGCCCTGGAATAGGTCTGGTACAACGATAGGTCTATGTATGCATGATTTCTAACATACGTGATATGGTTCAAATGGAGGACCTGGAACATACAATAAGAAGCCAACACTACGATTGCGAGGTCGAAGCGAATGCAAATGATCAAATACTTTTGTGAATCAGCATCTCGGGTTCTTCCTTTCTAGATGTAGTGAAAGGGGAAGCATTTCCCAGTAGCTTAGTGGTGGTGATAGTAGTGGGAATTTATTCCCACAGTAGCCTAGTGACGGTGTTTTCATGGTTAGTAGCCAAGGGTGTTGTGTTTCCATGTTTAGTAGCATTATGGAGGTGTTTACATGTTTATTAGCCTAGTGACATTATTTACATTGAGTAGCTCTAGGAGCAATGACTGATTGTTAGGCATAAAATTCTATCCTTAGTTCGATCCATTACATTAGCTTACTCAAATTGTAATGTAGGAATGTATTAGACAAGAACCTTTAGAAACAGACCTTAAGAATTCACGGACACTTGTATCACACCCTATATCATCTAGAGTAGTATTAAAGTAACTACATATGATCATTACATATTAAACTTGTACTTATTCACCAAAATTTTTGTCTGACCCAACCCCCTTCTTTTCATTTTTTTCCCACCATAGGACAGCATGTTAGAATTTGATTTGTTATAGTATGTAAAGAAAGGAGCTTCACGTTGGATTTCTCATATCATTTATTGTTCATCTTGTAGTTACCTAGTGTTATTAAATGTTTGCCAAACATATATTGTATTTTAGAAAACAGTGTATATGTAAATCAAGTATTTTGGGGATGGTTTTTCTAAAGTGTTTATTTAATGTACTTATAATTTAATTTCTTCCGCTATAAGATCTGAAAGTGTAGAATATTTTAGAACTTACCCTTATAATTATGATCTATAATGTTTTAAAATACTAACAGCTCATATTTCTCGGCATGATGCAAGTCCGAAAGTCACGTTGGTCATTGGATCAGAGTGCTTGGAGGTACGAGTTGTTACAGACTTGGGTATGGATGTTCACCATGTCCTTCGTAGAATGCTGAACCTAGCCAAACCTAGGACGGTTAAAGTATGATATGGTATCGATGGCCATAAACTGGAAGGTCTTCAAGAAGAGATCTAGCCTTTCCTTGTCCTGACCATAGGAGAGCTCCAAGGATACTTATCCCACCAACACAGTCTCGATTGTGTTGCTTAGTCCCTCCATATCATAAATATCCAACTTCATGGCGTAAGGGACAAACACCTAAAGGGACCCGAACTCACTTCTATTGAGCCTCTTCCTTTTCCACAGTCAGCGGCAAGGAACGACATCTTTTAAGGATGGAGTTTAGCTCGATGATTTTCCAACTTGGGTCGGTTTCCTCTTTCTCATGAGCTAGAACGGTATTGGTTATAGAGTCAAAAACGCCAAAGGTGAGCTTGTCATACACTAAAACAAGAAAACTATTGGTTGGCTCAAATGCAAGAAAAGAAGGAAAAACACAAGTAAACTATCTACCATTTAGAACCTCCCGGCCTTGTCTTCTAACATGGGAACATGTATGATGAAACCAAACTGCCTATATTTGATCGATCAGTCCCAGAATAGGCCACATCTGGGGCATCACATCGTAACCCAGATGCAATGGATTATAAGAGGAATGTGGACCAAAAGAGGGACCTGTGTTTCTACCAATGCCCTATTCCTATCGCTCTCCCCCTGCATTACCTTCCTTCGAACTCTCCTCTGTATCCCATGAGATGTCCAGCATACCATGTCGTGAGACCGAGACATCAATCAACTATTATGGGTCAAAGGTTTCTCACTGAGGCTCCGGAACTAAATCATTTAGCTTATCATAATCAAATTGTTTCACTCTCCCAACCATTCATCATACTTTTTATATTGTAGCTTTAGTTTTTGTCGGTAACCGGGCCGGCCCCAGAATCCAAGAACTTGATCTTTGGATAATCACACATCTTAGATAGCTTTGTTACCAGGGCACCCATCTCCATCTCTATAGTTTGTTATTCCCTCAAAGGCTCAACCGACGAAGATTAGCATCAGTTATTGTGGTCTTCGAGTTATTGATGGCATCGGGGGCTGTTCTTATCCAATCAAAGTATTCATTAAGCACTCCGAGATTGACGTTGATAGAATCAAGAGAGTTCCCTATCATAAGAAGGGTAAACAAAGGAAGAAAATAAATATGAATGAAAAAGGAGGAAGAAATGACTTTCTTGGGACCCAAAACTCGATGTTCCTTAAGTTGGGATTGATCCTACAAAGAGCAAAGAAGCACTTCCCCATCCAACCTGGGGAAGCTTTGCCAAGAATGCTAGAGAAGGCGTGTTGTTCGTCTGCATATGATTGTCGGTATACATCGAGTAACCAGCTTCTCTCTATAGATAAAAGATCATGCTAATCAGATGAGCGGTCGCTTAGGAAGTTGGAGGTCCATGCGAGTGATGTAAACCCCACATAAGAACTAGTAATTGTTCTGATAAGCTAACCAGGAGTAAGTTTGAAAGCATTAAGAAAGAAGACAAGAAAAAATGAAGAAACAAAGTGGCCCCGACCTTGAAATAGCCCAAGGACCAAGTAAAGAAGCCCGACGGTGGATGATTTAGCCAGTCAGTGGCTGTAGGATATTTAACCATCCCTATGTTGCACCCATGCCTGGCCTGGCATTCAGCCAGAATTATGCCCCTTCAATTATCTTTGAAGCTTTTAGACTAGAGGTCTTGACAGAAGTTGATCTCGAAGCAGCCATCTAAAAAACGAGCGGCCTGGTTAAACAACAGTTGCCTCATTATTAAGCCAAGCTAAACCCAAGGGCAACACCTTAGGGGGGAACTAGATATCTGCCTTTATCACATGTCTGGGCACCGATAAAGGCCGACTTTCGATTCAATTTACTCTCCTAAGCTAGGTTATAGGTCATATAGCCCATATTCACACCACTCTTTTTCGGCTCAAGGCCCAAGATAACCAGTTTGGGCCTAAAGCCATGACCAAGGCACTAATATGTTTATTAAGCTTATAGGTCATCAAAAAGATGACCAACGTTAATTGATTGCCATTGACATGGCGACAAGGATTAATCGACGTTAGAAAAAGATGAAGAATAGAGATTTTAGCCTATCAACCGCATTAATCGACGTTAAAAAAGGCAGTGAGATCAGGGATATGAAGAAGGAGGAAGAATGAATGGTATGGAAAGGCGGTAAGATTGTGTAGCGATTCATTCGCTCTTCATCCTTCTTCATATCTTTGGCTGATCGCTTGCTCCCTTCTTCTACGGCCAAAAATTTTCACCCAAATAATATCAAATAAAATTAAAACAAAATGGTTCCTTTGATCGTAGTGATATCATATGGTGATTCAATCAAACTGGGAGATTATTCACAAATCAGGTTGTCACAATGGGCTGGATCTTCTCAAATATAATATTGTCTAATTTTTACATATGTCATATATGCATAATTGTATATGTACATATATTTTTCAATTATATAAATATTAATTAATGATGTAGGATTTAAATTTAAAATGTTTTCATTAAAATAACGAAAGAAATTACAAAATAATAAAGTTAGTTTTATATATTAAGAATTTATATGTTTGAATGTTTTATTTTCCTTATGCATGTTTATTTTTAATATTTTGAATTTAAGAAATTATGAAATAGCCTTTTGATCTGAATTTAAATTTAAAATAATTTTAACTTAATGAAAATTAGATTTGAATTTAGAAACTCTAAATATATACATATATTTGATTCAAATTGCATATTTTACTTAGTCTATCATTTTAAATATATTTAATTTTAAATGTATATATTTATCTTTGAAATTATACATATATAAATAAATAAATGGCAGTATCTGATATACACACGCACATACATATATGTGTGTATGTATCTAAACTATATATATATTACTATTAATATGTATATACATACCATATACATATATTATAGTATATCCAAACAAATGATATACTTATGCATTTATATTCCTAATATGCATGTGAATTTATCATATGTATATGTAAGTATAATATATGTATATAGAATATATACAAATCCCAATATTTATATGTGTGTGTATGCATAGTTATACACATTCTCATAAATTATTATGTAATGAATATGTTTGACATATTCAAATAAAATAACAACATGACCTTTCATACACCTAAATGTGATAAAACAAAACATCTAATTAATCACACACATGTCACATTTATGATTTATTAATTTGTATCCTATAAGTAATAATATGACCTTTCACATGCTCGAAAGGTACAACATAAAACCACTAACTAAAATACAAAGGCACGAGCGTGCGCACATATAGACGAGTGTGTGTGTGTGTCTGTGCGCGCGCGCGTTCTATCACACTTATAATATATTTTAAGTGTGAAGTACATCCTATGTAATCATGTTATGTTATATATATATAACGACTATTAACTAAACTTAATTAATATGATTAATTATATAAATATAAAATATTTAAAATAAAATATGATTTTACTTTAACATATATAGATTGGATCTAATTATACTAATAGATTTCATAAGTCCACTAGGATCCAAATAGAATTTTCTTTTTGAAATTTATCTATTTCGCCCGTTGCCAAACGGAACAAACTCCAACAAAGGTATAAAATACTATATAGTCTGTGCAATCCAATTAGTCAATACTCAGGGCCAACAAATAAACTTTTTTATCTGATTGGTGTCTAGCATAGTAGTGTTTAGGCTTAGGGTTGGATAAAAGGTATTCGCCCCTCCCTGGCTATTGGCATGGCCCAATGGATGGAGTAAATCAAAAAGAGTTAGCTCAAATGTAAACCCCAAAATTATATTAGGCATCGGGCTAGTTTCAAATTGTGATTTGAAAATTTAAAATATATTTTAAATTTAAATGTTAAGTTTAAAATATAAAATTAAATTTTATAAATTTGTTAAAATTCAAAAAATTCAAAACTATTTTGAGGAATTGATTCAATATTCCAAAAAAATTATAAATATTTAGTTAGTATGATTAATTAAATAGTAATTAATAAAAAGTTATTTAATATACACATACACACACATAACTATAAAGGTTATAGTTATATATTTATCTTAAGATCATTTTAGGCAAATTAAATAAAATTTACAAAATTCATTGAAACATTTAATTAAAAGGGTTGATTAAGAAATGATTTATTAAATAATTAGTTAATCGGAGGTTTATTAATATATATATATATAATGATGTATATATAAATAAAACAATAAAAGATATAATTGGTTATTTATTTCGAAATAGTTTAAGGTAAAAATATAAAAAATTGAAATTTTAAATAAAATTTAGTTAAGTTAATTTATTCAATTGAGACTTAAAATTAGTTAAATGCGATTTAATTAATAAGATACAAGTAAATATTATACAAGTCAAACAAATTATAACGGTTATAAATAAATTAACCATACATAATTACATATGTATGAATATAATATAAGTGGAATTATAAGAAAACTAATGGATTTTGAAATAAATACATACGTATAGTACGTATACCATGATTTCAAATATATACGACTGTAACAACCCTACTTTCTACGATGTAATAATAAATAAATTTAATTAATATAAAATGTCTGAATTCGATTTCGATGAATTTTATTTTTGAAAATGTATTCTTCTTGAATTGAAGCTTAGTCAATTAAGGATATTATTTTAATAGGCGGAATTAGTTAATACATCCTTACAAAGATATAGTGAATTTGAATAAAAATGTTTGTATTGTATATAAAGTATTTTTATATTATAAGCAATTTTCATAGTTGAAATGGAATTGTATTCGACATTAATAAAATGAATAAATCAACAAAGATAAATAACTATTGAATTTAAATATGTTATCAAATTTATCAATATATATTTTATAAAACATATAAATGAAAATTTTTAATTGAAAATGTGTTTAAACATAATGAAGAATTAATTATAAACAAAAAATAAGATATAATTTGAAAATTTAAGAAAGGGGAGAATTAGGAAATACACTTAGTAAAGATTGTAATATATTCTTTTCTCTCCTTCATTACACTCAAGTACAAAACCCAGCCCATTTTCCTCTTCTTTTTTCCCAAATCAAAACCCAGTTCCCTTTGCTTTGCCTTAGTCTTAAATTTGATAAAAATCAATTGGGAGGAAAACATGATGCAATGGAAAAAAGTGGAGGAAAAGATGCATGAATGTGCATATGGTTGGCGAGGGGACTGAACTACGGCCACGGTTGAAGGGGCAAGGCATGCGTTCACGTGAGAGCCTGGCAACGTGGGGAAACCATGGCTAGCGCGGTGAAATTTGACGCCACGAATGGGTGGCTAGTGGATGAACAGTGATGTCGCTAAAGAGGGAGACACACGTTCATGCGCGAGCATGGCAATAGCGAAGGGGAAACTACGGCTAGCAGTGGCGAAATTTGACGTTGTGAATGGGCGATTAACGGATGAATGGTGATGTCTGGGGGATGGCGACGAGAAGCTTGATGCTTAGGCACGACTAGGGCAGTGACGTCAATGTGAGAAAGTGAACGCTATTGAGAGGTGCTATTAGGGCGTTCAACAGTGAAGTCATGGTGGTTTCATTCAGGCTACGTGGACGTGGGAGGAAAGAAGGTCGCGACAACTGATTTGTAGCATAAGAATAGGAAGATTTCTCTCAATTTGGGGCCGACATAACTTGCTATGTAAATCAAGGCGAGTTGTTAAATTTACAACCTTATCTAATTTCATTTGCATGATACAGTTTTTCATGATCCTTGTTTGAATTGGTTGAATTTGGTTGTTTGTTTAGAAAGTGATTTATTGCATTGTGCGAAGTGTCAAATTGCAAATGGAACTATGTTCGATTGCATATTGAACTTTATGCTATTGTTTGTTAGGGCATGCACATTGTTAGTGCAAATATATTCTACGATTTGCATTATTAGTTGTTGTTGATTCATGAGTTTTGATTCATGACATAAGCTTCAGAGATCAAACGACAAGAATACTATACAAAAGCGACAAAAAGAGAATAAGCGTATATTATGCACTACAAAGGAGATAAGACTACAATCTAGAGATTAGTATGAATATTTTATTTTATTGAGTCTTAGAATATTGTTAAAATCATTCCTCAAGTAGTCACACACACACAAATTGATTTATATTGATTTATACACAAATAAGTGTGCACTGTGCAATTGATAGCAGGTCGGCTGACCGACCAGAAACCTCGGTCGACCGACTCTGTATCAAGTGCACAGATATGCACTGTTTTATACACGTCTGTAACCTCAGCTGACCGGCCAGTTTTCTCGGTCAACCGACTTGAACATAACGGCTAGTTTTCTGAAAAGGTGCAATCGTTCATGAAGAGGAATGTCCTTTAATTCAAGAGATACGGACACAACTTTTGATTGAAACTCTTCATGAAAGATTGTAACTATTCTACAACTATATAAACATGTTCAATTCACTTCTACAATCACCGATTCTTGTTTTAATTCTGAAATCTATTCTCTATTTATTTCTGCAAATAAAAGCATTCATTCTTATTCAATATCACTAGAATCCTTGAATTAATTCATATACTTCGATTCTATGTGATTATCTTCCTTCTAAATCTTCACACACATATATAACCTTGAGGATTTGATTATAGGAAAGCTGTACTATCAAAAGACAATCAGTGTTATTCAAAACACATTCGTCAACAAACTATTTGTATTAAAGTTGAAGTCCTCTTCGGCTGTTGAGGCAGAAAAATTCCTGTTCGGCTGCTCAGGTGTCGTATACATATTCCTCCGGGTTAAGTGAAGGGTTTAGTTTAAATCCAGAGGGTATTCTGGGACTGGACGTAGAACGGGAAGTTCGAACCAGTATAAAAATTCCTGGTGTGCTTACTTTAATTTCTATTTTTACTACTATTATCAGTTTCCGCATTTATATACCATATTACATGATCCTTAGTACTGCACGTACATTTTCATTTGGTATCGGAGCAAGGAAATCCTATAACCGTCACAAAGTTATTTGATATTTATTTCTAAGTAATATGGCAACCACACAAACTAACGATGTTAGCACTAACACTAATTCTAGTTTCACAGAAGGTCAATCGACTTCATGACCTCCACTTTTTAATGGTATAAATTATAATTATTGGTCAACTAGAATGAGAATCTATATGCAATCTAATGGATTCGATATCTGGAATATTATACAAAGAGAATACACAACTCCTATTGAAGAATACTCAACTTGGAGTAACACACAAAAACTAGATGCTACTTCAAACGCAAAGGCTATGAATATTTTATTTTGTGCATTAGATAGAAATGAATTCAATAGAGTTAGCATGTGCACTTCCAGTTATGAAATTTGGAGAACTCTTAAGGTCTCGCATGAAGGAACAAACAAAGTTAAATTAAGCAAAATTTATATGTTGAAAAATCAATTTGAAAATTTCAAAATGAGGCCAAATGAATCTATAAATGACATGTACTCTAGATTCCAGGATATTTATCATGCTTTACTACCATTACAACAAAAGTTTACTAATTTTGATGTTGTTACAAAAATCTTAAATTATTTAACGGACGAATGGGAACGAAAAGTCCTAGCTATTGAAGAAGCAACTGATTTATCAACATTAAAACCAGAAGAATTGATAGGTAATTTAATGTCCTACGAAGTAAATTTGTAGGCAAAAAGAAATGGAGCACAAGAAAAGAAGAATGTGGCATTCCAAGCAGAAAAAGATGATTCCGACTCAGATAATGAAGATATGGCAATGATCGCTAAAAATTTCAAAAAGTTTTTGAAATTTAACAGAAACAAATTCAAGGGAAACAAAAATAATTTCAACAACAACTCCAATAGCAGCAAACCATCATCTTCAGCAATGGAATGTTATGAATGTCATAAGAAAGGACACATGAAGAAGGATTATCCAGACCGTAAAAAGAATAATTTCAAGAAGGACAAAACCAAACGAAAAGCCTTTTCAGTCACTTGGGACGACACTGACTCATCATCCTCATCAGAGAGTGAAAGTGATAATGAACAAGCAAATGTGTGCTTCATGGCTTCGTCAGACGATGTAAGTGATCTTACTTTTAAAGATTTAATTAAAATTAATTGTGAATTAGTAGATTTAGCAAAGCAACTTAAAAAGAAAAACAAGGAGTTGAAAAGAAAGTTAGATAGGACAGTCTTAGAAGTAGATATGCTGAAAGATGAGAAGAAAATATTAGAAGAAGAACTTGAAATTTCTCAACAATCAAATTCTAACTTTGTTTGTACCAAAAATGGGCACAACACTCTTCGGAAGTTTTTGAAGAGATAAAAGTGAAGAAAGAAAATTAAAACTGAGAATTATCTAATAAAAACTCCAAAATAACAGAAAGTAAATTGCAAAGACAAGCGATTTAGAGTGGTTCGGCGTTTTGCCTACGTCCACTATGAAGTTTGATGATTTTATTGCTCGATACTTGAAGATTACAATTTCTTATGATGTAGTACAACTGATTTTATATGCTATGTATGGATCTAAAGTAGCGGTGGTGATCTGGAGTAATTCTGGCAGAATCTGGGTGCTCTTTAGTGCATAAAATTGTCCGACCCCTTTCCTGAATGACCAGGGGCTCTATTTATAGGTGTAGGAGGCTGATATTTTGCCTAAAATTTGGGGAGACCTCGTCTGGCACGTGAGGGGGCCCACATGCCCGCATTCAGGAAATCTGGGCCCACTTTGGGATCGATTCGAAGTAAATTTCGAATCGATCAAGAAATCATCCTATCGAGCTGAAATTTGGTGTGAACATTCTTCATCATGTCCTTAAGCTTCTGTGAAAATTTCATTGCATTTGGACTTGTAGATCTCGAGTTATGATCGATTCAAGATTGCATTTCTGGTTGAGGTGGTCTGTTCGAATCGATCCCCTTCGAATCGATAGGGTCGAATCGATGACCTATTGAGCGAAGGCGTTGACGTGGCGCGTGCTTCCCGTGTTGATCTGGTTTTTTCTCCAAGTTTTACTGGGTCAACTCCACGAATTTTGCCGCTTTGACTTAGCGGGTTCGAAGGAATGGATTCGAAGTAGAGCAACTTCATGGATTCGAAGCACTCCATCTTGATGGATTCGAAGGAAGGCATCCTGATGGATTCGAAGCACTCCATCTTGATGGATTCGAAGCACTCCATCTTGATGGATTCGAAGCACTCCATCTTGTTGGATTCGAAGGAAGGCATCCTGATGGATTCGAAGGAAGGCATCCTGATGGATTCGAAGGACTTCAATCCGATGGTTTCGAACAGGATTTTACTTGGAGGATACGAGAAAGGGTTAACTAATGGATACGGAGTGTGGCCACATTGATGGATACGAAATTGGGCTCACTGATGGATACGAAAACATGGCCTTTCCCTTCAGCTTGCATCCATCATAACTTGAGCATATGAACTCGGATTGACTTGAAACTTGGAACGTTGGCTCTCATAGCTTTTCTAGTCATGTCTTATCAATTATAGCTCGATCTGGTCTTGGACAAAATTCATCGATATCCAGGGTAGACCTATGTGCACTAGATGTCCATAACGAGCGACTCTAGGTTTTTGATCAATTCCTTGGTATCTCGGCCTTGCCAAAAGGCGGGATAACAAACTTATCTTCTCAAATTTCATCAATATCTGAAGAACTAGAAATTCAGAAAAATAAAAATGATGTTTTACTGTTCGAAAATAATAGTTTAAACTCTAAGATTAAGGATTTAGTATTAGAAAAATCTAGTCTTAAAATAAAATTTGATGATATTTCTAAAAATGTATCTAATTTCAATAAAGGATGAGAGAATCTTTCTAGAATACTTGAAAATTCTCAATCCTCTAACAATAAATCTGGACTAGAATTTAAGAAACAAAATAATTTTGCTAAAAGTAGGATTAATAATAATATTAAGAAGGATATTAAGAAAACAGTTTTCCCAAACACTAAAACCATCAAGATATGGATTCCAAAAACAAATAATATTTTGATAAGGAATAAGCATATCAAAATGTTTATGGAAACTGTTCATAATAACAAGAATTATGTTTATAAAGGGAATTCTGAACCCGTATGGGTTTGGCTTCCTAAGATCTAACTCTTAGGACCCTAAAAAGATTGGGTACCAACTTTTTATAAACTTTTTGCACGTACCATATAAGAAGAGAGGAAAATGGATTTTAGATAGCGGTTGCTCAAAACACATGACTGGAAACAAAGAAATGTTGTCAAACATTATATACTCAAATGGAGGAGCAGTCACTTTTGGAGATAACTCAAAAGGATATATCATCGGCAAAGGCGATGTCAGTAGCAACGGTATCTCTAATTTACCTCTCATTACTGATGTTTTATTAGTTAAAAATTTAAAACACAATTTATTAAGTATTAGTTAGCTATGCGATAAAGGTTTTAATATAACTTTTTCAGAAAATAATGTAATATTTTCGATAAAAATCATAACATTATTTTCGAAGGAAAAAGCGATAAAAACATTTATATCTTAAATATGAATGTTAATAATGATTCAAATTTGTGTTTAATAGCTAAAGAAAATGATTCTTGTCTTTGGCACAAAAGATTTTGTCACATCAATTTTAATACTATCAACAAACTAGCTAAAAACAAATTAGTTAAAGGATTACCCAATATAAAATTTAAAACTAATATATTTTGTGATGCATGTAAATTAGGAAAATTAACAAAATCTTCTTTTAAATCAAAAAAGTAATATCTACAGAACAACCACTTGAACTCTTACACATGGATCTTTTTGGTCCAACTCAAGTGTAGTCTATTAATCATTATAGATATGTATTTGTTATTGTAGATGATTTTTCTAGATATACTTGGATTTTCTTTTTGAAAAATAAAAGTGATACTTTTGATAATTTTAAAGTTTTTGTTAAAAGAATCCAAAATATTAAAAGTTTAAAAATTAAAAATATAAGAAGTGATCATGGAGGAGAATTTGAAAATGAAGCTTTTGAACAATTTTGTAACAAGAAAGGTATTAACCATAATTTTTCGTTTCCTAGAACACAACAACAAAATGGAGTTGTAGAAAGGAAAAATAGAACGTTACAAGAATGTGCAAGAACTTTATTAAATGGAACCACTTTATCGAAACATTTTTGGGCAGAAGTTGTAGCTACTGCTTGTTATGTATTGAATCATGTTTCTATTCGACCATTAACTAAGAATACTCCATATGAACTTCTAAATGGAAGAAAACCAAATATTTCATATCTTAAAGTTTTTGGCTCTAAATGTTTTATTTTAAATACTAAAGATCAACTAGGCAAATTCGATCCAAAATCCGATGAAGGAATATTCGTTGGATATTCGGAACGAAGCAAAGCTTATCGAATTTATAATAAAAGAACTCAAATTATTGAAGAAAGTTTACATGTTTCATTTGACAAAAATTTTAAAAATACAAATCCAAATATTACTATCGATTCTGATGATGAAACTACTCAGAATGAAAATAGTAATTCAAATGAAAATTTTAATATTCATGAAATTAATGAAAATACAAACATTACTCCTAATATAATAAAATCTCCACCTAGAATTTTACGGGATCATCCTGTACAAAACATAGTTGGAGAAGTAAATACGAATGTTAAAACCAGACATCAATTAAATCAAGTTGGTCATGTAGCTTTTCTCTCTAACATAGAACCTAAGAATATAAAAGAAGCCTCAACTGATGACTACTGGATTCTTGCCATGCAAGAAGAACTAAATCAATTGACGAAACGAAGTTTGGGAACTCGTTCCTAGACCTAGTGATTAATCAGTCATCGGTACTAAATGGGTTTTCAAAAATAAAGCAGATGAACTAGGAAATATAACCAGGAATAAAGCTAGATTAGTTGCACAAGGATATAATCAAGAAGAAGGAATTGATTACGAAGAAACGTTTGCTCCAGTCGCCCGACTTGAAGCAATACGAATCTTAATGGCTTTTGCGTGTTTTCATAATTTTAAACTTTATCAAATGGATGTTAAAAGTGCTTTTTTAAATGGTTATATAAAAGAAAATGTTTTTGTTGAACAACCACCACTTTTTAATCATGAAAAATATCCAGATCATGTTTATAAACTCAAAAAAGCATTATATGGTTTAAAACAAGCACCACGTGCTTGGTATGATCGTCTTAAAAGCTATTTATTAGAATCTGGTTTTGAAATTGGTAAAGTAGATCAAACACTTTTTATTAAGAAAACTAAAAAAGATATTTTAATAATTCAAATATATGTTGATGATATTATTTTTGTCTCGACAAATGAAAAACTATGTCAGGAATTTTCGACTATAATGACAAATGAATTTGAAATGTCTCATATGGGAGAATTGTCATATTTTCTTGGATTACAAATTAAACAAATTGAAAATGGAATTTTTATTAATCAAGAAAAATATTGTTGTAATTTAATTAAACGATTCGGTCTGGAAAACACTACTGCCAAACCAACTCCTATGAGCACAACGATTCATCTTGATAAAGATGAGGATGGAAAAAGTGTTGATCAGAAACTATATCATAGTATGATTGGTTCTTTACTATATTTAACAGCGAGTCGACCCGATATAATGATGAGTGTTTGTTTATGTGCTCGATTTCAAGCAAATCCCAAAGAATCACATATGCGAGCAGTTAAATGTATTATTCGTTATCTAACTAAAACCAAAGATTTCGGGCTATTTTATCCGAAAGAATGTCCTTTCGAATTAGTCTCCTATAGCGATGCTGATTTTGGAGGAAGTCGGACGGATCGAAAAAGTACGAGCGGAACGTGTCATTTCATTGGACGTTCCTTAGTCTCTTGGTTTAGTAAGAAACAAAACTGTGTTTCTTTATCGACATGTGAAGCAGAATATATATCTGCTTCTTTGGCATGTGCACAAGTTGTATACATGCAACAAACACTACAGGATTTTAATTGTCATCTTGAATAATCTATAATTTATTGTGATAATACTAGTGCAATAAACCTTTCTAAAAATCCAGTCAATCACTCATGAAAAAAACACATTGATATTCGTCATCACTTTCTTCGTGATTGTATGGAAAAAGGATTAATAAATTTAGAATTTATTAATACTGAAAATTAAATTGCTGACATTTTTACTAAACCGCTAAATGAATATATTTTTATAAAACTTAGATGTGACTTAGGAATAATGTCTTTAAAAGATTTATAAATAAAAATATGAAAAAAATATTGAAAAACAAAAATTGTTTTATTTCCGACCAAAGCGGAACTCGAACTCATGACCTCTGACTTGCTTGTTAGATGTTGTGTTATAACTACTTGAGCTATGGGTGTTTCTTGTCTTAGTTTTCTTTATAGTTTGCTTTATTTATTTTGGTTTTAGAAAAACTATTTTTAGTTCTAAACTTATAAATCATACATTTACGAATAGATTTATTGTTAAATTTCTTTGATTATAGTTAAAACTAGTTCCTATCCACTATTTTTTCAGCAAACAGATGCTTATATATACTATATTTTTTTTTAAAAACATATACTAAGAAAGTTTTAAAATCAAAACTTGAAAATGTCTTCAAACAATGACTACTATAATTTTGAAAACTCCCATCTATCATACACATCTCCGGATGATGATGTTTCCGACCGCATTCCTGAAAATGGCCCCTATCCTACCTTTCCCATGCCTAAACGTATCCTTGACTTCTCTTCTCCGGATAAAGACCCTCGACATGGATGGAAACCTTGGGAAAACTCCCATATAGGCTATACACCGGAAAAGAAAAAAGGGAAGAATGCAATGGTAATATCTCCATCAACTAAACAAAAAATTGATGAAATACATCACTACCAACAACAACAAATGGATATGCAGCGGGAACTCTACTATGAACAAAAAGTCACGGCAAGACGTTTAAGTTTTCTAGAAAAGATTGCCATGAAAGTTTGTTCATCAAAGAAGGATGATGTTGTTGAACCTACTTATAGACCTTCATCCTCTTCAAACCCTGCTCAATCCCCAATAGCTCCAAAATTGTCACCTATAGAAGATGTTCCGTCTCCAAACTCATGGGAACGTAGATTTTAACGAACAGTGGCTAAACATTTTTTAATATATATATATATGTTGTTGTTTTCAATAAGGTGTATTAATATAGTACAATAATAATAAAATTTATATTTCTATAATTTTTTATTGACAAATAGCTAAACTGTGCATTTTCAACAGGGTCGGTCGACCGAATACCTGAGTCGGTCAGCCGAATCCATCCCGAGAGTTTCAGCTATTTTCAGATTACAAGATCGGTCAGCCGACCCAGACTTTCGGTCGACCGAACGTATAAATCTGCTGTTTTTTACTCCATATTTGCAACCCATCCATTCACTTTTTCAACCTACCTCTTCACTCTTACTTTCCCAATTTCAGTTTTTACCCTAGCCCCCATTAAAATTTCTCAAATTTTGTTACTTTTCTTTCAAAACAATGGCTCTCAAGAAGAAAACAGAGACTACAAATGCTTTATCTTCATCTACTCCAGTAGATACTCAAATTGCTTCATGGCTAGTCAATGATGTAGCACTTCAAAGATGGATACAACTTCAAGACGCAAAAATCTTTGAAGAATCATTTGTATGTTACCCTGATTTCACTCCTTACGGTATTGAAAATGCCGCTATTGAGAGTGGATTTGATACATTCCTTGACCATAGGAAAAATAACTTGAAAATCAATCATATTATGGTCAAGTTATTTCTAGCAAACCTTAATCTCGTCAATCCGCCAAGAAACACTGATAATTGTGTTTGGACATCGGTTTGTGGCACTTTTATTTTCCTCTCCATTGATCGAATTAACCACATTTTACATGCTCGACCGGGTGGAATTTCGTTACACGATGTAGATTGTAATATATCAACTCATGACCGGATAAGCCATCTATTTTTTGAAGATGACGCTACTGATTTAAGACAAACTTCATCCCTTCGACCTAAAGCCCGACTCTTTCATCGATTCATGATGAAATCTATAGTTCCAAGAGGCGGTTCATATCATTTAGTATATCCCGAAAACTTCAAAGCATTGTATGCTATTTGTGGGAGTATACGAGTAAATTGGGCGCAACTTCTTATGGATGAATTTCTCTCTTTTACCCAAGGAAAGATGCTCCATATTTATTATGGAGAATACATAATGAGATTGATAAATAGCTTCGTCATCCATGCTTCAGAATCTGAAACCTCCAAAGTTCGTACTTTTGATTCACGAACCATAAAACTAATGAAGTTGCCCGATGCACCTTCTAAATTTATAACATTTAACCAATGGCGTACTACTCCTCGAGAACAACTATGTCGTAGCTTCTCCACACCGCAATCATCAACTCATGCTACGGAACGTCTAACTCGCCAACATTCAATTCAAAGACCAACTCCCAGAATTAGTATGGAGGCGGCCATTGATATTTTGGCTCAAAATCAACTAGCCCTGGATGCCCGGCTACGAAAAATTGATGGTTGTTTCAAGAAAATCAAGGGCTTCTTCGTGAATTTATGGGATGCCTTATCATGTACTTCCGAAGCCGGTGCCTCTTTTGTTGCTCCTGGAAAAAGACCAGTGCCAAATTTCTCTTGGTCTACTTCAGAAAACACAAGTTCCGGCACATCGACAACTCACGTTCCTCACACTCAAAGACGTGGTAAGGAACCGGCTCCTCCGGAAGAAAATATTCGTCCATAATTTTAGGATTCCGATGATGATGAGGAGTGATCATATTGTTTTACAATTTAATTTCAAGTATTTTTTATGAACATTATGTCTATTGTTAGATGTTATGTAGTAAGTAAACATCATTACTATTCCTATCTTGTTTAAATATGTAATATTTAAAACTCAATGTTTTCTTATGTTACATATTCCATATTTTTTATATTACATCTAATAAGTATTCCTTTCTGTCGATGACAAAGGGGGAGAAATATATGAAAGCTAACAAATTTTTTTCAGAAAATTAGCCATATATTCAGGGGGAGAATTATAATATATAAGTCACATAAGTATTGTCATCAATCAAAAAGGGGGAGAATATTGATTCATGAGTTTTGATTCATGACATAAGCTTCAGAGATCAAACGACGAGAATACTATACAAAAGCGACAAAAAGAGAATAAGCGTATATTGTGCACTACAAAGGAGACAAGACTACAATATAGAGATTAGTATGAATATTTTATTTTATTGAGTCTTAGAATATTGTTAAAATCATTCCTCAAGTAGTCACACACACACAAATTGATTTATATTGATTTATACACAAATAAGTGTGCACTGTGCAATTGATAGCAGGTCGGCTGACCGACCAAAAACCTCGGTCGACCGACTCTATGTCAAGTGCACATATATGCATTGTTTTATACATGTCTGTAACCTCAGTTGACCGGCCAGTTTTCTCGGTCAACCGACCTGAACATAACGGCTAGTTTTCTGAAAAGGTGCAATCGTTCATGAAGAGGAATGTCCTTTAATCCAAGAGATACGGACACAACTTTTGATTGAAACTCTTCATGAAAGATTGTAACTATTCTACAACTATATAAACATGTTCAATTCACTTCTACAATCATCGATTCTTGTTTTAATTCTGAAATCTATTCTCTATTTATTTCTGCAAATAAAAGAATTCATTCTTATTCAATATCACTAGAATCCTTGAATTAATTCATATACTTCGCTTCTACGTGATTATCTTCCTTCTAAATCTTCACACACATATATACTCTTGAGGATTTGATTATAAGAAAGCTGTACTATCAAAAGACAATCAGTGTTATTCAAAACACATTCGTCAACAAACTATTTGTATTAAAGTTGAAGTCCTCTTCGGCTGTTGAGGTGGAAAAATTCCTGTTCGGCTACTCAGGTGTCGTATACCTATTCCTCCGGGTTAAGTGAGGGGTTTAGTTTAAATCCAGAGGGTATTCTGGGACTGGACGTAGAACGGGAAGTTCGAACCAGTATAAAAATTCCTGGTGTGCTTACTTTAATTTTTATTTTTACTACTATTATCAGTTTCCACATTTATATACCATATTACACGATCCTTAGTACTGCACGTACATTT
Organism: Allium fistulosum; assembly: GCA_030737815.1. Taxonomy (NCBI): domain Eukaryota; kingdom Viridiplantae; phylum Streptophyta; class Magnoliopsida; order Asparagales; family Amaryllidaceae; genus Allium; species Allium fistulosum. Next base: position 436,916,745 of record CM060904.1, on the reverse strand, counting down.
TCAGTTGTTTCATTTGTTTAATTATTTTTAAAACACTTTTAAAAACAATATTTTTCGAAAAATGGTTTGTGATTATTTCTAATAATATTAAAATTATTTTTGGAAGATATTATTAAATTTTATTCAGTCTAAACTCATTTTCTTATTCAAATATATCATTTTATATTTCCAAATAAGATTTTGTACATTTTAACTTGAACATCTTTAGAAATTTTAAAAAGAAATTAATTTTTAGTAGTTGAAATTACGGTTTATAATTCGATTTTTGACGTACTATTTTATTTATCTAGGTTTATAAAAACATATGAGGATTTAAAGTTTATTTTCCCAAAATGACGAGATTATTTTATGGTATTTAAAGAATGAGAAGTTTTGACAAATCTTACTTTTAAAAAAAATTAATGTCATTTATCATTTGGAAAATATTATTAACGGAAATTATTTTGAAAAGAAATAAAATTTTAAAATTAATATTATATGAATCCCAAATTTGATAAATCTTATTTTTATTATTATTATGGAAATGGAATCTCAAAATTGTTAAATTATTATTATAAGGTTGTTTATAGATTTTGGAATGAATAAGGGATTTAAATATTGTTTTTGAAATTTCGTATTTAGGTTTTGGGAAATGGTTTGAAATTGAAATCATATTTCAAACAAAAGAATATATTATAAATTTGATATTTAAAGGAATTCTTGATTTATAAATTCTTATTGGTACTTCAAAGGTTTTAAAGAGGAATTGCAAAGTACATGAATCATTTTCAAAGGAGTTTAGCATATTTGAAATTGAAGAAAATATGAAATGTTGATTTCTTTAAAATTAAACAAGAGTTTAAAAATAAAGATATAGGAAAACAAGATATATAATAACATATCTACATTATAATTGTTATATTTATAAAAAATATAATAAATTCATATTATGATATGAATGAGGCATGCACTGATTAGCGGCGCTTATTATAGTTGTGGGTATGGTTAAATGTTCCTCTATGCTTGGATTATTGCCAAATCACGTTTATATTATTTATGTATGTTATGTTTTAAGCCATATGAAATATATTACATCATGTAATAAGGCTATATGGATTATTTTCTTGATGTTTTTGGTGTTTCATGTTTGTATAAATGTAATAATGTTAAGAAATCCTTTAGTGACACCAGGTTAAACAACGGTAAGGTGGGTTATCATCATAAATATGAACACGTAGAATGAATAAACAAAATTTAATCGAAGTGATATGAGACACCAAATGAGCTAGATATCCATCCTAGCTAAATCGACTATGGATTAGCTCCGTGATTCATGGAAATTTAGCCATATTGTTATATATCCAACGATCTAATGTACAGGAACAACAATCGAGCATAGGAAAATATGATGTGATTGATGGATAGTGTGGATTGACATTGAGGACTAGAGATATTTAGTGCAACCAATAGATCTTGTGAGGACATCCATAATTTTTGGGTCGAGGGGGATGTCATATCCTAGGCGGCATCTCTTGGTGTCAAGTCAGCTTCTGGTAAAGAGAAAATGACTATAGTGTACTAGTTATTTATATATAGATACATATCAATCAAACTTAAAATGAGGCATGGTTAATAATAAATGTGACGGTAAAAAACTATGATTAGGAGTGAATCTCATTTGAGTAGATTTGTAATTGTAAGTCACGTTATTGTAGAGACATAACATGATTGTTATGACATTGTGTGCTTGAGATGCGGGATAGGTAGTTATAGAGTTGTGTGACATTTACCTATATTTACTAACATATGTTATCGTCATGTTATTGTATTGCACACTAATACATTTACAACTAGTTTTAGCCTAACTTAGTATGTTTTTTATGTAACAACCTCGGGTTAGACTGAGGTTGTTTTGGAAGGATGTTATTGTGATTGTTTATTTCTCTTGTAACTTGGGTTAGTGATGGAGTAGAGGTAGATATCACTATTAGTTATTTTGTACTTAGTGATATGGATAGATGGTGCTACCATGTTTACACCGTGATGTACTTATATAGTTGACGTTGTATATCATTTTAGGAAGATACTTTATACTATTTATGATATATATGTTATAATATTATATGCTTTGATGCATTCTAAGGCTCTGTGTTCTTTGTTCATATTATATAGTGTTCTGTCCTGGAAAACTCACGTGTTTGTTGTTTGTGTTGATATAGAGTATGTATATTTGATGTATTATATGAGGTAAGAATACGTACCGGTGTTAGTCCAAGGGAATATTCATACATATTCGCCTTTAACAAACCTTATTATCTATATTATTAGGCAATATTACTATGTAATACCCTTTAGTAGTATGAGTATATAGGTGGGATGCTACACCGACACTTGAATCATGAGGGTATTTGATCAGAAATACATTATTCTTTAAATCAATATCACTTAAAATATATTATAAGATTATGAATTTTTAATATAAGTTGCACTCTATCATTTATTTATTGACAGATTACTGGTATACACACTAGTAGTTAAGTAAACTAAAGCTAGAGCTATTGTGTATAGTACTACTAATCTTTTGAATATATGAGGTAAGATAAATGGTTGTATTTGTTGATAAAAACTTAAGGTACATGCATTGTACTTAGACCGTCAAAAAATGATAGGTAAGAGTGAATAATCTCTTTTGATTTGTTGAGCAAAATCAAGGACAAGATCAAGATTAAGGAGAAAAACCAGGTTAGGAGTTATATACAATATAACCAATAAAGAGTTCTCCATCGCTTGATGGCATATGATTTGTTGAACAAATTCAATGTCAGAATTCCAAGGCAAGTGAGTCTGAACACCCACTAGAGAAAACAAATATTTCAATTTCACTTAGGATTTTGAGAAATATAAAAATCTAGTAGGAGCCTTATTAGAAAAATGAAATGATATCAATTAATTATTCTAATATTGTAAAAACAGATGTTATATAAAGTTAAAACAATCTAGTTAAGTAAATTTGAGCGATTAATGAAATTGATAAAACTGCTTATCAATTAAAATATACAAGTGAACTAAATTACGATTGACAAATAATTATAAAATATGCTTACTAATGATCGTTTGGCACTTCAAGGCCCATGCAAATGCCACATTATACAACTACTAAATACATTCGTACTTTGGTCAGTTAAGTGTTTATTTACTCAAGAATGTATATTGTCTTCTATGAGTTTTGAACTCTAAAGCAATACAAAAATATTAATTTGATTCATATTCAAAAAAACATAAATGTTGTATGGAGAACACTTGCAGTATATGAAATCTCGATGAAATTGGTCCATTTGAAATAAGTGAACAAACCATAGTGCAAGATCATATGTTCAATACAATCGAATACAATGAAAATCTTCTTATGTTGAAAGCAATACTAAATAAAGGACTAAAGACTGATATAGGAATATGATTAATGAAAAGTCATTTTTGATTAGTTTACTCAGGTACAGCTTATTCGATATTCTTAAAATGTCTAGGGCATCCAAATATATTTTTGTAAAGATTTCAATACAGTCTTGTAGTAAGGGACAATTTTGAATATTTCAATCACTTAGAAAGGAAAATGAATGTTTGAGAGTAGATGTGATATAGGCATAGTTGGGATAAAGAGAGTGAATAGTCACTTCTACTTCATGAAGAGACATCAGAATGGGAACTGTATAAAATACTAGTAGATACTTAATAAGAAGAGAAATGTGATTTCTATCCCAAATGTATTTTCACACAAAAAATTGTTTTTATGGGAGTTATTTCTTAGAGTTCAAGATATTTGATTTGAAACTCTTGATAGTAAACTGGTTAAAGTTGATGAAATAAATGCACATAATAAGTGATTGAATGGAACTTTGTATTTCATGCATTGTTATTATAATGGCAGAAATAGTGAGAGCATACAATATGGCACTTTTTAGTGGATGAATCAAGTTACGAATGATTATTTTCATATACATATACAAAGTGTCATTTATGAAATAATAATTTTTTTGGTAGTGACTGAAAATAGATGTAGTTTTATTTTAATTTGAATATTCATAATAAGATAAATCTATAATAATAGTATTTATTTTCATAACAAAGTGGTGCATTGGCTATAGTAAATACAGAATTATCCAAAAAATTATAATTATTTTGGAATTATGGACTAAGCCATGTCTTTGGGAAATAATTCTTTAATCGTATAATTATAAATAATATGGTACTAGTGAATTGTACCTCAAACGATTGAGGGGAAAGCACCAATTTTGTGGGAGTGACAAAAGAGTTAACGACCTTTTTGGATTTATGTATATGAAAGTGTGTGTGCGTATGCAATCCAAGGTCTAATGATACCAGAACAGCTCTACGTACTTCATCAGATTCACTAGTGAATTACCACAGACATGAACATGTGTATTTGATAACAATTAGTATGTCTATAATATGTTCATAAAATAAAAACGGAAGTAGAAAACATAACATGAAAGGAAATGAAACACTTTGATTTGATCGAACATGTGAGTATATTAGAGAGAGTTACAAATGTACCTAAAACGAATAAGATTCAATGTCAAAGTCACTCCTCCGTATAAACATAATGATGTAAGGAGTAATCGAGCTTTGTTGGACAAAATACAATTGATGGTGAGTGAAGTTGAGTTAACTTCATTCTTGAAGGATGTGTATTTAGAGTAAATAAATATGTTAAATTTAAGTATGTCTAAAGCATAGTTTACAATATCATATTCATATAGGATACAAATTGACAAGAAACCCCAGATTAAATAGTTTGAATGTGTGGTTGTCTAATTTATGTTATGAATGTAAGTTTCGTAGACTAAAACTAAATCAGTTTTATGCAAGCCTAGAGGCAATTATTGAAATGTTTTTGAATGCTTATTCTGTGGTACTGAGATACAATTATTGTTTCAATAAACGCCACCTTTATGACAAAGGAATTTGTTTTCAATATTAGTGGTAGTATAATGAATCATGATACAATCCAATAACTTGAACATATAAGTTGATTAAATAAGATGAAATAAAATTAAATAATCTTAAAACAGGCACAACTCATTGGAACGTCTAATAAGACTTCTCGTGCATTAAATACAAACTATGATTTTCTAATTAATATCAAGAAAAAGAATTGTTAGTAATAACAATTTCCTCAGTTTTTGATAAGCCATACTTTGCCATATAATGTGATGCTTTAAATTCGTAATGGATTCCAAGCACATTATCGAAATATGATATTGATGATTGTAATATCCATCGCCGCAAGTGTGTCTTCAAGAAGATCAATGTAGTTAAATTATATAAAGTGGTGTTGATAGGAAATGACCTCATCAATTTCGAATGTTAAAACTAGTGAAGTAAATTTTCTTGTCACATGCTTAAGTCCATTCGGATTCTACATGCAATTATAGCACAATTTGATTTTGAGTGTTTGGCATAGTGATATTGAAACGGAACTTCAAAATAGTGATTTGGAAGAGATTCTTTTGCACATAACAACCAAAATGTCTCAAAAGTAATAGGGAGCGATAACACGATTTGTATGTTTTGGATATGATCCAAGAGTGGATACAATAATGGCATTCAACGAGCATCTGAATTGAAACAGTATTTTACAGATACCAAGTAGTTTGAATTTCAATCAAAATGAAGAGGAAGCATGTGGCCTTAAGAAAGAAAATTAAAAGGTACTAAAACATTTCTAATACTACGAGAAAATAAAATATTACTAATTGCTAGAGATGTACCCATGTTAAAATCAGGTTATCGTAGTTATTTAATTATCAATGTAGGATTTGATAAAGACATGTTTTATAATTAGTATGAAAGGATGTTATGATTTTCCCAGTCTATATAAACAAATGCCACATTAAAATGTTTAATATGGAACATATGATGTGGGTCCCTTATGCGTCGGCAATGAGGATCATGACATATGTTATGTTATGTGGTGTATTAGATTTTGCTTTTAAACTAGGTGTATTTAAGGAATACAAAGTCTAAGACAAAATCACTGGATGAAAGTTAAGAGTGTTCTTGAATATTTATGAAATACAAGAGAATTGTTTGTAAAAACAACAATTCCTTATGAAGGAAGGTTCAGACTCGAACTTCATAAGTAGTATTGAATATTGTATGTCAATCCTAAGTTCATATCCAACCTTAGTTAAGGAGATTTAAGTTTGAAATGTAACAAACAAAAGGTTCTAGGTAATTAAACCAAAACGGTAAGCACGTCGCCTTGAATAACACAGTAATGAAAGCTATATATATAAAAGCATGAATTTATAACTGAGTTAGGGTGATTCCAAATATCATGAATCTCATGACATTATTTATGATAACAATGCCATGAGGCAGATCGAAAAATAACCTAGGGCACATAAGAAGTCAAGAAACATACTCCAAAAGTTCCATATGATAAATGTAGTTTATCAGCAATGGACATGTGTTAATTGAAAGAGTATATGATAAAACAATATATTATATCATTCATGAAGGGATTAGCTTAATCAGATCCGAGTAAGCCATGAATGTGGTTAAGAATCCATAATTGACCCTAAATGTAAGTGGGAGATTGAGAGTTAGCGGTAATCAGTCTTATTCACAATAAATGTTTTCGTATTCTTTTATGTACTTTATTATATGGTGATATAATTAAGTAATAAACTTAAAGTATATAAATAACAAAATCCTTAAATAAAATATTATGCGAGTGTAGTTGGAAATAGTTACAATCGTGAGCAATTAATCTCAATATAAATAACATTTTGTTTAAATGTTCTTGGTCATAATGTTTCAAGAAATGATATCGATACATCTATTGAGACCGCAATAAGTAACACTCTTCAAATTTTGGGCAGTGTATTGCTCATGACTATTGAGGGAACCAAAGGGTCATGTATTTATATTTATTGGATAACTATGGAATGACTCGACCAAGAGTTTTCTATAGTTGATAACAACTAGATCAAATAGGAAATCTCAGTGTGACTATGTTACACAATTCTCTTGACTTAAGAATACTTTAGAAGATTAATCTGGATACTCTACTTTGATTATAGTTAAATTGTGCATGGTGACAATTGAAAAACTACAATTGGGTCTGAGTTAAAGCATTGAAACTAAAGCACTATTCAATAAAGAATTCTTCTCCTTGGTTGTATGAGGTTAGTATCATAGGCAACTGTAGTCATCTCAAAGTCAAAATCTCTTGCCAGAGTAGAATGTTTAAATAGTAAATATTATTATTGCACCAAGGACTTTATTCATGAACCGATCAAGTTGAATGTGAGTAATATTAGAGTGTTGACAAATACTAGACTTCATATATCCTAAAGTGATATAGCCTTGACAAAGAGAACATGTGTAAATCATTATCAGTATTGGTAAAGCTTAAATTGATGCAAAATATGCTTCTACCAAAGAAATTTATAAGCGATGAATTCAACCAAATTATTATAGCACTGGCTAAGATGACGTGTGAACATTATTATTTGAATCGTTCGTTATTAATTGCTGATCCAACTTGCACCTCTAAGTCACACAACTATATTTGTGAGTTCTCCCAAATACCAATTAGTTTATAAAGTGTTATAAATTAATTAATATTTAAGAAATATTAGTTATTATTATGTCTAATGTTTGTGGTGTTATTAGTAAGTGGAGTAGCTCTATGAAATATTATGGGTATCATTTGCAATTATTAGGATGTGTATATAAAAGTTATATTTGCACCTGTTAATATGCGATGGCGATATATATATATATATATATATATATATATATATATATATTTAAACGGACCTTAAATGTATTCAATTACTTAACGAGCTCTGGGATGTTTTGATCCATGTAAGAGACTATATGGCTGGCTAATCAAGGAAGAGAAATATTCTAGATGTTAGATCTGCATTTGATTAAGAATTGATTAGGTGTTTGTAAGAGAGGAAGGTGGAAGGTCTTTTCCATTTCTCTTTTAATACCAACCTTCCACATTCATTTGCTCTTCCTTCTTCATATTTTTGGCCGGGCAATTTTTTCTCCCTTCTCCATATAGATAAACTTTTTTAACCCAAACAACATCAAATAAAGTTAAAGCAAAATGGTTCATTCGATTCTAGCAATATTGGGGGGTAATTCAAGCAACCTAGGAGATTATTCACATATGAGGTGTCACGAAGGGATGGATTTTCTTAGATATAATAATCTTATCTAATATTTACATATTTCTTCTAATCATAATTGTATATATACATATGTATTGCCAATTATATAAGTATTTATTTCATAATAAAGAATTTAAATATTTTTTATTATTTCCAATTACAAACTAAATTACAAAATAATAAAGTTAATTTTATATATATTAGATACTTATGTGTGTGAGTATTTCATATTCTACATGTATATTTATTTTAAATATTTTGAATTTAAGAAATTTTGAATGGTCTTATGATTTGAATTTAAAATTTAAATTTAAAATAATATTGACCGAGTCAAAATTAGATTTGAATTTAGAAATTCTAAATATTTACATATATTTGATACAACTATGTATGATTCTACTTTGTCAATCATTTTAAATATTTAATTTTAAATGTATACATTTACCTTGAAATTATACATATATAGATGAATAAAAGGTGATATATATCTGTGTTTGTGTGTGTTTGTGAGTCTGTGCATGTGCATGCACGCGTGTGTGCATGTCTAAATTATATCGCACTATTATACTGTATACAAACCATGTATATGTTATAGTATATTCAAATATATGTATATTCTTAGGCATTTATATTCCTGATATGCATGTGAATTTATCATATGTCTATGTAAGTTTAATACATATGTATATACAATGGATATATAGTTATATGCATGCTCATATATTATTATGTTGTAGTGTTATGTAATAATATATTTGACATATTTAAAATAAATAATAGTATGACCTTTCACATGCCCAAAGGTGATGAAACAAAATTCATAATTAATCACACACGTGTCATATTTATTATCTACTAATTTATATCCCACAAATAATAATGCAACCTTTCATATACCTCAATGGTAGAAGATAAAACATCTAATTAGACTACACAGACATATACACACATACACGCACGCACACACATGCACATACACACATATATAATATTATATATGCAAATATTATAATATATTTTTAGTGTGACATATATTTTATATTATCATGTTAGGTTATGAATATATATATATATATATGATATATTCAAACAAACACTAAATCAACTTAATTACATGTTTAGTTATATAAATATTTTACATTTAAAATAAACTATGCTTTTATTTAAATATATGTAGGTTGGATTTAATGCTAGTTAATTGATTTCATAGGCCAACTATAATCCAAATAGGATTTGTTTTTTGAAATTTACCTATTTCACCTGCTGCCAAATATGCCAAGTTCTAACAAAGGGTATTATTGGTCTTAGATGAGCGAAGATGCCTTAGCTAATGTAAATGGACTTGACAAATACCAGATGCTCTCGAGGATCCCTCGACTTCCTCTAAGTGAATTAACCTCCATAACTAGCCCATGGTGTTATACAATAATTTTTACTCTGTTATATTTAACTTCTAGCCATGAAAGCTAAAAACTGGAAGGAGTATTCCAGGGTATTCATTATACATGAATACCCTTTGGTTTAAAAGCTCTACTATATATTTGGTCTCTCATAAGTATAAATATTAGTGCACCCTTTGTATATAGATTCGTACGACTCCTTCGGTATTTCAATCCGAAGACAACCTCCCATACACAAGAATAGACAAATGCCTGAAGGAAAGATATCAAGTGCTATACTAACACCTAAAGAATAGGTCCACAATGCAAGGAAAACTAATGACTACATGTGTTACTAGTACTAACGGTCACCCAGCTGACCTTAAACTGAAAGCATAGGCCTTAAGGTAGGCCTTCAACTGAAAGTATAAGTTACAAGATCAATTTTATACTAAAAGACTAATATCATCAAGGCTTGCTATAGTCCCTAGGCTACATACTGCTTTCGGATCATACATTGAGACCCTCCAAAGGTCATTATCTAAAGAAATAGCCTCATACAGCCATCACTTAGAGAACATGAAAAAAGCGTCTAGACCAACATGCAAGACCAAGAAATCTCCATTCGAGGCCTAAACCACCTCAATAGAGAAACAAACTGAACGGCTAAGATGGCCTCCATCTACATCGATGGCTTAGATAGCCTATATCTTATGAAAAATATACGGGTTACAACACCCAATGTTATATATAGATATAACATATCATTAATCTGTGTCAGTCAGCGAGCAACCATATGATGGCACATGTCCAAATCTTAGCCCTATAAGCATTCTAAGTCGACATTCCAAGAGAAAAGCTTTGCACCAATTATAGAGATGCAAATTGCCTATAAATACAAGGCACAGATTCCTAAAAAGAGGATTTAAAGCTTGAAAGCTTGAGAGCATACTGCTATAATCATTTGATAATTGTTTTAATCTTATAAAACGTAAGCTTTTTCATAAAGATTGGTAGTGGTAGATAATATTAACCAAACCTTGTAAAGCAGTTAACAGCTTCATTAACCAAGTATCAAAAGATCGTTTTAACAGAGGACGTAGGGACAAGCTCCCAAACCACTATAAATCTTTTTGGCTTTGCTTGCAACATTTTATTTTCCTACCGCTTTTGAACTAGGCATCTTTCCTTCAACTAAATCTTGCTTTCATACTACTGCTTTTAGGATATTCTTCTGGACATTTGGGCTATTGGACTTTGACAAAAAATCAATAATACATTTTTGGCACTAGAAGGAGGGCCTCGAACCTTCATTCCAGCATACTATTTCTTGCTACCTACTTTCTATAAGTCTTATACTTAAAGAAAAAAGCCAATGTTATTATAGAAAGAACCCTCAATCTCTAATAACTGAGGAAGAAATAAAAAAAACTCCACCTGGAGTACTAAATCAAAATGTTGCCGAAGGATTTGCCCCCTTCAATTTCTGTTGACGAAAAATTTAGATATATGATACTGACATTTGTCGAAAACACTACAAGGCGCTTGGACAAGTACTAAGATAAGACGGGAAGGTAATTAAAGTACGGAGAGAACAACAACTGCTTTCATTGATGAGGAAAGTTAGCCCTTAAGGGTTGGCCAAAACCCTTGTAAATGACAAATGACTAGGAATGAGTTTGAAGCCAAATTTGTTAAAGATGTTGCTATTAAAGCTAGGGTAGAAACCTAGTGGGTAGCAAAAGAAGGCCAACCCAAAAAGGCCCCAAAGCCGAGCTTTGAAAACGTAAGCCTCGGTAGACCTATTAGGGTTCGGCTAGAGAGCATAAACACGATATTGAACCTACTGAACATTTAAGTCTCAATGGTGATTGAAGCACGGTGAAGCTTTTGCTGAATTATCTAAACAAGAACCAAAGCTTAAAGAAGGGCAATCTGATTCATATATGAAACCAAAAGTTAAGAAAATTCAACTATTTTCTGTTGAGATCACAAGGGCCCCATTGTCCATGGGATTTTGAATCCTGAAGCTATCTTATAATGGGTCAACCGATCCTGAAGATCACATTTCTCTATATGAAATTCAAATGCAGGCCATTCAGGACTCAAATGAAATTAAGTCCATATTCCTACCAACTACTTTATTGGACCAGCATTAAAGTGGTTTTAGAAGTATCCTCTAAATTCGATCTATTCCTAGGATCAACTGACTATAGAGTATACAATTCAATTGTTCGCTTCAAGGGACACCCAGATCAGGTGAGTTTACTTAATAACATATGACAAGGGAAAGAAGAATCCTTAAAGGATTATTGTCGAAGGTTTAACGATGTTGTTGCTAAAGTCAAGGTCATGTCAATTGAAGTGGATAGCCAATACTTTTGGGTAGTGGAGAAATACCCCGTTTTGGCATGACTTAATTCGATAAGAATGCACATCCCTAATTAAGTTCTTTTATAGAGCTCAAAGAGAAATTCTTGTTGAAGAATCAAAGAGAGCTTAGGGAAGAGTCAAGAATGAATGAATGAAAGCTAGAAGTTCGTCCTAGCAAACCCACCAAGCGAGAGATTCAAGTTGTAGAAACCCTCCGCTAACCCATTCCTATACCCAAATCTATGCACTAACAAAAGACAGAATACCATATTCGCATGCAAGAAAGATGGATGAGCCAAAGCCCAAACAAAGGGGAAAATTCTACACTTATCATAAACAAAATAACCATTGCATAAAATACTACATAATCCTTAAGAATTTTATCAACAGACTTGTGAGAGTCGAAAACTTGATGAGTTTTCAAGGACCAAAAGTGTGTAAGGGGCACACCTTTGGTCGAACCCAAAAATGCCCAGTCAATAGCACAAATGCTGGGATCACCGTCGGCACCTTGAAATTTTATTAATATAGTCTATGGAGTCCCATATATTAGGAGGTCATAAAATATTATTATTTAATTCATATGAGGTCGTATGATTATAAAATTTGGAAAATGACTACTAGGAACATTTTCCACCTTGAGAATATTTATTGGACAATATAAAACCATAAATTTTTGTTATGCCCATAGCTTTTTATAGGAGTTGAATTAGGGTCTGAAGCCACTTCCATTAGATAAGAATAATGGTTTCTTTTTTAGTAGAGTCATCATAACTGGAAAACGAACTTACTATTTGGGGATATGATCATTTTAATTTTAGATTGCTGCTAGCCAAATTAGTGGGTGATTAGTTAAGCTTAAAGCTAAGTCCACTAACCTATTGTGGGATTCGTGCCTAAGTGGGACTAATGAGACAAATCCATGTCATTTCCCACATCCCAAAATAATTATAAACCTCCACCTGTTAAATCTCATCAAAAAGTCCACCTTTTCCATAATAATTTTAGGTTAAACCATCATTAGAAAGGTAATTAGCCAAGTAGATTGAAGGTCTATCATTTTGGATGCTTTGGGATTCATTTTCTTATTGTCCATTATAGATTGTAGCATTAAAATGGTAATTTCGGTATTGGTGGTTGGTTATTGATCTCTCGCCATTCTATGCTTGTCCATATAGTTAAAAATTATGTTTCTAACGGGATTTAATGCTAAAACAATTTTAAACCTTTAATATAACTTTCATGTATATATATATATATATGTATGTGTGTATGTATGTATGTATATGTATGTATGACCGAATTTAAAAAGTAAACATTTGATTTTCCATGGTTGTACACCCCTTGTAATCATATGGGCATTATTTAAAAAGGTTAAACCCAGGCCAAATATTGTATGTTAATCAAGTTTGGATGAATTGGTTAAATATTGTATGTTAATCAAGTTTGGATGAATTGGTTATGTTCAATTATTGCTTATGGATGATATTTCTGTTTTGAATGTATTGCTTTGATATGGGTTGTTAGTGCTTATAGGATAGTTAGGAATTGGCCGTTGATTCAAGGAAATGAAGACAAAAATTCTCAAAACATAATGGAACTTGGAGAATAGGCACTAGAGGATGGGAAAACTTACAATTCAGGTCGTAGAAGGAAAGAAATTGAATTGGATGCGTAAGTAGAGCTCGGTACCATCCTAAAGTATGGTTGGAGAAAGTATCAGTTTAGTTCGGTGGGAGGCTACTTCGGGCCAAAGGTTATGGAATTTTGGGGTGCACTTCGATTTGAGGATAGAGGAGAGTTTCAAAAGTTCCAAACTTCAAATTTTTGCTAAGTACATAGATCAGTACCGATCTGGTTTGATCGATACCGATCTCTTTTTGAGGCTCAAAGAGAGCGATGAAGGTTTGGGGAATATGGAACTGTGGAGAGGAGCTCAAGGTAAGCAAGAATGGAAGAGATCAGGGCGTGTAACACTTAACAAAATAGTTGAAGTATTCAGGCTGATATCGACCTGAATTGGTGGGCCAAATGATGGTCAAACTTTCGGGGTTAAAGTACATGTCTTATAGGTCATTGAAGGTGTTCGTTTGTTCGACATTTGGTTGTGATGTGGTCGCACGATAAAAAATGATGGCTTCGAGACTTTAGTGATGGTAACTCGATGGTGATGGAGTTGTTCTTCGATGATAATGGCTTGATGTTGAATGGAGTCATGAGGATGGTTATCCCTACGGGAGGGTTATAGGAATGGTGACCCATGGAAAGAATATTGAATGGTTCTATCATGGAAAGAAGGAAATGTCGAATGATTTCTTGAGGATAAATTGAAACTTGACGGAGCAAGAAAAGGGCTTAGATACACGTGCTAAGGGATCATTGATACTCGGAGTGTTTTCTATTGTACTCATAAACAAGGGTACTTGGAATGACCTCCCTGGATCGGTGAAATCCCTGGATTGGTGGAATGGATCTAGTGTCAGTTATAGGCTGATGGGCGAGCACACTGAAAACCAAGGTTTTCCATTTATCCCTGGCAAAGGAATGGTCATACGACTTATAATATATCCAGGGGACATTGAGTTACATAGAGGATTGGTTGACGGATGTTATGTTTGTTATGCGTGCTCTTATGGTTGTCTTTCACTCTAGGGATGTCACATGATGTAGGTATTGTGGATGTGGATACCTAGACAACTGACCTTGCACTTAGGACACAGTACACTTTTATTATGGTAGTAGATGATAGATTAGCATATATTATTATGTGCTAATCTTTGTTTGAGGGACGTCGGGTATGATTCTTATGCCTTTGTTCCTTAATTTATCGACTTGTATAGTATTTTGAGATTTCTTATCGCTCGCATCAGGCTATTATCTAACTCGAGATTATATGCTTTGTTTCTTATCATCTCGGGTACTCTTAAATGAGTAGACTAGATATCAGATCTATATGGTACCCGGTGGCAGTGTAGAGGATGAGTAGGACGGAGCTTTCTTGTGTTATATATGGACTAACTTATGCTTCTTCCACTATGCGACACCGTGGAACCTAGAGAGTGTTCATTATATATTTAGAGAAAGTTTGAGTTTATTGTTAGTTGTATAAACTCTATTATTATCTTGTCTAACTTTGTGAACCTATGTATTCTGATATTCTGGTTCATTTTAGCTATTACTATCTCGCATATTTTATTTCTATGATGTATATTATTATATTTTATTTGATGCGTTATGAGATATGGGACAGGTTCTTTGATTGTTTCTCTTCTTTTCAACCCATGACAATCGTCCTATGTCGACTGGGTATCACAGCAGCTATGATACCGCCACCTCTATACCCATATTACCAAAGAGTATTACCTAGTAATACTATTTGATAATATGGAGAATGAGGTGATATGGGATACACACATGAATACTCCATTGGACTAACATTGGTATATACCTCAAGTCATATAAAACTCACCAAAGATGTACATGGTCTCATTAAAAAACAATAAACGTGTATGTCTCCAAGACAGAACTATACATAATATATAAATAATGACAAGGAGATCACAGAGTCAAACATAGCAATAATATATAATAAGAATATATACATTATTCCAACTATACATCAAATATATACAGTCTCTCGAAACATCTGATACATGAATCAAAATACAACTCAAGTATATACAACAACGATATATGATAAAATCGTAGCCTCCATCTATGCCCAACATCCATAAAACTGGTCATGTCATCCCCTGAATCTGAAATGTCACGGAATAATCCGAGTATTATAATTAACCCACATGTCAGACATGTCTATAATGATAGGTGATATGTGATATGTCAAATAAATGAAAGGTATAATAAAATGCCCTTAACCATATAGAATAACAATTAAAATCAACGAATTCAAAGCCAAATATGTGAATCATCTGTATTCGGAAATCATCATCAATATATATATATATATAATGTGAGATAGCTATCCAACATCACACAAACCATAAATATAAATCATCCACAATCCAAAGCACTAATAATAAAGTAAGGCTATCTCAAAAATACCAAATCATCAAAGACTATAGATATACCTGGAATGACTATACTTTAGACTCAACCAGTCTCTAGTCTAGTCAACTCATTATGGAAATGAGTAATATATGTCATTCCACTACATACTTACAACCCTGAACCAGAAAGAGAGACTGATAGCACATAACATGCTTCAAGAACCCAAGATAACTCGCCTAATGTAGAGTATTGTTTGTTACTACAGTCTTTAGTTACCTTCGACGGACATCGTGACCCCATCCACCATCGGCTTATCTATGAATAGCCCCGATCACGACCTTGCTTTGCCCCTAATGGTAACAAACTGGTGGCCTATGTGACACAAGGGACTATAGGGCACCTACCCTACCAACTACCGGTCTCGTGATGCACATCAAATATAATAACCAACAACGGTGTCGTGGATCTGGGGTGCGACCCCACGATTAGGCCGTCAGGGTGGATTTTGGCCAATTTGGTTCACTTTCGAACCATAAATGGAGTTAGACACAATATGGATGGTCATATAGTGCTCATCCTATTACTATACACATCTCCGATCGTAGGCTGACACACGATTCACAGAAGTTACCACATGACTATCGAATACTCATCGTAAGGAGTATCACCACATACCCATAAGCCTTGTCCTCGTTTGAGTGACATTTACTTACAATGAATAATCAAACAAATTACATAATAGCATCCTATACCACTGATGTTGTTCGAATAATCATTCAAAGCTTATAAGATACTTTCGATCCACACTAGACATCTCTATATGACAATGAGATGAATAACCGGAAAAGTATTACCGAAAGTCTCATACCAGACCGTATCACTAATCCATTGTTCAAATTTCACACTACATAGAAATGAAATCTCACAAGTCAAATATAAAGATGTCATCACTGTATCATATTAAAATTATCAATCAAATCCATCTTAAAGGTGAATCACTCATAACATCAAAATTGATATTAAAAAATGAGAAATCAGAATCAAAACTAATAATAATATAAAAATAAATTATTCAAATAAATAAATATAAAATAAACGAATTAATTTTGAATAATAAATTATTCACAACTTATAACTTTATGTAACAAAGGAGATACTATAAGACAGATAAAATGATTCATATTCAAAAATAATTTAAATAATTATCTAAACTCAATATAGTTAAATATTTACAATAAATAACTAATTACTCGGTCTTATATAAAATTATTCAATTATTGAACTTTTACTAATAATATTTGAAACTCAATTCTTTCTTTTAAATTCACAAAGTAATTTGTAAAGCTAAATATTAATATAGGAATTATTTCATAATTTACAATTATTACGTAAAATAAGAATAGTTATAAAATATCCAAATCAATTTAAATTATTCATAATCAAAAAGTAACATTTTCAAAACTCGAATAATATATATTAGGATTTTACAACTTTACAAATAACAATTAATGACTATTTAAATAATAATAATTAACTCTACATTATCAATTATTAAACTTAAATTTACATTCATATGTGTGTGCGCGCGGCGGTTTTTGTGTATCAAAATTTAAGGGTATATTTGATTTAGCTTATGTGAATATAACTCTACTTATGTTTTTAATTATAAGTTAGGGAAACTTATATACATATATGATTATATACAAACATAGGAAGTGATAGCTCCACGCCTCAGGAAAATATAATTCATTAACAAGATTAGAATAGAAGAAAAATTAATCTACAAATTCAAAATCAAAATATTGCACAACCATACTCTGAACACGAACTGTAGTAAGGATATAAAAGATGAGAAGGTGCAGCATAACATTGATATATACAGGGAGACAAACTAATTTAGTTCATCAAAAGATGCTCAATACGAATAAAAAAACACCAACACTTGTTTACACACGTTAATACAACACAACTCCATTCCCATGCACGCTGCACGCACATCATATAGAAACACATACATATATATTCACACATAAGGACGTATATATCCAACCCAGCACAAACACTAGGACACATGCACCCAGTCACGCAAGAGCTTTAGATGCTCATGCTTTCACAAATTCATGTACCCACTACACCACACACAACATAGGAACAACGCAAACACCAATGCACACATCTACCCATTGAAACACACACATAGTAACAGCTATACCACACAACCCAACTAACTAAACGCACATCCCCAAACTGACACATACATGCATATAATGGCAATCACATGCCTGAACACATATCACCACAACACAAATGTACACCCACATAACTGTCACTAACACACACGCATGCGAAAGAAAAAGGAAAACACGCGCATCCCAATTTTATTAACATTTAATCGATTTACATGATTCAGTTTTGGAGATAACATTTTAAGCTTGTATAGACTTCCAATTCAATGCATATTTTTAGTAGTTTTTAGGATGCTCTAAAGTTATATTAGGTAATAAAGATTGCATGCAAGGCCTAGTATCAAGGGTTTATTTTCGTTGTGTGGCTGAGTAGTGCAGTGATGTGCTTGCGAGTATGCGTTGAGTGGTACCTCTAAATGACGTATCAATTACTGGGCCATAAATATGAGATAACATATCAGTTTAAGTTGGTGTTGTAAAATTATATATATATATATATATATTATCATCCAATCTATGAGATAACATATCAGTTTAAGTTGGTGTGTGTGTGTATATATATATATATATACAAGTATGTATGGCACGTCCGTTGGACGTGTGCAAAGATGTCTGATAGTTTATATAGACGTAGATAATTAAATTATAGGAAGTGGAAGTTAGTAACATAAACTGGACAGTAAAATCGGCAGAAATAATGGGTCAGTTGATATAATATTACGGATGGTTTCCTACTTACATGCCTACATAGCTTGAATAAGTACATTTTGCTTTGTTTGAATATAATAGGCTGCTATACATAGAAGTTTGTGGACCCATTTAAATATAATATGCTATATATAATATGGGAATGTAGGTAGAAGCTTGTGGACCTGGTTTGTTTGACAGTCGGCATGATGGGTACTCTGTATTAGGTGTATTGGGTCATTCAATTTTTGTGCTTTGTTTAAATATAATAGGCTTCTGTACATAGAAGCTTGTATTGTTAGGCACATCCGCAAAGAAAACTGAGAAAAATTATTTATTGTGAAATAATGGGCATTTGCATAAATAAATGCCTCCTTGGTTACATATATTTGCAGTCATAGTTCCGTAGCTTAGATTGTAACCTATTTCCCTAGTAAGGAAATTTAAATGTATTATGATTAAAAATAAATACCGATAAGAAATCAATAATAAAAATTTAAATGGATTTCATTTCGCTGATTTTGGATTAATAATTTTTGCTGATGTATTTAGTAATTTGGTTATAATTTGGTCTGCATAATTCAATGTTTACTCCATGTGTCTACCAAGTTTAAGGATATGAATAGCTAAGAAGAAATGTTTGAGGAATGCAAAGCTTTTCGTAGTGCTGATAATATTTGTTAATGTCCTTTTCACCTAACGAATAAGTTACCACTTGTCATTACTGAATTTAGGAGACAAACATGGAACTTAATCACTTTTCTATGTTTACACTTCCACCATTTGAACTCTTCAGCATTGCCTGCCTAAGGACACACAGAAAGGTGTGATAATTATGAATCGTTGTTGTGGTAATTATGGAATGTTTTAAATATCTCGAAATCACTGAGTAATCTCTCAAAATACTGAAAGGTTACAAATGTAATTTGTGAACCTAACCGACCTGCTATCTGTTGTTGGCCTATTCCATAACTTGCTAAACTACCTGGTCTAGACAGAAGTCATAGACACCTTCCAGGTCCATGCCAACAACACGAACCAAGGCATCACAGTCATCGTGCCCAAGGACTCAGCTAATACCACTAAGAGTTGCAATAATTCGCATGGTGGACTAACACTAAAAGTTGTAGTAATTAACTGTTGAAAGAACATTAAAAAGTAAACAGTGCAAGTTGCACAGTCAACAGTAAAATAGTGAAAACTATAATGCATCACCACAAAAGAATTGTAGGAATAACCCAATTAATTAAACTATTTTGCATCTAAATATTTATCCACCGAATGTAAATATCCACTAACACTTCAACATTCAGTTGAATTTTCCTGCCTAATACCACTCTGTGCCTCCGCTTTACATAAACCTGCATAGCCAAATTAAAAAAAGTAGCTGACATATTTGCATATGTATTCTTCATCTATTTTGATATAGAAAAATCAATTGATCATTTGCCTTTCGATATTAGTAGATTTTTTTAACATGATTAATTAATGCCAATACATTATCAGTTTTGGGCCTGAACTCATGACATTGATCACTCAGTCTGAACTGATGACAGTGATCTAAGCTAAGAAAATACTTTGTACAGGTTATGTTAAGTATAATTCAAGGGTTGTCTAACATAAAATGTATATTAATATCTAATTAAAAATAAAAGTGATGAAAAGGAAATGCACAGAAGAAAATTTAATCAATTATACGTATTGAATATGGAAACTAAAAACTGATGCCGAAGGATATAAATGACTGAAATATAAATTTCAAGTGGAAAAAATGTAAGATAAGACCTCCTTTCCACTACGCCGCACCCACGGACTGATGATAATACCTCTTGTCGATAATGGAATTAGTAATTTACAGAGTATTTTTTGGTACTGTTTATGATATATTTATTAAGTAACAAAGGCAGAAATTAAAGTTAATTTGGTAAATAGAAATATAATGCATGCTTGCACTAAATTTAGGAAAAAACTGGTGTGACAGTTTGCTAAGTATTTATTATTAGAAGACAAAAATTTAATCAAACAATATAATTAGTGTATCATATAGAAAATCAAGAGATCAGTACAATGACCATAAAAGTAGCCAAATTTTGTGTATGCCATTAAATGTTCGATAAAATAACGTGGCAGTTATTTGTTTGATACACAACAATTCCCACTGTCTACTCTTTCATTAATTGGTTAAATAGTACATTTTGTTCACATCTTGCATAGTTAATATCCAGAGCAATGTATGTCAGTGAGCTACAGTCAATCATGAATTTAGTGATGTAAGCCCAAAAAATTAGTTAGTACATGACAGGAAAATGGGAAAAAGAAAATTTTGAAAAATGTTTTGTAGTGTCAGTTGTCAATTTACTGAAGTAAATCATAAAAATACATAATACCTGCAATTGTTACTACAAATCAAGGACAGTAGAATAGAAAATGAATATGAATAACTATTTAAAAATAGAAATGGTCGTTAGGAAATGCAGTAAAGGGAATTTTTATTCAACGAGCATAAGGTTAAGGTAGTAAAAAATACTTAATACTTAATACATGTTATGGTAAGTATCAAGCGAGGAATTTTAAATCGGAAATGGAATCAAATATAAAGAAAAGGGATTTTATTCAATGGAAATTTTGTTAAGTGTAGAAGAAAACAAAAATGTATTCAAATGTTGACAAAATATTTGCAAAAAAGGAATGTTAGTCAATAAGCATGACATGATGATATTATATAAGCAGTAATAGTAAGTGATGTCAATTTTAAAAAGTATGAGATGTGTCGGTGCAGCTGATCAAAATGTTATGGTAAGTATAATTCAAGGACTATAATATAATATGTATGTTAATATCTATTAAAAATGAAAGTGATGAAAAGGGAAATGCACAGAAGGAAATTGAATCAATGATATGTATTAAAATGGAAACTAAAAACTATTGCCGAATGATATAAATGACACAAATATAAAATTCAAGTGGAAAAGGTGTAATATGAGAGAAATGGTCAAAGGTGGAAACATCTTTTAACATATTGTCGAAAGCGTGATAATAACATTAAGTAATAAATCTTGATGATAATAAATTCTTGTCTATAATGGAATTAGTAACTTACAGATAATTTCTTGGAATTTTTTTAGGATTAAGTCAAAAATGGCAGAAATTAAATTTAATTCAATAAATATAGGTAGGATGTTTGCACTAAATTTAGGAAAAAACCGATGTGGCGGTTTGGTAAGTATCCATTAGTAGAAGATAAAAAATTTAATCAGGAAATATAATTAGTCATCAATTATCATAAAATAAGTGTTAGTTAATGCAATATAGTAAGTGTATCACAAAAATTTTTTATAGATCCAAAAAATGCAAAAAGGTTAAAACATATGTAAACATACTATTTGAAGGTTGAGCATATCATGGAGATATAAAACTGTTAGGTAATGTATTCATGATGCCCAATGATATATTGTTACCTGCAAAATGTTAAGGTTGTTTGAAACTCTGTAAATAGTTGGTAAGTATCAATTATCGTAAAATAAAACTTTAACTAATGAAAAATAATTAGTTCATTGTAAAACTAACTAGTGCAAAATAAAACTTTAACTAATGCAAAATGCTAAGGGTTTAACAGATCTAAAATTTGCTCATTGTAAATTTCAAGAAATGAGCATTTACAAATTAATAGTAGTTTTTCATCTCTCTGAGCTTCTTTTTCCTATTAATTCAAATAACATTGTTAATAATTCATTAAGGAAGTGGACATAGCAGTAGTAAGATAATTAAAACATTACCTTTTGTATTCTGGAGAACAGAAATTCAAATACTCGAGGAGTCATGCCATTGTTTACACCATGTCTACGAGTACTATTCTCAATATTCCTAGCATGGTATGTGTCTTTCCACTACCAGTCTACAAAACAAACATCACAATGAAATTTCATTCCTCGATCAATATATAATAATTTTCAATTTTACAACAGAAGATAAATGTTAAAGTATTACATGGAAAACTCACTTGTCCATATGCAAACATGCAACTACTAAATCCCGCCACACAATTCTCCACCATTGGAACTCCATCAACTTTAAACAGCTTCTCCTGTAATAACTTAACAAACAGAATTATCAGCTAAGAAAATTAAGTTCTTATATTGGGAAAAGTTTGAATAAACCAATACCTGGCTAACATGTTCATCAGCAACGATATCGAAAGTAAATCTGGACCCTGGATGCCCAATCCATGTAATAGATTGCACACTGTCTTGCCTTATACATTTATTATATCCTTGAAGTGAAATTTCTGAATTGTTCAGCGTCGTATCCTAATCACGACCTGAACATTATGGTATACCTGAACATTATGGTAGAAGGATGAAGTTTACCCAACTCATAGTTTGTTGTCATCTCCTCAATTTATCAGCCGAACCCTAAATTTGTAAATCAAAATAATAAATCACCAATTTTAGGGTAGAGACATCCGTCTAATTTCAATTTGGAATCTCGTCATAGCCGGAGAACGAAGATAGCACATTCAAGACACCGAAGATGCTCAATCCTTCCCGCAGCCACCTAATGTCTAACAACCATATTTTTGGATCTAAGATGTTGATTGTATTTTTAAGGAGAGAAGTAAAAAGTGTGATATTATGAGAGGCGGTTTACGTAATCGTGGAGTTTTTAGTGGGGAAGAAGACATAGGTGGAAGAAAGTTGAAGAACGGTTAGGAAAAAAAGGAAAGTAGGAGGAAAGATTGACTGTATCGTGTAATCTTAGTGGAAGTAGGAAATGGGTAGCATAAATGACCTATATGCCCTCTGTATTCTTTTTCTATTTAGTTTGTCGTAATTTTGTGAATGGGCTGTTTCGGAAGTTCAAAAAAGCTTCACCATGTTAAAGTATTTGCATTATTAGTAGATATATATATATATATATATATATATATATATATATATATTATCATCCAATCTATGAGATAACATATCAGTTTAAGTTGGTGTTGTAAAATTATATATATATATATATATATATATATATACACATATATATACATATATATATATATATACATATATATATATATATATTATCATCCAACCTATATTCACTAAATGCATGTGTAGATAAAAGGACAACAATAAATTAATTAAGCAATATGAAAAACATCCCTAAATGAAAGGATGTTATATAAATTAATCCAACATGCCATTAAGTAAATTGCGTAAGTCTAAAGTTACTGCTGCTATTAGAGTTTGAGTTATGGTTGAACTGGTACTGGTCAACAAGAGAAAACAAGCTGCCAAGCCATTAGAAATACTTTAATGAGAAAACAAGAAGGGTCAGAGTAAAAAGAAAATAGAAGAAAAAGTCTAGAACACTTAGACTTAACCTACAACTTTTATATATTTCCATGAACACCCACACAACAAAAATTCCACAGGCATTTATATACAAGCATTTATGTATTAACTCAAACTCAAGTACTAATATTTGAACACAAGCATATTTTGTTGAATATGCGTCTATATGATTTTTGTTTGATGATAATAAACATATATACATTTATTTAAATGTATTTGATAATGTACTATTTCATTTTTCACAGATTAAATTACACAGAATTTGAATTCAAACAGAAATTTTATTCAAACAAATTTTTATTACAATTTTTGAATAGTACACATTCAGGCTCTCACTATATCTATACAATTTCTGAATACATCACAATTCATTTTTACATTAATAACCTCACTACATATCACTCACACTCGTATTTTGTCTACAACTGCATTCCAGTCTGATTCCAGCATCCGAGTAATCTGCAAAAATATTTTCAAACGCAGTAAAATTGAAAGAGAAATATTTTTGAAATTTGAAATAAAAGATGATTTTGAAAATATTATTTGCCTCAGTTATTTGGGTTGTTCGTCATCATTTATATGTGAATTCATCACACACGAACATTGTGACATGCACAGTGTATCACTGTACATGCCACAAGGCCGTGCACACCGATATATATATACACTTGATAAATTTACAGGGACAGGTGAGCACAGGTCAAACCCAGATTATCGGATTCAACACAAGTGCAAATCAAATGAAATGGTCAAGACACATAAATCACAGCCTCAATCAAAATTCAAATGTACAAATGCAATAACAGTCGAAAGCAAATCAGACTCAACAGTAGTATCAAAACAGTGTCAACCAGAAATCAAGCACACACTTGAGTACACGTGAACTAAACTGCCCAGGCCCAAGTGAAGCAGCTCGACTACATGAATCAGACATGTACTCAATGCAGCAACCAAAACAAGTGCACAAATGTACACAATCCAGGCAAAGCAGGATGGCTACAAACTCAACAGCATATGTACTGCATGTACAAGACTCAAAGACACAAATACAATGCAAATGGACACATGTGAAACAAGTTCAAGTGAAGTGCACAAGTTCAATGCAGACAAGCTACATGATCACTGACCGCATATAAAGCATCAACATAGTGAACTCAACAGATATAAGCTTCAACTGAACTCAAAGCAAAACTCAATCAATGTCAACAGCCGTGTCCAAATCTCAAAATCACAAGTTCAAGCATACAACCAGATAATATAAGTTGTGACCAAGTCAAGGCAAAAATCGAACAGTAAGAACAAGTCAAGCCCGAAGTCACAAAGAAAAATCAACATCGTCAAACCAAAATCGAAACCGTGGTCATCACGAAATCGATCAATGACGTGTGAATCGAATATACGCGCATGAACAAGTCAGTGTAAATCATCATCATTCAAGTAAAATCGAACGGCAAGCAAAAGTGATTGACGAAATCAAATAACTATCAGATGAACGAAAAACAAGGAGATGGAATCCTATATAAATACCCTATACATCATCGGCAAAGAGGCATCGAATTCAAGTAATCAAACCAAAGAACAAAAGGCACAAATTACATACCAAAGTCACGAGACGAATTCGATCAGCAATCGAGAAGCAGCCAAAGAAAAGCTACACGAAGCATCGATCGACAGAGCGAAACTACAAAATCATTCGATCGAGATAATAGTCGGCAGCTTCATCAAAGCCCTAATTTTGGAAGAAAACCGAAGCCCTAATTACTCACAGGAGATCGACAAAGAAGCCACCATTTTTATAAAGGAAGTCGGGTCAAATTGGGTCGAGAAAATAAAAAGGGGGTGGCCGGCTTTTTATTTTATTAAGTGATAGTTTTAGGGTTTTATTTTAAAGTTTTTAAATTAGGGTTTAGTTTGTTTTTTAAATTCTGTTTTTAAATTTAGATTCTCTTTTAAAAAGGCTGTATTTACTAGTCGTGTGACTAGGGGACAATCTACGTGGCGTAGATTGAGAATTCGCAACTCAGTGGCTGAGTTGTGGCAGGGTTTTGAGCGTAGAGTTAGGATTAGTCGGTAGCGGGTGTCGCAAGTTTACGTGTGTAAGCGTCTGACTATCTAATTTCTAGTAGAAACCTTGGGGGCAGCACGTAGGCAGGGTTTTGCCGAAGCTGGGTAAATTCTGTGTTGTTCTGTTCTGTTATTCTGCAATATCTGTGCTGTTATTCTGCTGTGTTGAAATCTGTGTTGATATTTATTAGCTTCCGCAATTAATTTATATAATTGGTAGTATCACCCTATTCACCCCCCCTCTAGGGTGAAATCGATCCTACAAGTGGTATCAGAGCTAGGTAATAGAGTCAAATTTTTGATTTAAAAATTCGATTTTTTTTTCAAAAATCAATTTTTGTTTTAAAAATTTGAATTTTTAAAATGGCTTCTTTTAATAACGCTTTTGCAGAGGGTCAGTCAATAGTTAGACCACCAATGTTCAATGGTGAATATGCTTATTGGAAAAATAGGATGGAAATTTTTCTAAAAACCATTGACGCGTGGGATATTGTGGAAATAGGATATAGCAAACCAACTATAATAGTAAACAATCAGGAAATAGAAAAACCAAAGGATCAATGGACAGAGTTAGAAAACAAATTACAAATTACTAACGCCAAAGCAATGAATTCTATTATTTGTTCATTAGATCAAATTGAATTTAATCGTGTTTCACATTGTTCATCTGCGCAGGAAATATGGCACACACTCGAAGTGACTCACGAAGGAACATCTCAAGTCAAAGAATCTCGCCTTGCTATGCTATGCAGTGAATATGAGAACTTTACAATGGCGAAGGAAGAAAATGTCAAAGAGATGTACGGACGACTTTCCAATATCGTATACAAATCAAAGGCACTTGGAAAATCATACACAGAATTGGAGGTAGTCCGAAAAATCCTCAGAATTCTTCCACGAAGCTTTGAAGCCAAAGTGACTGCAATTCAAGAATCAAAAGATTTGAAACAGTTGAAAGTTGAAGAACTCATCGGGAATCTCACTACATATGAACTAGAAATAAAATTCAAGGAAGAACGTGAAGGAGGAGACACTCGAAAGAAATCAATAGCTTTAAAAGGGACAACTGAAAGTGAAAATGATGATGATGATGATGATGATGGTGATGCAGAACTAGCTCTACTAATACGAAGATTCAAAAAGTGGAATCGAAAGTATGGAAATCCAACCAAAAATCATCAAGTAAGGAGCAAATTAAACAAAGCACTAGAAAATCTGGAAGAACAAAAGATCATCTGTCACAAGTGCAATAAGCCCGGCCATATCAAACCAAATTGTCCACAAAATCGACACAACCAAGGAAAGAAACAGAAAAGGAGAAGTTTTGCAGCCACTTGGGATGACAGCGATGAAGATGGAAGTAATAGCACTGGGAGTGAAAGTGATAAAGCAAATTTATGTCTTCACGGTGAAATAACTGATAGTGATGATGACGAGCCAAGTGAGGTATCAAAACTTACTCATTCTGAATTACTTATCCATTTTCATGAAATAAACGGTTGTTATGAACGACTTAGGGAAAGATACACCAAACTCGAATCACAAAAGAATGCTTTGATAGAAATAAATAAACAACTTGATCAACTAGTGGAAAACTATCAAAGTAGAATCCCTAAGTGTGATAAGTGTCCTTCACTCGAAAAAGAAATTGAAAAATCAAAAATTAATATAAATTCACTCGAAAATGAAATTCTGACTTTGAAAAAGAGTGAAAGTATAAAAAGAGAAAACTCTATCAAAAGGTGCACTCAATTATTAGACGAAAATGAATCCCTCAAAACACAAGTCCAAAAATTGTCTACTACCTTAGAAAAATTTTCCAAAAGTGAAAAATCATTGAATATGCTGTTAGGGAAACAATCGGTCAATATTGATAGACAAGGACTTGGGTATACTCAAAAGGAACGATATAAAAGTGAAATTAAGCAAGACAATTCAATGTGCACCATTTGTAGAAAATTTGGACACAATCAAAATAATTGTTGGTATAGGCCCAAACACGAGAAAACAATTCCAATTTGGATTCCAAAAGGCACTAATCTAAAATCCCTCAAAGTTAAACAAGTTTGGGTGCCAAAAGGAACGTATATTAATAGTTTTGGGTCTGCACAAAATTATTCTTCAAAATTTTCTGTCACTAACAACAATGGACCTATAAAAACAAATAGGTCACCAAATTCTCTTCTTGTGTAGGTATGCTGGCAGGCTAAGGAACAACAACAATGGTACTTGGATTCTGGCTGCTCCAGGCATATGACGGGCGACAAATCAAAGTTCCTTAGCCTAGAAAAATTCAGAGGTGGTAGAGTCACAATGGGTAACAATGACAAGTGTAGAATTGTTGGTAAAGGTAAAGTAGGTAACAATACATTTACCTTAAATGACGTACTATATGTTGAAAATCTCCACCACAATTTGATATCTATCAGCCAGCTATGTGATAAAGGTATGAATGTTATTTTTGACTCCGATTTGTGCAAAATTATTGATCAATCATCAAAAGAAATCTTATTTTCAGGTAAGAGAAAAGGTAATATATATTCTCTATCTTTTGATGATCTCACCTTGTCAAAATGTTTGGTAGCTAAGGACATAGAAGTAAGTTTATGGCATAGACGATTAGGGCACACTAGCATGAATGTGTTAAATAAATTGAAAAGAAAGGATCTAGTAAGAGGACTGCCATCACATGACTTTGGAACAGAAATTTCATGTAAAGCGTGTAATTTGGGAAAACTTAAAAAATCATCATTTAATGCCAAAAACAATGTAAGCACCTCTAGGGTTCTTGAACTAATTCATATGGATCTTTTTGGACCTAACGACATTGTTAGCTTAGGAGGTAAGAAATATTGTTTTGTATTAGTTGATGATTACTCAAGATACACATGGGTATATTTCTTAGCCAAAAAGTCAGAAACTTTTTCATACTTCACAAAATTCTCAAAATTAGTTCAAAATGAAAAAGGAGTACCTATTATTTCGTTAAGAAGTGATCATGGTGGAGAATTTGAAAATTATGAATTTGAAAATTTTTGTGATGAAAATGGTTTCAAACATGAATTCTCTGCACCACGAACACCTCAACAGAATGGAGTGGTTGAAAGAAAAAATCGAACATTACAAGAATTGGCTAGATCTATGATAAACGAGTATGAGTTACCTTTGCATTTTTGGGCAGAAGCAGTAAATACAGCATGCTATGTAATGAATAGAGTTATGATTAGACCAATTCTTAACAAAACACCCTATGAACTATGGTTTAAAAAGAAACCAAACATTGCTTACTTCAAAGTTTTTGGGTGTCCATGTTTTATTCTTAATACAAGTGATCAAGTAGGAAAATTTGAAGCAAAAGCAGATGAGGGCATGTTCATGGGATACTCTTTTAGAAGCAAAGCCTACAGAGTCTACAACAAAAGGACCAAAACAATTGTGGAGTCTATCAATGTGAAGTTTGATGAAGGCATTAATGAACAGGAAACCATCAAAAGCAATGTAGAAGAGGAAAATGAAAAAGATGAAAATGAAAGAACAAAAGAAACCACAACCACACAAGAAGCCCAAAGAAATCTGGATCCAGAAAAATTAAAATTCAAAGCAGACCATCCTCCAGAGCTGGTAATTGGTAATCCTATTGCAGGTATTCAAACTCGGTCTTCTTTTAGAAATTTATGTGATTTGTGTCTATATAGTGGATTTATTTCAGAAATAGAACCCAAAGATATAGAAACAGCCCTTAATGATGAAAACTGGAATATGGCAATGCAAGAAGAGCTAAATCAATTTGAGCGAAATAATGTTTGGAGTCTAGCACCTAGACCTAAGGATTATCCAGTCATAGGAACAAAATGGATTTTTAAAAATAAATATGATGAATCTGGAAATGTAATTAGAAATAAAGCTAGACTAGTCGCTAAAGGATACAATCAAATTGAAGGAGTTGACTTTGATGAAACTTTTGCACCAGTAGCTAGACTAGAATCAATTAGGATATTGTTAGCTTTTGCTTGTCATAGAGGATTTAAACTGAGACAAATGGATATTAAAAGTGCTTTTCTTAACGGAATTTTAAAAGAAGACGTATTTGTTGAACAACCAGAAGGTTTTGAAAGTCATGAATATCCTAATCATGTATATAAACTGAAAAAGGCATTATATGGATTAAAACAGGCTCCTAGAGCTTGGTATGAATGCCTTAGCACTTATCTTCTTGATAATGGTTTCAAAAAGGGTTGTGTAGACACTACACTATTTCTGTTACATGAAAAAAATGATCTCTTGATTGTTCAAATATATGTTGATGATATCATTTATGGTGCTACTAACAATTTGTTGTGTGAGAAATTTGAAAAAGTTATGCAGGAAAAGTTTGAAATGAGCTTGGTTGGGGAGTTAAAATTTTTCTTAGGATTTCAAATCAAACAAAGCGATCAAGGTACATTCATTTCTCAAACAAAATATATTAAAGAACTTGTCAACAAATTTGGGTTAAAAGATGCTAAACCGGCAAAAACTCCCATGAGCACCACAATTAAGCTTGACAGTGATGTTAAAGGTAAAGCAGTTGATCAAAAGCAATATAGAGGTATGATTGGATCACTTCTTTATCTTACCGCTTCTAGACCTGACATCATGTTTTCTGTCTGTTTATGTGCACGTTTTCAATCTAATCCAAAAGAATCTCATTTAAAAGCTGTTAAAAGAATTTTAAAATATTTGTTGCACACCACACGATTTGGACTCTGGTATCCAACAAAAGATAATTTTGAATTGAAAGGTTTCTCAGATGCAGATTATGCTGGAAGTCTAATTGATAGAAAAAGTACCAGTGGAGCATGCTTTATGTTAGGGCATTCATTAGTTGCATGGTCAAGTAAAAAACAAAATTGTATCGCTTTATCCACCACAGAGGCAGAGTATATTGCTCTAAGTGGTTGCTCTGCTCAAATTTTATGGATGATACAAACTTTACAGGACTATGGTTTAAATTTTAATCGTGTGCCAATTATGTGTGACAGCAAAAGTGCAATTGATCTCACGAATAATCCTGTACATCACTCACGGACAAAACATATAGATGTTAGGCATCATTTCATTAGAGATCATATCACCAAAGAAAATATCTGCATAAATTTTGTTTCAACCGAGTCTCAATTGGCAGACATCTTTACAAAACCCCTTCCAGAAAATAGATTTTGCCAACTTCGTCTCAACTTAGGTATTTTAGAAATTTGACCTTTAAATCACTACATTAACAAATCTAACCCCCTGCTAATTATCGAAAAGACAAATAGTGATTTAAAAAGTGATGAGTGTTGATATTAATCATATATTATAACTCAAGATGGTATATTTAATAAATTTCTTTAGAAATTTAAAACAAGAGTTATAAAAACTTTCGTTTGATAAAAATTTCACGACCATTTCTATCTCTATCATTTTTCTATCAACCATCACTCATCAAAATCCAATATAGTAAGTCAATATGTGGTATTTTAAACGGGAATCATTCATTTTTCATTTTATTATATTTTTAACAAATAAAAACATCCAAAGAATTCACTCTCATTTAAAAGTCCTCACGGTTATGCATGGGTGAATTACTTTGAATTTGTTATGTGCTTCCATACTCATTTAAAAGTCCTCACGGTTATGCATGTATGGAACACATTTCAAAAATTGATTAATTAAATATAAAAATAATAGACAAGTTGATTCTAATCCCATTTAAAAGTCCTCATGGTTATGCGTGGTTAGAAGATACTTGAATTCATTTTTTAAAATTTTGGAATACTACTAATCTCATTTAAAAGTCCTAACGGTTATGCATGGTTAGTAGATATTCAAATTCCTGTTATAAATATACCACAAATAGACCCAACTATATGGTTTTATATGATGACATTATCCCTATCATTCTAAAGTGGAACATGCGTCAAACAGAGTATTTATGATTTTTGTTTGATTTTTATTGAAATTTAATATTTATACTCGATTGGGAGTTAATATTGTTTTAATGTCAATCACTTTATCTATATTTTTTCTATTACTATTGTTCTTTTGCTGATAACAAAAGGGGGAGAGAAAAGTTAAGATTTTGAAAATAAAGGTCAAATATTTTCTAATTTGTTTTTTTTATGCATACATGAAGGGGGAGTATTGTGTAGAGAGGGAGCATATAAATAGGGGGAGCAAACTGAATATTCAAATACATTTAAAATAGTCAAAATCTTAAATATATGTTTGTTATCATCAAAAGGGGGAGATTGTTGAATATGCGTCTATATGATTTTTGTTTGATGATAATAAACATATATACATTTATTTAAATGTATTTGATAATGTACTATTTCATTTTTCACAGATTAAATTACACAGAATTTGAATTCAAACAGAAATTTTATTCAAACAAATTTTTATTACAATTTTTGAATAGTACACATTCAGGCTCTCACTATATCTATACAATTTCTGAATACATCACAATTCATTTTTACATTAATAACCTCACTACATATCACTCACACTCGTATTTTGTCTACAACTGCATTCCAGTCTGATTCCAGCATCCGAGTAATCTGCAAAAATATTTTCAAACGCAGTAAAATTGAAAGAGAAATATTTTTGAAATTTGAAATAAAAGATGATTTTGAAAATATTATTTGCCTCAGTTATTTGGGTTGTTCGTCATCATTTATATGTGAATTCATCACACACGAACATTGTGACATGCACAGTGTATCACTGTACATGCCACAAGGCCGTGCACACCGATATATATATACACTTGATAAATTTACAGGGACAGGTGAGCACAGGTCAAACCCAGATTATCGGATTCAACACAAGTGCAAATCAAATGAAATGGTCAAGACACATAAATCACAGCCTCAATCAAAATTCAAATGTACAAATGCAATAACAGTCGAAAGCAAATCAGACTCAACAGTAGTATCAAAACAGTGTCAACCAGAAATCAAGCACACACTTGAGTACACGTGAACTAAACTGCCCAGGCCCAAGTGAAGCAGCTCGACTACATGAATCAGACATGTACTCAATGCAGCAACCAAAACAAGTGCACAAATGTACACAATCCAGGCAAAGCAGGATGGCTACAAACTCAACAGCATATGTACTGCATGTACAAGACTCAAAGACACAAATACAATGCAAATGGACACATGTGAAACAAGTTCAAGTGAAGTGCACAAGTTCAATGCAGACAAGCTACATGATCACTGACCGCATATAAAGCATCAACATAGTGAACTCAACAGATATAAGCTTCAACTGAACTCAAAGCAAAACTCAATCAATGTCAACAGCCGTGTCCAAATCTCAAAATCACAAGTTCAAGCATACAACCAGATAATATAAGTTGTGACCAAGTCAAGGCAAAAATCGAACAGTAAGAACAAGTCAAGCCCGAAGTCACAAAGAAAAATCAACATCGTCAAACCAAAATCGAAACCGTGGTCATCACGAAATCGATCAATGACGTGTGAATCGAATATACGCGCATGAACAAGTCAGTGTAAATCATCATCATTCAAGTAAAATCGAACGGCAAGCAAAAGTGATTGACGAAATCAAATAACTATCAGATGAACGAAAAACAAGGAGATGGAATCCTATATAAATACCCTATACATCATCGGCAAAGAGGCATCGAATTCAAGTAATCAAACCAAAGAACAAAAGGCACAAATTACATACCAAAGTCACGAGACGAATTCGATCAGCAATCGAGAAGCAGCCAAAGAAAAGCTACACGAAGCATCGATCGACAGAGCGAAACTACAAAATCATTCGATCGAGATAATAGTCGGCAGCTTCATCAAAGCCCTAATTTTGGAAGAAAACCGAAGCCCTAATTACTCACAGGAGATCGACAAAGAAGCCACCATTTTTATAAAGGAAGTCGGGTCAAATTGGGTCGAGAAAATAAAAAGGGGGTGGCCGGCTTTTTATTTTATTAAGTGATAGTTTTAGGGTTTTATTTTAAAGTTTTTAAATTAGGGTTTAGTTTGTTTTTTAAATTCTGTTTTTAAATTTAGATTCTCTTTTAAAAAGGCTGTATTTACTAGTCGTGTGACTAGGGGACAATCTACGTGGCGTAGATTGAGAATTCGCAACTCAGTGGCTGAGTTGTGGCAGGGTTTTGAGCGTAGAGTTAGGATTAGTCGGTAGCGGGTGTCGCAAGTTTACGTGTGTAAGCGTCTGACTATCTAATTTCTAGTAGAAACCTTGGGGGCAGCACGTAGGCAGGGTTTTGCCGAAGCTGGGTAAATTCTGTGTTGTTCTGTTCTGTTATTCTGCAATATCTGTGCTGTTATTCTGCTGTGTTGAAATCTGTGTTGATATTTATTAGCTTCCGCAATTAATTTATATAATTGGTAGTATCACCCTATTCACCCCCCCTCTAGGGTGAAATCGATCCTACATATTTTATATTCAATCAGCCCTTTAATTCATCCATATATATACATATACATACATACACACACATGCATATATATAAGTGATATATATATAATATAAGTGATATATATACAGAGCCGGCCCTGGGTAAGGCGAGCAAGACCATTGCCTAGGGCAACACCGCCGGAGATGGTCAAGGATGCAACGGAATGTTTCAGATGCTTTTAAAAAAAGAAGTATAGAAAGGCAGTAGGGCAACAAATAAAAGAGAAAGGGTTGTAGTGTAATGGTTTGAACTCAATACTTCAGACTTTGTCAACCAGGGTTCAATGCCTAGCACATGCCATTTTTCATTGATTTTTTTTCCCTTCATTTCTGCCTAGGACAACCAACATCATTGGGCCGGAACTGTGTATATATATATATATATATATATATAAGTCAAACACTCATCCGTACACAATTACCCATCTTCTCCCTCGTCGTCCTTGATCACACGCTTCCAGCAACACGTCGTTTCAATAAAACCCCAATTTGTTTCTCACGCAAGTGTATTCCAGGTCTAATTGTATATGCCAAATTTAGGGAATCAAAGCCCTTTACTAGATTTTATATTAATTTGATAATAATAGAGTTTGGCTTAAAATTTAAATTCCTCCATTGATTAAAAGGAATGTGATAATTTGTATATATATATAATGGGAAGAACTGTCGAGAGAAGAGAAAGCTTTGGAGTTTGGAGAAATCTAAATATAAAATCTCATGAAACAGTATATAGGGTTTGGGTCTTGAGTAGTTGGGCTTTGGGCTTTACTTCTTTTCTTTCTTTGCTTCTTTTTTTTGCTTCATGAAATAAATACATTCAAGTCAAATATAATTTAATTACTTTATTAAATCATTTCTTTTAAAAAAATACTTTTTAATAGATTAAAAATAAATTTCAAATTGTTTACTAATTAATTTTAAATCTAATTGTTAAAAATTTATTCTTTCCACTCAGTATTTCTTCTTTTCTTCCTTTTCCTTTTTTTTAATTCCAAAACTACCACCATAATTCTAATTACTAAATTTTAATTCCAGATAAATTCATTATTTAATTATTAATTAACCGCTTCTTAACCATGGGTTGTTAGAGACTTCCCCCTTAACAAAATTGCATCCTCGCAATTTCCATTGGAGGAATCTATAACAATCTAATGAGTCTGTTATCAATTATATTTAAATGTAAATCAAATAACCATTAAAACATCTCTAACAATATTTTATTTAAACTTCTAGCACAAAATCTTTTCCATCCTTCCAAAAGTAAAATAACAAAACCTATGCTTATTTAAACTTCAAAGCCAAATTAGATTTTATCTCAAAATTATTTAGTAATACGTATTTCTACAAAGAATTTGTTCAATTTACATCTCAAATTATATCCAAAAAGTTATCAATATATATACTTATACTCGCTAATTTTCAATACTATAAAATTGAATGATGTTGCATCGCCATTTATCATAGTGATTACTAATATCAATTGGCTGCAACCATCACTAAAAATATATACAAACGTATAAAATCCCCTTAACAAATATAAATTTCAAATAATAATCTTACTATACTAGCTAACTCCATCCAAAATAATTTAATTTTACACAAATTATTTATATCTTTCTAAATCATTATGTCCAAATGTCCCATTTAAGTGTTTAAGAATCTCTATCGAATGCATGTGCACCCACATTGGCCAAAATTCTTAGCACACTAAATGGACAAGTTAACAAAATTTGAATAAATACACACAAATTTTAAAATTAAATTCAACTCCAAAATTTTCAAATATGAAAATAAACTTAAGGGACTAAAAGAAATGCATTCAGCAGAAACAAACAAATAAATTTTTCTGCTGCGCATTCTGATCAAAATCAAATTAAAATTTAATCACAATACCAAACCAAATCATAAGTACAAATATTATTGGTTGGACTAACTCCTTTCGTCCTTGCTATTCTAAGCGTTTACACTTCATACTTGAAAAAGAAGCGACTAATTATATATTTGGATACATACATTTGTAAAACCACAAATACATCCCTTGTCGATTACTTCCCAATAATCATCCTATATTTATAGCTACTGCCTAACACATCCAAGGGGACAAACACTCTAAGTCTCACCTAAAGTATCAACTCGTGTCTTTGATATATAATGTATTGTTCTAAACCTGCTCGATACCATTTTGTGACACCCTTACCTCTATACTCATATCACTAAAAAGCATTACTAGGAAATACTATGTGATAATATAGAGAATGAAGCGATTGGGGTACACACATGATTATTCCCTTGGAATAACACTGGTATACATCTCAAAGTCGTATAAAACTCACCATAAATGTACACAGTCTCAGTACAAAGTAATAAACACATGTGCCTCCAGGACAGAACAATACATAATATGTAAATAATGACATAGAGATCATAGAGTCAAACGCAGCGATAATATGTAATAAGAATGTATACATCGTTCCAAATATACATCAATATATAAAGTCTTTAAAAACATCTGATACATGAACCAAAATATAACTCAATTATATACAACAAAAATGTATGATAAAATCCTAGCCTCCATCTATGCCCAACATCCATAAAACTGGTAATGTCGTACCCTGAACCTAAAATGTCTCGGACTGACCCGAGTATTACAAATAACACACGGGTTAGACTATATTTATAATGATATGTGATATGTTATATGTAAAATAAATGAAAGGTATAATAAAATTCCTCATCCATATAAAGAATAACGATCAAAATCAATGAATTCAAAGCCAAATGGGTGGGTCATCCTTATTCTGAAATCATCGCCAAAATCAATATATATTTATATATATATATATATAATGTAAGATTGCCTATCAAATCATCCAAACCATATCCAATATCATGCAAACTATTAATATAAATCATCCATAAACCAAATCACCAATAATAAAATAAGGCTACCTCAAAAACACCAAATCATCAAAAAGTACGGATATACGAGGACTGACTATACTTTAGACTCAACCAGTCTCTAGTCTAGTCTACTCATTATAGGAATGAGACATATATGTCAATCCACTACACACTCACAACCCTGAACTAGAAAGGGAGACTGATGGCACACTACATGCTCAAGGAACCTAGTACTAATTGTCTCCTGCAAGTACCGCCTATTCCTACAGTCTTTAGTTACCTCGACGGATATTGTGACCCCATCCACCATTGGCTCGTCTATGCATAGCCTCGTTCACTACCCTGCTTTGCCCCTAATGGTAACATGCTGCTAACCTATGCAACACAAGAGGCTGTAAGGCACCTACCCTACCAACTACCAATCTCATTATGTGCATTAAATATAATAACCAACAATGGTGTTACGGATCTAGGGCGTGACCCCATGATCGGGCTGCCATGGTGGATTTTGGCTAATTTGGTTCACTCCCATACCTTAAAGGGAGTTAGACACAATATAGATGGTCATATAGCGCTCATCTTATTACTATATATATCTCCAATAGTAGGCTGACACACGACTCACAAATTCACCATATGACCATTAAATACTCACCACAAGGAGTATCACCACATACCGATGAGCGTAATCCCCATTTTTGAGTGACGTTTACTTACAGTGAATAATCAAAATGAATAACACAACGACGTCCCATACCATCGCATGATGTTCGAATAATCATTCAAAGCTCATAAACTACGCTCGATCCACACTAGATATCTCTATATGACAGGTTCGATGAATAACTGGAAAATGGTTACTAAAAGTCCTATACCAGATGATATCATTAATCCATTTATTCAAATTTCTTATCACACAGAAATTAAATCTCACAAGTTAAACATAAAGATGTCATCACTGTATCATATCAAAATTATCAATCAAATCCATCTCAATGGTGAATCACTCATAATAACAAAATTGATTTAGATGAGAAATCAGAATCAAAACTAATAATAATATAAAAATAGATTATTCAAATAAATAAGTATAAAATAAAAAAATCAACACTTAATAATAAATTATTCATAACTTATAACTTTATACAATAAATGAAATAATTCATATTCCAAAATAATTTAAATAATTATCTAAACTCAATATAGTTAAAAATTTACAATAAATAACTAATTTTTCAACCTTATAAAAATTAGTTGATTATTGAATTTTTATTAATAACATTTGAAACTCAATTCTTTGTTTTAAATTCACAAAGTAATTTGTAAAGCTAAATACTACAGATAGGAATTATTTCATAATTTACAATAATAATGTACTACTGAAATAATTATAAAATATCCAAATTAATTTAATTTATTTATAATCATGTAGTAACATTTTCAAAACTCGAATAATGTATATTAGGATTTTACAACTTTATAAATAACAATTAAAGACTATTTAAATAATATAATTAACTCTACATTATCAATTCATTAAACATAGACTTACATTTACATATATATACACCAAAATTTAAGTATATATTTGATTTAGCTTATACAAACATAACTCTACTTATGTTTTTAGTTATAAATTAGTGAAACTTATATACATATATGATTATATACAAACACAATAAGGGATAGCTCCACACCCCAGCAAAATATAATGCATTAACAAGGTTAGAATGGAAGAATAATTAATCTACAAAATCAAAATCAAAAGATTGCACGACCATACTCTTAACACGAACTGGAGTAAGGATATGAAAGATAAGAAAGTATAAAATTGATATATATATATATAAGGAAATAAACTAATTTAGCTCATCAAAAGATGCCTAATACAAATAAAATGAAAACAGCTAGAATATGTAAAAAATTAATCACAGGCATACACTACTATAAACAAATACACAACACCCAATACAACACCTTCACATCATCACCAAATACTCAGTTATGTTCTCATGCAAAATCACACATTAACCCATAGCTCACACTCAAAACTCATGCTCTTATCCCAAGAAAAACACACACAACCTCAAACATAGATAAGAACATGCATACATATGTATCCCAGGCTGATACTCATACAAACTCAAAGCCACTCACATAAATGAAAACACACATCACTCAAATATGAACACAACACTGGTTTATACACATTAATACAACAGAACTCCATTCCCACGTGCGTGCTTCACACTGGAACACATACATACATATTCACACATGAGCACATATATATACACAACCCAACACACACACACTAGGACACACGCACCCAATCGCACAAGAGTAGTGGATGCTCATGCTCTCGCATATATTCACACACCCATCACACCACACACATAACATAGGAACAACGCACACACCAATGCACAGTTCTACCCACTGAAAAACACACGTAGCAGTAGCTACACTACACAACCCAACTAACTAAACACGCATCTCCAAACTAACACACGCATGCATATAATGGCAATCACATGCGTGATCACGTATCACCATAGCCCAAATGTACACCCGCATACACTGTCACAAACACACATGCATGCAAAAGAAAAAGGAAAAGGAAAGCACACGTACATACTCTAATATAAAAAATCACTAAATACAAGACCATCTTAAATTGATATGTTATCGTCTATTTACGGCCCAGTAATCGATATGCCATTTAGAGGTACCACTCAACAAATAAAAGTGTTTGCATACGGGATTGCCTCTGTAGAGAATAAAAATACAAAATGGATGTGGGTGCACAACTATGGGTCTGTTCCAGCCCATCAACAATTATTCAAGCCCATCAGCAAATATGCCTCTGTATCATATAAATACATACTATTGTATCAGTTTAGTTTTGTATCTCTTTTTTTTATCACTGTAACAATGCAATAGTGAAAACAATATCAGATCAAAATCAATAAAATCATTTTCATTCAAATTCTTTCTTGGTATCAGAGCAAAATCCATATGCTTAATAGCAATCAAAGGGTAACGCCTTACCAGTGATCTCTCATATTCAATATCATCATAGAGATCAGGCTATGCATCCAATATCATCATAGAATTAAGATTCTCATCATTTGATTGTAAAAGTTCGGACATACCCGAGTCTGTATCAAGGCTCTTATTAGTTCTATATCAAGTTTCTGTCAGTGCCTCGCCAAGAAGTAATTGTCAGAGTTGCTTCATCATCCAGTTCACCTGTGGTTGCACTTTGTTGTTATTTTTTGTTCTGCATTCTCATTTTTTTCAAGATCTCAGCACTCAAGAATCAAGATCTTGCTTTTTCACCATACTTCAGTTTGCATCAATGGCTGAAGAAGAGTCATCACCCTCATCCACAGCAAGAAACACAGAATTAACCACCTAAAGATCTGCAACACAAGATTTGATCAAGGCTTTGGTCAAACCACAAAGTCAAATTATTAATGTGAAACTAGATGAATCAAACTTTCTTCTCTGGAAATTTCAAATCGAAACAGCAATCAAAGGCTATGGCTTAGAGGATTATGTTCTTGGAACATTAATCACACCACCAAGATTTGTCACTAATAAAGATGTAAAACTGATAAGTAATCAAGAATTCATATCACATCAAAGGCAAGATAGTTTAGTAAGTTCTTGGTTACTTTCTACAATCAGTTCTAATCTTTTACCACAATTAATTGGATGTAAGATTGCAAATGAAATTTGGTCTACAATTGAACAAGTGTTCAATACTCGGTCAACAACAAAAGTTATGTACTATAAGCGACGGTTTCAAAATTTAAAAAAAGGAGACTTCATCAATGAGAGATTACTTGTCCAAAGTTAAAATGTTGTGTGATCAACTTGCTTCAGCAGGTCATAAAATTTCCGATTATGAACAAATTTTATCAACTTTTAATGGTCTAGATGAGAAATATGAGGCCGTTGTAGCAGTAATTTCATCAAAAGAAACAACATCCACTATTCAATATATCCATTCTACACTTCTTGCTCATGAAGGTAGAATAGAGGAAAAGAAACCTATTGGTTCCGATTTTTCTATCAGTTTTATTAGTAATAACAAATACAAGAATCAAGAAAGAGCTACAAGCTCGTAGAGTCCCGTCTACTCCTCGCACCATTCGCACACGCTCTATGGCGGCGTCCGAGCAGATCGATCGATCTGCTCGGTTTTCTCTGTATCTTGTCTGATTGTGCCTTCTTCCATTGCTTAGGTCTTTCGTTTTTTTCTCTCTCGCTGTCTGTTAGTTTTCGATGGCTAATTTTCTCTTCTGGAATATCCGTGGTGTCGGCAACGAGGCGTCTTTGGCTAGGCTAAAACGCATTATCGTGAAGCATTCGGTTGGTCTGGTTGCTATTCTGGAACCTCTTATTGCTCCGGAAGGCATCCCCAACATTGTTTTATCTTTAGGTTTTGGTGGGGGATTCACCAACATATAGGGTAAGATTTGGATCATATGGTCCAAATCCATTGCGGCTCGCCTCGTTTTTGATTCTTCTCAGCTTCTGTCCGTGGCTTGTTCGTCTCCTCTAGTTTCCTCCCCGTTCTTATTTTTAGGGGTTTACGCCAAGTGTGACCGGTCGGAGAGATTAACTCTTTGGTCCGACATCCTCGCCCTGGGTTCCATGGGGATGGACACTTCTGTGATAGGCGGCGATTTTAACATTGTCGCCTGCCATGCGGAAAAACGGGGTGGAGCCTCCGTCAACCGTGCAGCGATGGAGGATTTCAACTCTTTCATTGTTAACTCTGGGCTTTCTGAGCTTCCTTTTTCGGGTTCTGCTTTTACTTGGTCCAACAACCAAGAGGGACCGAACCGAATCCTTTCTAGACTCGACCGTGTTTTCGGGTCGGAAGATTGGTTCCGCCTCCCCTTTACTTTCTCGTTATCTCATCTTCACCGCACCTTCTCTGACCATGCTCCTTTGCTTGTTCG
Organism: Allium fistulosum; assembly: GCA_030737815.1. Lineage (NCBI taxonomy): Eukaryota > Viridiplantae > Streptophyta > Magnoliopsida > Asparagales > Amaryllidaceae > Allium > Allium fistulosum. Next base: position 436,874,165 of record CM060904.1, on the reverse strand, counting down.
TTGCTCTCCCTACTCTCTTTCGGGTCCTTCTTCATTTCGGTTCCAGAGTATGTGGACTTCTCATCATTCTTTTCTTCAAGAGGTTTCCAACTCCTGGAGTGTCCCTATTGGTGCCTCTCCCTGTGCTATTTTCGGTCGTAAACTCAAGCGATTAAAGGAAAGCCTTAAGGTCTGGAATCGTCAGGTTTTCAAGAACATTTTTGATCGCGTCCGCTTGGCTGAAGAATCTCTTATCTTAGCTGAATCCTTGCTAGACGAGGTTCCGACCTCGGAAAACAAGGAGGCTTGGGATATCGCTCAGACCATATTTTCATCGGAACTGCGTATCGAGAATGACTTCCTCCATCAAAAGGCCAGGATCAAGTGGGTGGTCGACGGTGATTTCAACTCCAAATTTTTCCATTCCTCTATTCGCAAGAAAAATAACTTGCTTATGATTCGCGAGATTTTACGCCCTGATTTATCTACGGCTTCTTCGCCTGAGGAAGTTAAAGATACCATTCTGAACCATTTTCAATCCTTTCTTGGATCTCAGTCTGCATCGGTATCTGATCCGGCTCTTCTTGCCTTTATTCCTCGTGTGGTTGCTAGTGAGGAGAGTGCCCATCTCACGAACATCCCTTCTGCTGAGGAGATTCGCTCGTGTGTTTTTGCCCTTAGCAAGGACAGTGCCAGTGGCCCGGACGGTTTCAACGGAGTTTTTTATAGGTCCTCCTGGTCTATTATTCAAGCGGATTTCTGTCTTGCTATTCAGTCCTTTTTCTCCGGAGAATCTCTCCCCTCGGGTTGGACGTCCACCAACCTTATTCTCATCCCCAAATGCGAGAATCCAAATTCGTGTATGGATTTTCGGCCGATCAGCCTGTGTAACTTTTCGAATAAAGTTATCTCTAAGATCCTTGTCTCTCGCCTGGCCCCTTTTCTAGACCGTATTATTTCCCCTTCTCAAGCGGGTTTTGTTAAAGGCCATTTGATCACTGATAACGTCCTTCTAGCTCAAGAACTGATCTCCCAGATTGATCGGAAAGTTAGGGGGTCAAATGTTGTCTTCAAATTAGACATGGCTAAGGCATACGATCGCATGTCCTGGTTTTTCGTCATCAAGGTTTTACGGGCCTTCGGGTTTCCGGAATCCCTAATTGACTCGGTTTGGAGGCTCATATCCAACTGTTGGTTCTCTGTGCTCATTAATGGATCGGCTAATGGTTATTTCAGGGCGGGGAGGGGTCTGCGTCAAGGCGAGACCCACTATCGCCAACTCTCTTTGTGATAGCGGCGGAGGCTCTCATCCGCGGTATCCATACTCTAACTATTTACGGTCAGGTCCAACGTTTCGGGATTCCAAGGGGTTGTCCCCTAATTTCTTCTCTGTCCTTTGCTGATGACATTGTCATTTTTTCTAATGGGAGTCGTTCTTCCGTTCGGAGACTTCTGAGCTTTCTCCATCAATACGAGAGATCCTCGGGCCAACTCGTTAACCCTTCCAAGAGTAGCTTCGTCCACGCGAAGGACTTGTTTGCCCCTCGCGCTTCCTGGATTGAGTCTGTCTCGGGGTTCAAGGAAGCTGCTCTCCCTCTTCCTTACCTGGGCATTGTTCTCTACAGAGGTAGAAAGCTCAATGCTTTTTTCGACTCTTTGGCAGACAAAGTGAGGGGCAAGATCTTACGCTGGAACGCAGCTCTGCTTTCCCAAGCTGGCAGACTGGTCCTTATCAAGTCGGTTTTAGACTCGATGGGGACTCATGTTTTCGCGTCTATGTCCCCTACTTCTTCGTTTTTTCGGTCTTATCGGGCTTTGGCTTCTTCTTTTTTCTGGGGCAATAAGGCCAACGCCCGACGTCACCACTGGGTGTCGTGGGATGCGCTCTGCCGTCCCAAAATCGAAGGTGGTTTGGGTCTTCGTAATCCTAAGGACCTTTGTGCTGCTTTTGCCTGTAAATTGTGGTACCGATTTGGTACTAATGACTCTTTATGGGCTTCTTTTCTCCATGCTAAATACCGAAGGCTTGCGCATTCTAATTTCTCAGGTTCTCCGTCCTATGCTAGCGAGACCTGGAAGCATATGCAATCGGTGAAGCCTTTATCTGACGCTCATGGTGGGTCTATTGGCTGGGACGGCGCTTCCTTTTCCGTCCTTAAAGCTTGGAATTCAATTAGAACTCCCTCACCCGCTCGCTCGGTGTTCTCGTTCATTTGGGATACTCGTATTCCTCCCAAGGCTTCTGTTTTGATGTGGCGAATCCTTCACGATGGGTTGCCATTGGATGTGAATCTTCAAAACATCGGTATCCCCTTTGTTTCCTGTTGTCGTTGTTGTGGCAACGGGGAAGTGGAATCTTTAAACCACTTGTTCTTTGGTGGTTTTTCTGCCAGATCGTGCTGGAATTACTTCGGCAACCTTGTTGGTGTTCGTCGCTTTGCCAGCTCTGCTCTGGATCTCCAAGCTTCCTGGTGGGCTAGAAGTACTGGTAAATCTCTTCGTTCTATCGTGTTCCGTTTGATTCCTTGCCTTATTTGCTGGCATCTGTGGTGCGCGCGGAATAAGGCTATATTCGATAATACTCCGATGGATCCTTCGTCCGTTATTCGGCGTGTGAGGAATGACGTCTTCCTGGCTTTTCGTGGTAGACCGTTCAGGGGAACCATAAGCCCCCGATCCAGTAGGCTGGTGGGTCTTCTGTCTATTTCTTGTGCTCTGTCGTCTGCTAGACAGGGAGTCGGTTGAATTCCCTCTCTCGAGCGTTGGCCCTCACCCATCGCTCGTTCTCCCCCCCACTGTTTTGGTTTTAATGCGTTCGCTAGTGTTTTTTTTCCAGGTTTCCCTGTTCGATTCCTTTACGGAAGTGAGCTTTGGTACGCTGTTTTTGGGTTGGCTTTTGTTTGCTCGGTGTTGGTTAAGCGCTGCATCTTTTTGTCCTATCTCGGTTTGGCAAAGCGGTCTCTGGTTGATATGTGGCAGTAGCCTCCTTCGCCGTCCTGGGATCGGGTTTTCATGGTTTTCTGCTTGTTGTTGATCTTTGACGGTTTTTTCGTCGTGCTATTGCTACTCTGTGGGACTACCCTGGCTCAGGGATCTGCTTTCTATTTCTTCTACAGTTCGATTAGTTCTCCTTGTTGGCTGAGATTGGAGGTCTGGCCTTTACCTACGGGTTAAGGCGGGTTGGTGTTTGTCGGTGGGCTTTTTCCCTGATCTTGGTTTGTTGTAGCCTAGCGGGCCTGTTGCTTTTTGCTATGGCTTTAGTTCTTGTCTCCCTGCTTTTATTTTATCTTTATTTGGTTTGGGGAGTATATGATCTTCATATGCTCCGCCTTTTGTGTTAGCCACTGGAGAAAGGCGCTTTTTCTCCTCCTATTTATATATATTTCCTTTAAAAAAAAAACAAGAAAGAGCTACAATAGCAGAAATCAAGTTAACAATCAAAGAGGCGGCCAGGCAAATAAAGCCAGAGGAAGGGATGGTAGACGGAATAACAACAATAGAACCAGGTGTTAGATATGTGAAAAGTATGGTCATATTGCAAGTAAGATTTACTGCCAACTATATGTCACAACAACAAAATAGTGCAAGAAACTACCAACCAAATGCTAACATGGTTAATACTCAGCAAGATAACAGAAATCATTCAGAAAACACAAACTATGAGGTAGCCAAACTTGAAGATATTCATGATGAATGCTGGTATCCAGATTCAGGTGCTACTAATCATGTGACAAATGACCTGAATAATCTAAACTTGGGAAGAAAGGAGTACAAAGGTACACATTCTATGCATATGGGTAATGGTAAATCTATTAGAATTACACATATTGGAAATGTAATTTTTATTGGCAAGAAACAACTTTATCTCAATAGTCTCTTAAGAGTCCCATTAATAAGAAAAAATTTACTAAGTGTATCCCAATTTGCAAAAGATAACAAAGTGTATTTTGAACTTTATCCAAAATATTGTTTATTCAAAGATATTCTAACAAAAGAAATTTTGTTGCTGGGTAAAGAATTTAGAGGGTTGTACAAATTCAATGTTGCTAAGTGAAGAAATTATGGATTTAAGGGAAAATGGTGTAATATTTCTGAAATCAAACATGAAAATAACTACAAGACTGTTGATGTATGGCATTATAAACTAGGTCATCCAAATGTAAATATTGTTAAGCATGTGTTGAATAATAATGCAATTTCTTTTAAGAAAATTTCTTTGCCATATGTTCGTACATACTATCAAATGGGAAAGAGTCATAAACTTGCATTTCCATACTCACAAACTGAATACAATAAACCTCTAGAATTAATTGTCATAGACTTTTGGGGTCATGCACCGATCAATACTGATTATGGATACAAATATTATGTCTCATTTGTTGATGCTTATTCTAGATATGTATGGATTTATTTTCTAAAATCAAAATCTAAAACTTATAAGGCAGTACTATAATTTATAGTTTAGGTTGAAAATCAAACAAGTTGTCATGTGAAAATCATACAAACTGATTGTGGAACAGAGTTTCAACCTCTTAAAGAATTTTTCTCAAAAAAAGGAATAATTCATAGAACAACTTGTCCATACACATCTGAACCAAATGGTCTTGTTGAAAGGAAACATAGACAAATAGTTGAAACTGGTTTTACTTTACTCGCTCAAGCATCATTACCACTAAAATTTTGGCCCGATGCTTTTTCTACAACTGTGTACTTAATTAATAGGCTATCAACAAAAGTCTTAGATATTAAAAGTCCTATTGAAATGTTACAGGGAATTAATACAAATTATCAAAGTTTGAAAGTGTTTGGTTGTCTAAGTTTTCCCTACCTAAGATCCTATAAAAAACATAAACTAAATTTTAGATCATCACCATGCACATTCTTAGGTTATGCTACAAACAAAAAGGGGTACAAGTGTTTAGATAATAAGGGAAAATTTTCACATCAAGACATGTTGTATTTAACGAAAACGTGTTTCCTTTTAGCAAGACAGATATAAAAACATCACAAAAAATATATAATCCAAGATTCTCAAAACATGAGCTACCAGAACACTCTGAGATTGTTATGCAATCTCATACAAAGGTAAAGAAAAATGCTCAATATACTACTTCAAGTGAAGAAGGTTATGGCTCACAACACACAATGATCAGAAATGAACCAGGTCATGAGCAGTTAGAGTCTGAAACTCAACAAGATACACAGCATGATGCACATATTCAATCAGGCAGTCATCAATCATTAAATGATTCACAATCATCTAATAATGATGAAGCCATAGTTAGCAGCAGTGATCAACAACCTGCAACAACTGGACATCACATGATAACAAGGGCTAAAAGTGGAATTTTCAAGCCAAAAACTTATAATACTGTCATAGAAATCAAGAGCCAGGCAATTATTTTGAAGCTGCACAAAATGAAAAATGGAAAACAGCAATGAAAGAAGAGTATGATGCATTAATAAGAAATAAGACCTGGATTTTGGTTTCTTTGCCAAGCAATAAAAATGTTGTTGGATGCAAATGGGAATACAAAATAAAGAAAACTCGGATTGTCCAATCTCTAAGTACAAGGCAAGGCTTGTAGCAAAAGGTTATTCACAACAAAATGGTTTTGATTTTAATGAGACATTTTCACAAACCTGTTGTGAAACCTTCTACTATTAGAATAGTTCTTACTATTGCCTTTAGTAGGGATTGGAACATTAAACAACTTGATGTGAATAATGCCTTTTTAAATGGTATTTTGCAGGAAGAAGTTTACATGGAGCAGCTGTTATCCTGCCTTTTGGCAAGGCCGAACACCAAGGAATTGACTGGACCAAAGACAGTTCATCCTGAAAACCGATTATATGCAAGTCCGCTACAGATGTTGGTAAATTTTGTCCAAGTCCGGATAGAGCTACAATTAACATGACACGACAATCAAAGCTATGAAATCCAATGTTCCAAATCTCAAGTCAACCGGAGTTCGTATGCTCAAGATATGATCGATGCAAATCAAGCAATGCTCTTATTCGTATCCATCATTCCACCTCCTTCGTATCGGTTTCATTCGAATCCATCAAGAAAAACTAGCACTATTCGTATCCATCATGGCAACACTAATTCGTATCTATTGAGGTAAGTGGTGGTTTGTATCCATGGAAGGAAGTATCGTTCGTATCCATTAAACATGCCTCACTTCGTATCGGTCCGTATTCACCCTGCTTCGCATCCATCGTCCACTAACTTATTCGTATCAATCCACCTATACATGCTATTCGTATCGATTGGCCAGGGATCGATGTGAATGATACACGATGGATCGATATGAATAGCATCCTTGTTGATCGATGCGAAGCATCGCCTGGGAATATTGACGCGAATAAGAATTGAAGGAAGCGATACGAATGAGACAAGTTTAAAAGCGATATGAACGAAACCAGGACAATGGATATGAATGGCATGGATACGAAGCACATGAATGAGAGTGATACGAAGGAGACAACGTAGAAGGAAGACTCGGTCGCTCGGCATGAAAACTGGCTCGATCCTAAAAGTTAGCGTTGCGTCATCGGTCATCACGTGCCTAGAAGCGATGCGAACTCGACAGCCTTCAACAAATTCAAACTTGCATCGGTCATAACTCGAGATCTACAAGTCCAAATGCCACCAAATTTTCATAGGAGCATGCCTACAACCTCAAGAACGTACCTGACAAATTTCAGCCCCAAAGGACCATTTGTGGATCGATACGAATTCAATTCGTATCACTCTCAGATCGAGTCAAAATCACCTAAACTCGCTCCCGTGGGCCCACCCACATGAGTGAAGAAGTCTTCCGAGATCTGGGCGAGATATTTGTTGTCTACACCTATAAATAGTAATCCTATACCTACAGAAAATGGACTTTTGGCTTCTCTACGTTGATACTCTGCCGGAATCACCATTAAACTTCTGTTGTACTACTGTAATCTTTTGTAACCAGCGAGTAAAGTTCAATAAACATCAGCCATTTCATAGTGGACGTAGGCAATTCGCCGAACCACTCTAAATCCATGTGTTTCTATGCATTTTCTTATCTGTTTATTGGTGTGTTTGTTAGATCTGCTTCATTTTACATTTATTTTCTTCATTTTATCTCTTCAAATACATCTGAAGAGTGTTGTGCCCAATTTTGGTACAAACACTTTGGTGCTTTCACCGAGAAAACCCAGCCTTTTCTCCTACTCATTGGATCTACTGCCGATATTGGATTGTGAAAATCTAAGGAGAAGATCCAGATTTCAAGCCTAGAAGTTCTTCAATCCTATTCAGATTTGTATCAAGTCTAGTAGAGAGCTTCGCTATCCACCATGGTCAACACTAGGACTACTTCAACGGCTACAAATCCAGAAGGACGGGATAGACAGAACCCCGCGCAACCTCCTCCTACCAACCAGAATGCTGCTGGACCTTCAGATCCGCAAGGTCCTATCACCAGGGAAGAGTTCCAACTGCTAATGCAAGAGCTGACTCAAAGCCGCCAGCAGCTTACTCAGCAGCTCCATGCCAACGCGGAGTTGACCAATCGATTGAACCATGAAAGATGAAGGAGATCCAGAAGGGATCAGGCTTCCTATCCATCCACTGAAAGTTCAGCCTCTTGTAACTACAATCACAGATCCACCCACCCACGGCAGATGGAAGCTATACGCAAGCTACCGGACATCAGCATACTTTGACTATTAGACAACCGAGAGTTGGTCCATCAACCAGCCACCAGACCGGTCCCTCTTCTCGAGGAGGGATGGTTCCCTATCACACTACTGACAACTGCGCTGCTGCCACTGCTACCGAGTTGGGAGCCGACTCTTGGAACCAAACAGATCCGAACCTTCGTCAACGTGATTATACTTCTAAACATTATGTTCCCGAAGACCTAGAGCCAAGGAGGCGAGGTATGGACCGTCGATCGCGCCCGGCCCATCCTCGCATTGTGGAACCCGACCACACCTTGGCCCAGCATGCCTAGAATGTCCAGATGCCAGACATCCCGGCAATGATCCGTCAGATGATCCGTGAAAGTCCGGGCCTCACCAACGACGACTGGGGAATCTCCCGGAGTCATACCCCTTTCACCGATGATATCCTCTACGCTGAACCGCCTCGGTGATTCAGAATGCCAACTATACATGTTTACGAAGGGAGTTCTGATCCTAACCAGCACATTTTAAAAGTACGAAATGCCGCATGAGCTGATGATGCGGTCAAATGCCGAAGTTTCCCTATCTCCCTAGGGGGCATAGTGACTATGTGGTTTACTTGTCTACCACCTCGATCTATCTCATGTTTTGACCAGTTGGCAACGAAATTTGTTAAATAGTTCTGCATGCATGTCACAAGGCCGAAGGATGTTAATACCTTGTCTAGTGTCACTCAAGCTCTCAGAGAAACACTCAGATGTTATCTAGAAAGGTTTCATGCTACATGCGCTGAGATTAGTAATCCTAATGACAACTCAATTCTGATGGCACTAACTAAGGGGATCGACCCTGATTCCGAATTCAGTAACTGGTTGGCCGGAAAACCTCCTGCGTCATTGGACCGTTTCTATTCCGAGGCCGCTCAGTTCTTAAGAAGGGAGGATGCGAAAAAGTCTAGGAAAAAGGATGACGCAGGGCCTAGTATGGAAGGAATCCAAAGTAATGTTGCTGTAAAACAAACCAGGGAGAGTTTCAGAAAAGTGTGGTTAAACATACAGAATAAACAAAACCAACAGAAAGGCGATGGAAATCAGGGCAGGAAATGGGATCAGAATCGCAGGCCACAACGTAGACCTCCCATGTTTGACACTTATACTCCTTTAAATACGTCTCTCGAAAATGTGTACTTGCAGGCCTGCAATACTATCCAATATAAGAAACCTGCTCCGAAGCAATCGCCAGAAAAACAGATTCAAACGGGAAAGTATTGCAGATTTCATGATAGTTATGGCTACAACACGAACGAGTGTCGTTATTTACAAGATATTGTCGAGAAGTTGATCCGAGAAAGAAAGTTGGAGCAGTTTGTTCGGGCGCCGCAGTCTGGAGATGCGGGCCCATCAAATCAAAACCAAATACCAAATCAGGCGAGACTGGAGGAACCCGCTCGTTCCGACGGGAGGCTAGTGATTAATACTATCAGTGGTGGTCCTCATCCAGCAGATCAGAGCTGGAGGGAAATGGAGTTGTATGCCAGTTCTATTAGGCATGCGAGCTTCGAATGTTGTAGTAATTTGGAAGATGGGGCTCCGGCCAAACAACAAAAAACGATGACGGATGACATCGTATTTCGGAATAGGGATACCGACAAAGTCGAAGCCCCAACCATTGATCCACTTGTCATTTTAGCTCAAATAGGTCCTGCTTGGATGAAGAGGATCTTAGTGAACAGTTGGAGTTCAGTGAACATACTCTTCAAGCGGGCTTATGATAAAATTAAAATGGAAGCGAAAGATTTGAAGCCTTGTCAGTCTCGTGTTCATAGTTTCAATGGAAGTGCGACTATACCCTAGCCGAGTTTAGGGCTGCTATCACCCTTGGTGTCTAACTCTGAAATTCCCTACCGACAATGGAGTTGGAGTCGTTCAGGGAGACCAGGCTGCTGGACGAGCCTATTATGTTGCTATGCTGCGGGAGGTGTAGCGAAAAGAAAAGGGAAAGGGCGTAGAGGAATCTCTCTGCTTCCGCTTTGCGAAGAATTGATAGTTAACGCCTGGGCCAAGACCCGGGCACCCCAACCAATTCCCAAGGGATCTTGACCCGAGGGATACAGAAAGTGAGGATGAAGTCAAAGATAGTCAAGCTTCCCCGAAAGAACTGACGATCGATGTCCCGATCGACGATGATGATGATTCTAGAATGCTAAAGATTGGATCTCAGCTAAGCCAACATATGAAAGAGGAATTGGTTGACTTTCTTCGAGCAAACCTCGACGTGTTTGCCTAGACGCACTCCGACATGTGTGGGATCTCACCGGACATCGCGAGCTACACATTGAATATTGACCTACGACATATCCCGGTCAAGCAAAAAAGGCGGGGTATGGATCTAGAGAGATCTGTCGCCCTTAAGGAAGAAGTAGATAAACACAGGTTGAATGGGTTTATCCGAGATGCGTTATATCCGGAATGGGTATCCAATCCTGTACTTGTTAGAAAACCCAATGGGAAATGGAGAACATGCGTTGACTACTCAGATTTGAATAAAGCTTGCCCTAAAGACAGTTTTCCACTTCCCCGAATCAATCAGCTCATAGATTCAATGACTGGACATGAACTCTTATCCTTCATGGATGCGTATTCCGGCTACAACCAGATACCCATGCACTTACCCGATCAAAAGCATACCAGCTTTGTCACCGATCTGGGACTTTACTGCTAAAAAGTGATGTCGTTCGGACTTAAGAACGCCGGGGCAACCTACCAACGGCTAGTTAATCGAATGTTCGCTAACCAGATCGGAAGAACCATGGAGCTATATGTGGACGACATGTTTGTGAAGTCGTGATTCTCCACCAATCATATCAGAGACCTGGAAACGATGTTCAACGTCCTTCGAGAGTACAGAATGAAACTCAACCTGTTGGAATGTCACTTTGGGGTCGCATTTGGAAAATTCCTTGGGTTTATCGTCAATGCTCGAGGAATCGAAGCCAATCCCGAGAAAATCTGGGCAATCAGAAATCTTGAGACTCCAAGAACTATAAAGCAAGTCCAGAGCCTCAACGGAAAAGTAGCAGCACTGAGCAGGTTCATTTCAAAATCCAACGACAAATGCATTCCTTTCTTCGATCTGATCAGAAAAGGAAAACGGAATTTTGAATGGACTATGGAATGTGAAGGCGCATTCTGGGCACTGGTTCAACACCTGTCCACACCACCCATTCTATCAAATCCTATTGATCACGAGAGATTGTACATCTACTTGGCGATGACAGAAAACGCAATCAGTGCCGCCTTAATTCGGGAGGAGGACCGGATACAACGGCCAGTATATTACATTAGCAAATGACTGACCAAAGCAGAGAGAAATTATACGAAGCGGGAAAAGTTGGCTTATTGTCTTGACATTGCCTCGAGGAAGCTCCGTCCGTATTTCCAGGCTCATGCTATCATTGTATACACCGACCAGCCGTTACGACAGGTCCTTACGAGGCCTGAGATGTCTGGTAGGTTACTCAAGTGGAATATCGTGCTAAGTCAGTTTGACATCACCTACACACCAAGGCGAGCCATTCAAGGACAAGTCGTAGCAAACTTCGTCGCTGAATTCACTATCCCGGAGGACTTTCTCGAAACTAGTGAATCTCCTAAATATGTTTGGAAGCTACATACTGATGGTGCATTGAATGACCGCTGTTCAAGCGCCGGGGTTGTACTTGAAACTCCTAAAGGCCGATCTATATACTATGCTTTAAACTTCGATTTCTGTGTGACTAACAATGAGGCCGAATATGAAGCCCTGCTCGCTGGATTAAAGCTAGCCAGAGATTTGCGAATTATTGCTGTGGAGATTTACTGCGATTCACAATTGGTCATGTGCCAAGTCTGGGGGGAGTACCAGGCCAAAGACCGAAGGCTGGCTGCTTATCTTGCCCGGGTTTAGGAAATATTGGATCAGTTCGATTATTATGCCATCTATTGCATACCCCAAGAACACAATCAGAAGGCCGATTCCTTAGCAAAGTTAGCCAATACCGGTGAGGCTCAACAAATGGGACTCATTCCCATGGAGACATTATCTTCCCCGAGTACTGATCAAATGGAGACCGACTAGGTATTTGAGGTCACTCCTGATAAGGAGTCATGGATGACTCCGTTCAGAAACTATCTTGACCATGGAATCCTGCCGGAGCGCAGGAGTAAAAAAAAGGCAAGTCCTTCGAAAGGCTTCGCGGTTCACTATTCAGAATGGAGTCATGTATAGAAGAGGGTACTCTGTGCCTTTACTCCGGTGTATCACCCACGATGAAATTGATTGAGTACTACATGATGTGCATGAAGGAGAATGTGGCGATCACACCCGGGGGCAAGCTCTTGCCAAAAAAGTACTCCGGTATGGATATTATTGGCCTACTGTAAATCGCGACGCATCGGATTATGCTAGGAAATGTGACATATGTTAGAAATATGCTCAGATTCCGAGAGCCCCGCCTACCGAAATAACTCAGATGGTCAGTCCCTGGCCGTTCGCAGTATGGGGCATCGACATTATTGGTTCTCTACCTCTAGCTAAAGGTGGTGCGAAGTACGCCATCGTCGCAGTTGATTACTTTACCAAATGGGCGGAAGATAAGCCCCTTGCTACTATCACAATGAAAAAGGTGATCAACTTTGTGGTACGCAACATTATTTGTCGATTTGGTCTCCCACATACCATCATCACTGACAACGGAGTCCAATTCGATAGCGTTGAATTTAAGAATTTCTGTCAACGATTCCACATCCAGAAGAAGTTCTCTGCAGTTGCACACCCTCAAGCGAATGAATAGGTCGAAGCTGTTAATAAAGTTATAAAGTCCATTCTAAATAAACGACTGGAAAAGGCTGGGGGCAAATGGGTCGATGAACTTCCCATGGCCTTATGGGCTTATCGAACAACCCACAAGTCTGCGACTAGACACACTCCATTTTCACTTTCTTACAGTTCAGAAGCCGTTATTCCAGTCGAGTTGGAAGTACCTTCTCATCATGTGACATATTATGATTCGAAGACAAATGCTATATTACTTGCCGAATCTCTGGATTTATTGGATGAGAAGTGAGAAGAGGCTGATTTGAGGGCAGCCGCGTACCGAAGTCGAGTCGCCCGATTGTACAATGCCAAGTTCCGACCCCGAACCTTTGAACTCAGCGATCTCGTCCTTAAGAGAATTTACCCGGTTCCTTCACATATAAAACCAATGTGGGAAGGGCCGTATGTTATCGAATGAAGACTCGGAGATGGCACATTTAAATTATCGACTGTTGATGGTCTCACTTTGCCGAGAGCTTGGAACAGCAAGAGTCTTCATCGATACTACACATAACAGGTTTCATTTATTCATTCAGTCTGCTTTTCATTTGCAATTTGTTTATGCATTTCAAAATTTGAATTTGTAATAAGGCAACTGACTTTGCTGTATTTTCTTATTTCAACAATAAAATGCAATCTCTTCGAGCCAGAGCAGTGATTTTTAAAAATGCGTCATACGACCATCACAATGCATGGAGAGCTAAGTTCCATCCTACAGTGGGAATTATTCAAATAGGGAGTGACTGTGATACGACCGGTCACTCGCTAAGTGAAACTCGAGCTCGGGGACAAGCCATCACACTAGAGCCAGAAAAGGATTGATACACGACAATCCTCTAACTAACTCCAGATTCCCAGAGTGCGAACTGGAGTATAAACTTACAAATGCGGTTTCGAGGAGGGTGGATCCGTCCACCTAACGACTTCGCCCGTATTTAAACCAAGTTCGAGGAGGATGGACCTATCCATATAACGACCTCGCTTGTTGACTCAGGGTGGATGTGAATCGACCATCCACGCTCCTGATAGATCTATCGTTCCCGTAGTGCGAACGAAATTCTGAAACTCGAAACAGATGTGGTCAACAATTTGTTAACCAACTCCAGATTCCCAGAGTGCGAACTGGAGTATGAACATCAAAATGGGTGTAACCGACCACCATCGGCTAACTCTAAGTCCCCAGAGTGCGGATTGGAGTATAAACACAAACCTGGTGTGAAACGACCACCCATAAGACAATTCCGAGTCCCCGGAGTGCGGACCGGAGTATAAACGCAAATCGGGTGTGACTGACCACCCACAAATCAATCTAAGTCCCTAAAGTGCGGACGAAACTCTAAATATCAAGCAGGCATGACTGACCGGCCATAAAATGACTTAAGTCCCCGAAGCATGGACATATCTCCAAACCTTAAGCGGATATGACCGACCACCGACGTACAGGTGCAATCCCCAGAGTGTGGATGCAACCAATAATACATGAGCGAGTGTGATTTGACCACCCAGACTCATCTTGTTTCAGCCTCGTTTCAACAAAGTTAAGTTCGATGTATTAAAGGCGAAAAGCGATTGCCGACCAATCTTTTCAGTTTGTCCCTGGGACTGGGGGCAGAACTCAAAGATCAGCTACTGATCGAGACAGTGCAGTATTGGGATTCGACTTAACATTCGATCATGACTCGAAGCCATGGCTTCAAGACTTAATGACTAAACTCGGGTCCGATTCGAAGACTGAAACTTCACAAGTACATTGAATGGAAGTTCGAGCGCTGAAATACTCAAGCAAACAAATACAAACTGTGCTGAAGACAAAATGGAATTTTATTTTAACTATTCTTTGGAAAAGAAGGATAAGTACAAAATTATTCCAAAAAATCCTACTAGTGGGAGCCGAACCCGCATCTATACACGGCCTACAGGAAACAAAAAGAAATTCCTATATGTCTACCAAAAATGAGGCAAAACGACATGCCTATTCTCTCACTTTCTTCTTCTTCCTCCCCGACGTTGACCCACTGGAGCTACCACTTGGATGCCTCTTCGAGCCTTTGCCTTTTGGTGGTTGGTCTCCGGCCGAGGGAATTATGGTAACCTCTTCCTCCGAACTCACATGAATTGGAATACTATCTGAAGGCGGAGTCGGAGGGATAGGATCGATGTTGGAAGGCGGGGGAGGCACATCGGTGTCGATGACCGTGCCTCCCGAAGAAATCATTCGCAAAGGGGCTGGACCAGGGCCCGCCATGCCACCTCCAATACCGCTAGCCTGTGCGGTCGCCTCCATCTCTGCGTTGGTCTCTGCTATGATCTCTTCTTTATGAATTGTTTGGGCGTCCATGGGGATGCTGCCGGTTGGGCCCGAGGAGCTAACCACGAGTGCGCTTCCGCCCGTGACAAATGGCAGATTGGCAAAAGGGTCACTTTGCTGACCAAGAAGTTCCTCCATCATCTGTTCATCGAAAGTAAAATGCTCCCCTGCGCTCCATCGGTTGGTGCAGTGGCCATAGTGGTGGTCGCTTCTATTATAAGGGCCTCCTGCTCGCGATGCAGCTCTTGGGTTGCAGGGGGCACGACCGGTGCGGCTCCTATCACTGAATAAAGATAAGAGAAAAGATGTTAATAACATCTTTAAACAACGCTTTCAACTTTGAATAAATGCGAGAAATGCTCAGAATACCTTCCTCAAATTGGCTTGCGGGAGCCGGAGCAGCTTCAGAGGCATGCTCGCGAGCTGGAGACAACTGTGGTCGATCAGGATTGTACGTGGGCATAGATTGAGGATCAACCATAGGAGCAGATTCAGGCTGGGTTGGCATAAGAGTTTCGGAACCCGCATCATGATGCTCAATGCCAGAACCCTCTCCAGCCTCCGGATGCTAAGTACTAAGCTTCTCCTTCTCGAATGTGATAGTGATGTTGTGGAGAACTCTTCTCTCATCCTCATTCAACACCGGTTCTCTAGTTCAAACTCATCAATGGATTCGGCTTGATGCTCCGCTTTTTCATCTTCCACCATGCGGCACCAAGCGTTATATAGGTGTGATGGATAGTTTTCGAGCCAGGTTAGATTTCGATGCTTCAACACATTGATGTTATATGTAATAAGAAGATCTTCGATGCCACCCTCCAACCTGGCCTCTGCCGCTTTCACCTCATTCTCAACCCTGGCTTCGGCTTCCTAAACTTTGAGCGTTGTCACATCACTTTCATCCCTGAGCACCACAGCCTGTTCACATGCTTCCTGGGCGGTTTTATTTGCATCGTCTTTCTCTTTAACGATTTCACCAAATTTGGCTTTAAGCTCTTCAAGCTCTTTAAGCGACCCGTCTCTTTCGGTCATAACTGTGGTGGTCTGATGTCCCATCTCCTCAACCAGGGCTAAGTGTGCTTGCCTCATTTCTTCCATCCTCCAAGTTGCCTCATCAGCTCTTTTATTGGCTTCTGTCCCTGAATTTCTCACGGACTCATTTTCATCATTGAGCACCTGGATTATGCAGTCCTTCTGAGCGAGATCAGTCCCTAATTTCTCGATTATTTTTGCCCGCGCAAAAGACACCGTTGATACTTTATCCGCGGTCTTCATCCATTCCCGGTACTGGCCATAAACATCGTGAATGTAATCGTGCATTGTTTGTTCTGCCTCGATAGGAATTCTCTTTAAGTGCGGGGGAAAGACGAAGCCATCAAAAAAAATGTTTGGAAAATCTTTTTTTAGCTTAGAAATTCTAATCGCTCCTTCCTCGGTGGGCTTTGTGATAGCTTGTTCAGTAACGATGGGAATTTTGATTTCGGTCCTCTGATGCTGTGGGTCAGGCCTTGGTGCTTGGGAAGGTGGTATTTGACGTGAAGATTCATAGGTTTGATTGCCTGAGCCAGAAGGATGTGTGGGAACTCTAGGTGGTGGAGAGAGTGACCAAGAATGGCGCTTGTACTCTTTCTCCCTCTCATAGCGCTCCCTCTCTTGGCTAGAGTAGCCGCGATCGAGGTCTCTATCGGCCTCACGTCTACGAGACTCGTAATATGAACTAAAGGAATGGCATGCAGAATGGAGGTTGCCAAGCATATATCCTCGCTTTGACATCGTGCCTATAAAATGGAAAGGAAAATAGAGTTGGTATTTTCCAGAAATGAATTGCTTATAATTAGAAATTATGTAGTGCCGTGAACTGTGTGTATGCATGTGCAAACCCCCCAACCAACCGGATATGTCGGCCATACTCGAAGGAGTCGAATCGCCTAGATCTAAGGCACTTTGAAGCCCTTCCAACCCGGTATCTTGTTGAAGCGACACATAGTCCGGAATTGGAATGTCTGCAAGTCCTTCGAAAGGATTCTCCATATGTGGGGGAGGAGCCTCCGACATTATAACACCAGTGGCTGGCAGAGACATGACCACAGATTTCCATCTTGAAGACTTGTGAAGCTTATGAGCAACCGCCTTGCCTTTTCTCTTTCCCTCTGTATGTCAAGGACTATCTGAGGGCCCGGCTACGGGTTCGTCTTCGGTGGGCGTATCCTCTTCAACACCCTAATCAATAATTACAATCCCAGGCGCCTTATGCCCAGCCCGTCTTGTCGAAGCTGCCCTAAGAGATCCTTCAGGCCTTATGCTCTGGTCTCTATCAATCAGCCTAACGGCCCTCAAATTTTCATCCGTAAGTACCGAGTCGATCTCTCTAATCTCGCTCGGTACCTCTTGGAGAATTCGCAGTATTTCTTTAAATCGGGCACCTTCGGGTCGTAGAATTGCGGCTGTAAAGGTAAGAAAATGTTAGACTCAACATCGATTACAACTATCTCGTTAGTCACCAGAGAAATTACGGCACTTTCGTCTAACTAGCCATCGTCTAGCAAACCCTAGCAGGCACCAAACATAAAACCACTCGGTTTTGAAGTAGCTAAGTTTGGTCCAAGCTCCAATCACGATTTGGTAGTTTCTGGCTCCCTTTAAGAATGTGAAAGAAGGATTATCTCCCTCTTAACATTGAATAAGAATCTGACTTCCACTGGAGTCAGGGGTCGAAAAAGGTGCTCCATGAAGATAATAAATAAACTATTCAACAAAGCATATCCATTTGGATGCAACTATGACAGGGCAATCCCTAAATAAGATAACACCTCCCGGATATACTGATTGAATGGTGGGAGCGTCCCGGTTGTGCAGGAAAATCGATTAAAAGCGATGTTCCCTTCTGGGGGAGTATATGGCCTGCTGTTCAGCCCTGGTAGCAGAACGTCATTTAGCGATAGCCCATGTCCTAAGCAGATTCTCCCCAACATATATTTGGAGACGTTAGATGGTACAGAATCTTATGGATTCTCAATAAAGATTGCTTCTGGTAACTCGTCCGAAGCTGGACTTATGACTTCGGCCGCGAAGGCCGGCATCTCTATTACCAAAGGAGATGGACTTTGAGCCTCCTGTTGTTGTGAACTCCTGGGTTCCATAACTAATAAACTCATCAAAAACCATCATTAGGTGATAATAAGCCCGTGTGTACCCCAAAGTGAAGTGCATGAGTGTGTTGTGCAATGCAATATTGTATAGTACTTAAGAAAGTTCTACAAAGATTAACAAGATGTTCAAACGACGAGACTTCGAAATCCGATCGGAATGACCGTCATCGCTGACCGTCACAACCGTGCCATCCTGACTTCGGAAATTGATCCAAGTTCTAATCGTTGTTTAAATTTTATCAAGTTGCAAGTTCCATCGACGAGCTTCAAAAGGCAGTCAAATATGCGATGAAATGGTTAAGGAAAATTATGCAGAGCATAAGCTCGTCGGAGTCATATGTTCAAGTGTGCAAAGGGTATCAAATTCGGCAAAGTTCAACTTGAATCGACCACCAGAAAACTCCATTTCATATCGGTCAAGATTGCTATTTGTATCCATCAAAATACGAATTTGTATCGATTGGCAAAGGTGCCTTCATATCGATCTCCTTGCATGTAGTTCATATCGATCAAAAACACTAGATTTCGTATCGATCAAGTGCAACCTCTTCATATCGACTAGCAAGTTCAAAGCCTTCATATCGATCATCTCAAGTCGATACGAAACCCCATCATCACATGATACGAAGAGCTCCACTTCATCATTACGAAGCCCTATCACCCAGATCGATTCGAACGACTCTCACCCCGAATTGATACGACTCATCCTTCCTCCATCATTGACATGAAAGCAAGGTCGGGTCATTCTTTGTATCCCTCTTCAATCCTTCTTCCCCAATGGACACGAGAGACATTACCGCCCTTCATCGAACTCCGGCCTTGCTACATCCAACCTCCGGCATCAATGTCACCAAAGATTGACCATGAACATGAACGGGTTAGCATTCGAACTCGAGTCTCCTTGTTTTTGATATAAATTAATTATTTAGTTACCTAATTAGAGTATCGAGGCAAGGGATTAAAGTGTTGTTCGATTCGAAAGCAAGAATGGTTTTCTTTTCTCAAGTTTTTGAACGATACGAAAGCAAGCAGACAAATGAGAGCGAGTGAATTTTTCTAAGTACAAAAAGCTTTTATATGAACACGAGAGATAAAGGGAAATGACGATTCGACTCCCTATTGCTTTGACCAGTTAAAACAAGTATCCTCCCCAATCGATGCGAAGAGAGCAGTTTGTATCCATGCGCCCTTTATCTAAAGCAACGTTCATTCGTATCCATCCATCAGTCAATTTGGAGTGCAAGGCCAGGGCATGAACTGTTCGAAACCATCAAGGATGCATCAATACGAAATAACGAGTTCGTATCCATCAACTTGATATCCACAGAGGTTCACGTCCATCGATACGAGCTGCCCTGTTCGTATCCACTAACGTAAAGCCCAAAAGGACTCGTATCCATCGATACGAATGACAATGAACCACCAGCCAAATTCGTATCGATCACCGTCGATGCAAGAACAACTCTTTAACTTTTTGCATCGATCTAGGAGAGGATCGATATGAAAAGATACTGAAAACGTCGTTACAACTCGAATTTCACGTTGATTCGAGAGAGGATCGATACAAGATTCGATGCAAGGAAACTGACAATGACTCATGAACGAACGAACGTTAACAAGAGTCGGGTTTATATATGTTTTATACATCAACATTTAATTTTCGAAATTCACAGGAATTAAATGCTTACCTGACGACAATTACAACGACGAACAACAGACTCCCGACACTCAACACTCAGCTACAACAGTACACTATACAGTCTTCGACAGTTAGCAATCCAATATTTATATTGCCAGGAGTTAATCAAAAGGTTGCATCACTTGACAAAAAAAGACAACAACTATTCAGCAAATCGGATAGAACTTTTCAGAATAAAGATGGCAACTTTTCAAAGCATGTCATGTTCACATAAGATGTACTTTGGGGGGCAAATGTTATCCCGCCTTTTGGCAAGGCCGTGACACCAAGGAATTGACTGGACCAAAAACAGTTCATAACGGAAACCGGTTATACGCAAGTCCACTACAGATGTTGGTAAATTTTGTCCAAGTCCGGATCGAGCTACAATTTACATGACATGACAATCAAAGTTATGAAAGCCAATGTTCCAAATCTCAAGTCAATCGGAGTTCGTATGCTCAAGATATGATCGATGCAAATCAAGCAATGCTCTCATTCGTATCCATCATTCCACCTCCTTCGTATCGGTTTCATTTGAATCCGTCAGGAAAAACTAGCACTATTCGTATCCATCATGGCAACACTAATTCGTATCCATCAAGGTAAGTGGTGGTTCGTATCCGTGAAAGGAAGTATCGTTCGTATCCATCAAACATTCATTAGTTTGAATCCATCAAACATGCTTCACTTCGTATCGGTCCGTATTCGACCTGCTTCACATCCATCGTCCACTAACTTATTTGTATCAATCCACCTATACATGCTATTCGTATCGATCGACCATGGATCGATGTGAATGATACGCAATGGATCGATACGAACGACATCCTTGTTGATCGATGCGAAGCAGTGCCTGGGAATATTGATGCGAATAAGAATTGAAGGAAGCGATACGAATGGGACAAGTTTAAAAGCGATACGAATGAAACCATGACAATGGATATAAATGGCATGGATACGAAGCAAATGAATGAGAGCGATATGAAGGAGACAACAAAGAAGGAAGACTCGGTCGCTCGGCATGAAAAGTGGATCGATCCTAAAAGTTAGCGCCACGTCATCGGTCATCACATGCCTAGAATCGATGCGAATAGAAGCGATGCAAACTCGACAGCCTTCAACAAATTCAAACTTGCATCGGTTATAACTCGAGATCCAAAAGTCCAAATGCCATCGAATTTTCACAGGAGCTTGCCTACAATGTCAAGAACGTACCTAACAAATTTCAGCCCCAAAGGACCATTTGCGGATCGATACGAATTCAATTTGTATCACTCCCAGATCGAGTCAAAATCACTTGAACTCGCTTCGGTGGGCCCATCCACGTGAGAGAAGAAGTCTTCCAAGATCTGGGCGAGATATTTGCTGTCTACACCTATAAATAGTGACCTTGGACCTATAGAAAATGGACTTTTGACTTCTCTACGCTGATACTCTGCCGGAATCACCATTAAACTTCTGTTGTACTGCTATAATCTTTTGTAACCAGCGAGTAAAGTTCAATAAACATCAGCCATTTCATAGTGGACATAGGCAATTCGTCGAACCACTCTAAATCCGCGTGTTTTTGTGCATTTTCTTATCTGTTTATTGGTGTGTTTGTTAGATCTGCATCATTTTACATTTATTTTCTTCATTTTATCTCTTCAAACACATCCGAAGAGTGTTGTACCCAATTTTGGTACAAACAGCAGCCACAAGGATTCAAACAAAGGAGCAATGAAAAACTTGTGTGCAAGTTAAACAAAGCAATTTATGGACTCAAACAAGCACCCAGAGTTTGGTTTGACAAACTGAAGTCAACCTTAATCAGTCTTGGCTATTTACCAACTAAATCTGACAACTCTTTATTTACAAAATTCAGTAAGCTTGAAATTACTTATGTACTAATATATGTTGATGATTTTATTATTACAAGTAGTAGTGATGCAGAAATCATCAAGCTTACTGAACATCTAGATAAAGAGTTTTCAATTAAAGATCTAGGGTGCTTAAATTACCTTCTGGGAATTGAAGTTAAAAGAATGTCCAGCACAATGATTCAACTAAGTCAAGAAAAATACATCTCAAAATTCTTGTTAGAGCAAAAATGGACAAGGAAAATGCATTATATACATCCATGGAAAGCAACTTACACTTATCCAGAAATAAAGGTGAAGCAATACAAAATAGCAAGCATTACAGAAGCATTGTTGGAGCATTGCAATATGCAACAATCACAAGACCAGAAATTGCTTTTAGTGTAAATAAGGTCAGTCAATTTATGCAAAACCCACGGATGAGCATTGGAAAGCAGTAAAGAGAATTCTAAGGTACTTAAAAGGCACAATGAAACATGGACTGATCTTAGAGTCATGCAAGAACATAAACATCAATGGATATGTAGATGCAGATTGGGCTACATACCCTGATGATAGAAGATCTACAACAAGAAACTGTATATTCTTAGGCAAAAATCCTATATCATGGTGTTAAAAAAACAACCAACAGTATCTAGATCTAGCACAGAAGCAGAACAAAGAAGTGTGGCAAATGCTACTGCGGAAATAATGTTGGTTAATTCACTTCTGAGTGAAATTAAAGTTAAGACTGACAATAAAGCTACAATTTAGTGTGGCAATCTTAGCATTGTTCTACTCAGTGCAAACCCAGTCCTACATAGTAGAACTAAGCATATGGAGCTTGATCTTTACTTTGTTAGAGAGCAAGTTACAAGCAACAAATTGAATGTAAATCATATACCTGAATTTTACCAAATTGCAGACATATTGACAAAGCCACTATCTAAAAAGAACTTCCTACTATTCAAGCAGAAGCTCAAGGTCAACACTGTCAACAGTGATCATCAAGTTTGAAGCAACTTCGTTTGAGCTAAAGCTCGAAGTTCATCAACATGAAATCTGGAGCATCAAATTTCATAGATCTGGGGTGTGTTATTCACCAAACCTACATCAAGGAAATCAAAGTCGATAGATCTTCTTTAGAAAAGTCTTATTGATCATAATTATTCATTCGAAAGTATGAGAAAAAAATCTTACCAGATCCGATGTGATAACTGAAAGCAACTAGTTACTCAGATCTTATCTTCATCCTCATCGAAATCTAATTCAGAAAAAATCAACCGCATCAAAGTTAGCAGATTTTTGAAAAAAACTTCAGACTCTTAAAAGTCGAAGATCTTCAACTTTTCTGTGATTATTCAAGGCTATAGAGAGAGATGCAGAAGATTTGCTATCGTTTTTAAAGTATAACTCTATTTGACTGAAGAATTTTTGAATAAAAATAGAGTCGGTGGTGCCATTATTTTTCGTCTCCAAACTCTAGATCTGAAGTAGGGTTTGAGGGAGCGAAATAAAAGTGTTTGCATACGAGATTGGCTCTGTAGAGAATACAAATACAAAATGGATGTGGGTGTACAACTATGGGTATGTTCCAGCCCATCAACAATTAGTCAAGATCATCAGCAAATATGCCTCCCTATCATATAAATACATACTGTTGTATCAGTTTTGTTTTGTATCTATCTTTTCTGATCATTGTAACAATACAACAGTGAAAACAATATCAAATCAAAATCAATAAAATCATTTTCTTTCAAATTCTTTCTACACATGCAAGCACATCAATGCACAGCTCAGCCACACAATGAAAATAAACCCTTGATACTAGGCCTTGCATGCAATCTTCGTTACCTAATATAACTTTAGAGCATCTCAAAACCTGCCAAATATGAACTGAATCGGAAGTCTATACAAGCTTAAATGTTATCTCCAACACCGAATCATGTAAATTGATTAAAAGTTGTAGAAATTAAGAATGAAGAGGTAACATTCACATGAAACCCATCTCATATGGATTATCATCCAATGTACATTCACTAAATGCATGTGCAGATAAAAGGACAATAATAAATTAATAAACCAATATGAAAAACATCCCGTAATGGAAGGATGTTGCATAAACTAATCCAACATGCCATTAAGTAAATTGCCGACATCTAAAGTTACTACTGCTGTTAGAGTTTGGGTTATTGTTGAACTGATATTGATCAATAATAGAAAACGAGTTGCCAAGCCATTAGAAATACTTTACTGAGAAAATAAGAAGGGTCAGAGTAAAAATACAACAAAAATAAAAAGCCTAGGACACTCATCTTCAACATACAACTTTTATATATTTCCATGAACACCCACAGACAAAAGAATTCCACAGGCATTTATATACAAGCATTCATGTACTAATTCAAACTCATATATTAATATTTGAACACAAGCATATTGTATATTCAATCAGCCCTTTAATTCATCCATACACACATACATATACATATATACATATATATACACACACATATACATATATACATACATATATATATAAGTGAAACACTCACCTGTACATAAATACTCGTCTTCTCCCTCACCATCCTTGATCGCACGCTTCTAGCAACACATCTTTTAATGAAACCCCAATTCGTTTCTCGCACAAGTGTATTTCGGGTCTAGTTTTTTATATCAAATTTAGGGAATCAAAGCCCTTTACTAGGTTTTATATTAAATTTGATAACAACATATTTTTTGTTAGAATTTGAATTCCTCCGTTAAATAAAACGCGCTGGATGCTTTTATATATATATAATGGGAAGAAATGTCAAGAGAAGTGAAAGCTCTAGAGTTTGGAGAAATCTGAATATAAAATCTCATGAAACAATATATAGGGTTTGGATCTTGAGTAGTTGGGCTTTGGGCTTCACTTCTTTCCTTTCATTTCTTCTTTTTTTGCTTCATGAAATATGTACATTCAAGTCCAATATAATTTAATTACTTCATCAAATCATTTCTTTTACAAAAAATCACTTTTTAATAGATTATAATAAGTTTAAAATTATTTACTAAATAATTTCAAATCTATATTATAAAAATTTATTCTTTCAACTCAATATTTCTTCCTTTCTTTCTTTTTTCAATTCCAAAATTACCACCATAATTATAATTACTAAATTTCAATCTTAAATAAATTCATTATCTATTATTATTTAATTATTAATTATTTGCTTCCCAACTATAGGTTGTACAACAGTACACTCTTTAAGTATACTGGGTACTGTAGGTGTAGGACGGTCGTCGTATTTGGTATCAGAGCTTAGGTTGCGTAGTTAACCTGAGTTGATATCGTGGTCCAGTAAAGATATGGAAGGAGTTATCACACTAGACTAGATCGAAAGTATATATATATGAGAGAGAATGCACTTGTTATATACTTTGGCTTTCAAAACAAAATAGTAATATATATAGTATAGAAATCGCATGCACACATGAGTAACATTGATGAAGTTTTCTTTATAAGAGACTTATAATTCTTGTTATAGATCAAGAATGAGCCGACATACAAGAAATGCTATGAGGAACTCCCAAGCAATTACTTCTAATGTTGATGTTGTTAGTCGTGCTCAAGTGCAGGCATCTAAAGTTAATTTCGCTTAGCTGAATAAGAACTTTGCCAGTATTGGTGGCAAATCATTCTAAGGAATGGAATTAGCTATGGAAGTGCAGAAATGGTTGGATGCTTGTGATAGGATTTTCGATGACTTGGAGCTTGATGATGCAATGAGTAGGAGCTTAGCTTCTCGATAGCTCCAAGGCAAGACCATGAACTGGTGGAATGCTATTAAAGTGGCGACTCTCGAGGATCAATTTACGTGCAACTAGTTCAAAACCAGATTTGAGGAGATGTTTATCCCGGCTGCACAGAAGTTGGTACTATTTCAAAAATTTGCAGATTTGAAGTAGAGGGACATGTCTATCTTTGAGTATGTGGCTGAATTTGACGCTTTGTCAAAGTATGGGTTGTCTTTCAATAACAATTACTAAAGAAAAATGAGAAGTTGACTAAGGGATTGGATGACTACTTTTGTGAGAAACTCGTGGGACACATTGACAAGCCATTATGGAAGATAGTTGAGAAAGCCCTTCGACTTCATAGTTTGTACCCTAAACCCAAGTCCACTACCATGGTTAAGGAAGAGCCAAAACCACAACAAAGTAGTGGAGGTATGCTACTCTAGGTACTATATATATGTGGAGGTAGTTGGAGTTCCTCTCAAATTTCAATTTCCAACCGCCAGTAGAACCCACTCTAGGCTATTCAACATCGATGGAAGTTAGGCCAGCATTAATGAACCGCATTGGCAAGAGCAGAAGAAGAATGCGGTGATAGAAGATGTTTTGGGCAAGTTGAGTAGAGGAGAACATTTCCCTCATGTCAGTAGGTATGCGATTGACGAAAGAGGATGTTTGAGAAGTGATGGATGCCTTAATGCTCCTATGGTCGAGGATGTTTTAAAGGAATTTTTGACTGAGTGTCACAATTCTTAGATGAACATTCACCTCGATGGAGAATATGTTTAAGAATATGAAGTGGGCTTTCTATTGGTTGGGGATAAAGAACATGATACCGGAATTTGTCTCTAAGCATTTGACGTGCCAAAAGATAATGATAAAACAAAGGAAGCCCGGAGGGTTATTGTTGCCGTTAGTGGTTCCGACATAGAAATTGGAGCATATATCGATGGACTTTAGAGATGGGTTGTGTTTGGACCAAAAATGGCACAAACACCCAAAAGTAATAGAAGAGAATAAAATATGAAGAAAGTTACATGAAAATGAGAAAATAACAAGACATAATCTTTTATAGCGGTTCGGCAAAGTAAGGCCTACGTCCACTTTGAAGTTTTATTGCTTATTTCTGATCTAGAGGTAGAATTTCTTAGGGGTCGGTACAACTCCAACACTTAGAATTTTAATGTTACAAGAATATAAGAAATAATGGAAGTAGAACCAAAAGATCCTAAAAAATGAGCCATACCTTCCTATTTATAGAGGTGGGGGCCTAAAATCTAGCATACAATATCTCTTAGTCATTGTACCTGAATTAGACTCATTCTTCTAACATAATAGGTGCCGCCTTAGCAGTAGCTGGGAGTCGGTACGGGTCCCTAAGTGGGAGTTGGTACCGATCCTCAAGATGTCCATATTTGGCATCTTCAATCCCTTACCTCAAACCTTCTTGTTGTTAGCTTCTCGATTCCACGGCTGTTTGTACTTGGTTTAGCTTGTTTCTGAACTCAAATGATGGGGTTAAAGGAGAACAAAGTTGCAGTTTCAAGTGTTCGGGGAGATTGATGAAGAATTACATTGATTCGACAAAAATGATTTTGGAAATAGGGCTTTGGCATCAGATAGACATGTAGGTAGGAGATGGGGTTCATCCAAGTTGTATTGAGTTGTTTTGGCTTTTGCTCTACGACTCTGTCTGCGCTTGGTTTTTGGACTCCTGGGCTATCTCTCCGGGCTTCCTACCTTGATAACTCCAAATTCAATCCGTCCAGTCTATCTGAATGTTGTTTGGTCAAAAGGCTGGATAACACAAGCCTCTAAAGTACATCTCGTTTCAAATGTGATGTGCTTTGAATTAATAAAAGCTCGGATTTCCATGAATAATTCCACTCTGCGCTCTGAACGGTCGCTATCCTTTTGCGAACTGATTCCATGACTTGTCATGTCCAAAGTGATCGGTTGTGACGTTCTGCCAACATCTAGGACTAAATCAGGAACTTGATCTCGTGATATGCTATTCCAAGTTCGATGATTTTTAACTAACTCCATGAGTTCCTCGGGTATGAATCCGATTTTCCCTCAACTTTAGTCGTTAAATATTGGGTATATACACACATGGCTCATCACATGTGCATAGGCATTCACACACATATACATATAAAATATGTATGCTTGTGTGTGTATATGATTTTTTAAACATTTGGGACTCAGTACAAGTCCCTGATTTGGGAGTTGGTACCGACTCCTTACTTGGAATTTTTTCCAAAATTTTTTTGGCTTGAGAATTTGACCTTGAGAGGTTATATTAGTCTTCTCCCCTCTTTTCTTTTTCTCACTTGTACTCCTACCTTCTACCTGAGACCTTGAGTTGCCCATTAAAATTTTTGATTCCTTAACCAACCTTCACCATTGCTCAAGTTAGAACAGCCATCGTCCCATCCCTGCTTGTGAATGACGCCGCCTACACTACCGTGACCTCGCCTTGTCCTTACAGATCCAATTTGCCTCACCGCCGACTTAAACCCTAAATCGTTGATTTCCATATCGTTTTAGGTAAGTGAACGATAGGCTTGGCCATCGTAATAAACCAAAATAGAGAACTAGGCATAGTCGTGGTTGACCTTGGATGTGGACAAGCAACTGGTGATGGGAGTCGACGAAGATGGAAGAGGAAAGGGAAAAAATACCCTTCAATGTGGGGTTCGGTGTGACCCCCACACTTTGTGTTGAATTTTGCTTGTTCCAAGTTTTCCATTAAACATTGCCTTACCAATTTGTGCTGAATCCCTCTTACATCCTGAAGTATGTCCTAAAGCGCGGTCAATAACCTAAATCTTGTCGGGACGGTCAGCGATGATGGTCACGTCGAGTTACATCCAGACTTTAAAATGAACTGTTAAGATGAACTTCTCAATACTGCACAACACCGCACTAGAATCCACTTTATCATGAGGGGTACGATTTGTAATTAGATTTCAAATACTGATTATCTGTTGATTTTTTTTATAGAAATGGACCAAAGACATTCCAAACATTTGGCTGCTCAGACTACTGTACTTCACTTTCTAAATTTATCGAATCTGATGCAGAGTCAAGTTCAGCGACAACTTCACAGGCGCAACAAACCCCTATCTAGAAAGTGCAGCAACAAGAAATTCCACATATTAATCAACAAAATCTAGAGAATCCCGAAGCAGAGCAACGGATCCCTAAAAATCTAGTTGAACGGTAGATGGTCCTTAAATAAGTCCAGCGCTCGATACTCTTAAGGATACTATAATACTGAATAACTTGGTCGATTCCTTTTCCTCCAAAATCGATGAAGGATCTCTTCAGAGGATATGCAATAAGCACGGAATTTCATTGACGTTTTGGCACCGGCACGCGACCAAAGAGCTCACATTCCTTCGGAAGGAAATATAGCTTGCAACAGATATATGTTCCTGGCGGGTTATGTCCCACCATTTAATCAATTCTTCCATCGAGTCCTGAACATTATGAGACTGGCTCCTACACAGCTGCATCTAAGCAGCTATACTTTTATTCTTAGGACTTATATGGTCTTCTCTGAGCATTTGAATTAAGTGCCTAGTGATGAAGAAATCTGATACATCTATAGCTTTAAGAGCCGCAAAGAAAACACGTCTCTTATTTACTTGGAGCTGATGAGGGGTTACAAATTAGTTATCGAGGTTTGGAACAAGATGAGTTATTTTAAGGCTGAATGATTTTATGTCCGCCGTCCACCCAGGTTTGCTCGTTGATGGATATTCGGACGTAAGTTTTACATCAAACTTCATTCGTGCATTTGTCTTATAGTCTGCATACCTAATTTACATTTCTATGTTATACAGATGTTCTGGCGAGACCCAGTGGTGCATCACTTTCAGACACCGTTAATACTCTCATGGTAGTCCCAACCGAGGATAGTTATATAAGAACTCTATTGACAGGCGAGAATCTTCTCGCCCATGGTTTATTATAGGAAGGTCACATCACTGGCATAGTTCCAATTGTCGACATTGAGGATGATGGTGAAAATAATGATAACAATCCACCTACTGGAGGCGAAGTCGATCCTAATTTGCCTCCAGTCCCAAGTTCTATGGAAGGAGCCATAGAAAACATAGAAATAGAACATGAAGGCGGCGAGGAAGGCAAAATTATTTAAGAGAGTGGTGAGGCCGGCCAAAGTAACATTGAAGTGAGCCATGGGTTTCAGACCGGACAACCCAAAGACAACCCACCTCTTACTCCTAAAAAGGGACTGATTGTGAAACTTTTGAAGACGCGAACATCCACTCAGCCTCCACCAGTCACAAATGCAGAGAAGACTCCATCTATTCCTTTAACGGGCATGTTTGTCGGTTAAGGGTCTATCCCTATGGAGTTCAGCTCTTTCGACATTGGTAACATCAACTTCGGCGATCTGTTTTGAAAACGACACTTTTCCAACTAGTTCGGGAGAGGTTACTCCTATGAGTAAATCTCAGTACATGATCCATTGGGGGGACACTAGGACACACACGCATATGTGCACTACACGACACTCGCACTTGACACGTATCTTTGCCTGTTTGATCTAACTCATTCCCGTTTGCTTTATAGATTCGATGGATAAGAGAAAAAATTCATTCCAATCCCTAGAAGAGAAAGTATATCGCATCCAACGGCCTCAGTCAAGTTCGTACCACCAAGGCATTGGCTGAGACTACGATTGAAGTTATCGCTTCAGTCGCGGTAGAGATGACCAAGATAGGAGCAGCTATGACAGGGATCGTCACTCACATAATTCATCTTCTAAGTATCGGCCTAGATCCAGATCACCTCCCTCTAAAGGCCCATGGAGAAAATTCACCGATTGACATTTTCAGAGCTCCTCCTCCTACTTCTATTCATGTACCCCCTACAACATTATCCTATTCCAGCCGGTCTTCCGAGCGCAGATATCATAAGTGCGGCTACGATACTATCTATCAGAGGTCTAATAATGCAAGTGTTATTGCTCCAGCCATTACAGAGAAGCAGCAGGTAGATAATACGGGTCGGATGACCAAGCTTAATAATGAATTCACCAACACTTTCTTTGATGGAGTTATGTTTTTGCCAAACTTAAAGAGAATTCCTGCTGAAGTTCAATAGAGGACCATCGATAGCACGATCGATATCCATAATCAATATAATAAATTGGCAAAGCTAGCCAAAAAGATTTCAAAAGTTTCAAGAGATGGATTGGAGGAGATAGAGAACCAGAAACTCATTGAAGCCGAGAATAACAGAATCATAGCTGCTCTCGACACTGAAATTGAGAACTCAAGAAAATCCTAAGCTGAAGTGGAGAAGAAGGCCGAGGAGGCCATTAAAGCATTCGAAGCTGAGAGATCCAAGCATTTGAACAAAATCGAGAAAGCACGTCATTGGAACCATGAGCTTGTAATGGAAAGAGATGCTGGTAGGAGGAATGTGGCTGAATTGAAAACCAAGATCAAGAGCAAGACCAAGGAAAAAGATGAAGCATAGAAAATTACTCAGGACGCATGCGACGAGCTGATCGCCATCAGGATAGAGAGGGACAATGCGCTCGAAATGGCCAGGGAAATTGATGCTCTCATCAAGTGAGAAGTTGAAACTGCAATAAAATAGGCTGAGGAGCGGGTAAAAGAGCAGATGATGATGAAGTTTGAGCCACTGATCACTCAGTACAACGCCAATGTGCTCAAATTTTGGAATCTGGAGTGGTTTAGAGAAGATTGCCCTTTGATGCTTGCTTGTGCTTGGAAAAGGGATGTTAAGGAAGATAAAGAATTTCTTAAAATGATAATATTGATATGGAGCGGTTGGAAAAAGATATTTTGAAGGGAAATGAGCCCAAAATCCTTCATGATAACCAGCATCTTATTCATCGAGAACTTGATGCAACCCTTAAAAAGAATTAGGTAAAGGTTTTGGCTCTGCACATCATGATGTTACCGCTAAACAAATGCTCGGGACTCAAGCTGCTCCTAATTCCACTGTTGATTCCTCTACCAATGCTGGTTATGACTCAGAGACGACACTGCCCTAGAAATCCACCGTTCTCTCGCTATTCCTAAGGGAACTTCCGGCAGCACTCCAGATCATGCGGAAGTTTAAAGCGAAGAAGGTATCTCATTGACTTCTCTTGTTTTCCAAAGAGTTGACGTGTCATCGATTGACATCACTAGCCTCTCTCTTTATATTTCTTTAGCTACAGGTCAGCCTACAATTGCTTTTCTTACTCCAAAGGACTCTCAACCGAGGCAAAAAATGTCGATGACAGAATCCGTAACCGTCACAACTTCAATAAAAATTCCCAACATCCCGATAGAGGAGATCCTAATCCTTGATGAGCGCATTGCAGATGCTTTGTTAGAAGAAGGAAATGAAGGGAATCAGAGGACCCAAGTTGATGACGATGTTATTATTACTGGGGTTTCCTGGTCCCTGTCGGGTCCCTCCATGCACGAGCATGAGTAAAAACTCGAGATAGATATCCTCCTTGCCAGTCAAATCAAGCAGGAGCAAATAGAAGTTTTCCTTCCTCTCCTATTGATCTCTTTGCCCAAGCAAACTATTTTCACTCCTGCTTACATTCCTCCACCTGGAAGTGCTAAAGTATGTCGACGGTATTTTCACAAAGCATTTCAGCCTCCATTCTTCCGCCCGATAGCGGCCATAGTGTGCCTGTTGGATCTTGGCAAAGTACTCTTCCCAAAAGGCCAAGGCGGTAGAGGAAGAAGTAGAAAGAGGCAAGGAGAGACTCGAGTGAAGTCTCTCATGGTTCTAAGAAGAAGAAGAATTCAAAGAAGAAATAGTTGCTAATTTGTTTCTTCGTAAATAGACTCCTTTTATTTGTTGGCCGGCTTTGTACAGATGTGGCCCTCCATTACTGCTTTTTTCCTTTTGGTGTGAACCATTTGTACTTATTCTTGGTTTAATGTTAAAAATAAAGACCTTTTCTTTTTGTTAAACTTTGTTCAAATTTGTCCAAGTACTTAAGAAATACATTTTCCATTCAATATATTCGTGGTTTATTTCTTTTAGTGATCATTTTTGGATCAAGTCCTTACTTTATTTTGTGATTTTCCAACTCGCATCGTTCTAGTGAATGTAAAGCAGTCCAGGGTAAACCACTTAAAATAGTTTCTTGAGTAACCTTTTCAAGGATAATAAGTTCCAACTGCACCAAACTGCAGGCGCGAATTTAAGTTAAACACATAGAATCGTAGCCCGTACATCCTTATCCAAGATGTCGACATTCAACCACACCTAACTCCGAGTATTAATCGAAGGATTAAAAATTAGATCCTGCTTTACTCCGAGCATGGACCTTCCATTCTTCCAACCCCAGGCAAGATGTTAAGTATTAAATAGATTTGATACGAAATTCCATTTATACTCGTACCCCCAGTCCAAGGACGAGAGTTAAGTGAGTGATTGGTTGTATCATGCCCTTTTTGATTTATACCCTTACACTCCATCCGAGGGTAAGAGTTGGCGTATGGATGGTTGTGCCACATCCGATTTTAAGTTTGAGCTCTTGCCCCTAATTCGAAGGCAAGAGTTAGTTTGCAGATGATTATGTTTCATCCGGTTTAAGTTTATACTCCGGATCCTACTTCAGGAACAAGAG
The DNA here is from genome assembly GCA_030737815.1 of Allium fistulosum. Taxonomy (NCBI): domain Eukaryota; kingdom Viridiplantae; phylum Streptophyta; class Magnoliopsida; order Asparagales; family Amaryllidaceae; genus Allium; species Allium fistulosum. Next base: position 436,841,260 of record CM060904.1, on the reverse strand, counting down.
TTAAGGTATGGATGCTCGTATAATGTCCGGCTTATGTTTATACTCTTGCTCTTACTTCGGGAGCGAGAGTTAAGGTGCGGACGATCATATAATGTTCAGCTTGTATTTATACTCTTGCTCCTACACCGGGAGCGAGAGTTAGGATGCGGATGATCGTATAATGTACGACTTATGTTTATACTCCTTCTCCTACTCTAGAAGAAAGAGTTAGGGTGCATACGATCGTATAATGTTTGGCTTATGTTTATACTTCTGCCCCCAATCTGAAGGCAAGAGTTAGCTGATGTCGATCTTCAGACATCAAGAGGGATTTCATAGGCATAATCATGGACCATAGAAGTTTGATCGGCACCTATCTCTGGGTACCTATGCACTTGCATTAATCGTATGCAAATTTATTCGAGTCGGTCAAGTCACAACTCTTAAGAGATGGAGAGACAGAATTTTTGGCTTGAATGGCCATTTTATTAAATTAAAGATGGGAAGTGATAGAAATCTATCTTATTACATGGCTCCAACCAATTATTTACAAGTTTATTCTCTAAGTGAAATAGCATCGTAGATGCTCGCTATTCCATGCCCTCGGGAGTGAGATCCAATCTGTATTTGCCAGCTTGAAAGTGCCATCTCCAAGCTATTCATCTATTGCATACGGACCTTCCCAAACTGGGCCCAAGTGCTTAAGACTAGGGAAGATTCATTTGAGGAACAAGTCACCGATTTCAAAGGTTCGACTCCTGACTTTGGTGTTATAATATCGAGTGACTTGGTGTCTGTGTGCAGCTGCTCTCAACTCGGCTTCGGTTTGCCTCTCATCAATCATACCAAGGTACTCTAAAAGGAGTTGTTCGTTTTTCTATGAATCATAGTGAGTAACCTGATGAGAGGGCACTTCCGGTTTGACCGAGATCATATCCTATGACCCATATGCCAAGGCGAATGGAGAGTGACCAGTTGCCGACTTATGAGTGGTTCGATAAGCCCAAAGTGCTAACAGAAGTTCATTGACCCACTTGCCTTTGGCCTTCTCCAATTGCTTCTTAAAAATGGACTTGATAATCTTGTTTACAACTTCATCCTGTCCATTCTCCTGAGGATGTGCCACCACTGCAAATCTTTTCCCTACGCGGTGTCGGCTGTAGAAATCCTTAAACTTCATACTATCGAATTGGGTCCCGTTATCGATAACGATCGCTTGCGGAACTCCAAAATGATAGATGATATTCCAAAGAACAATGTTGATTACTTTCTTCGTGGTAATTATGGCCAACGGCTCACCTCAACCTATTTAGTAAAGTAATCAACCGCCACGATGGTGTACTTCATGCTTCCTTTAGATATCGGCAATTCACCGATGATATCAATACCTCAAACTTCAAATGGCTAATGACTGACCATTTGAATAATTTCCATCAGTGGAGCCTTCGAAATTTCGGTAAATCTCTTGCACATATCACATCTTCGAATGTTGTTAGTTGCACCTTGATTGATAGTTGGTCAAAAATATCTATAACAAAGGATCTTCTTTGCCAAGGTCTGCACCCCAGTGTGGTTGCTACAGGACCCTTCATGTACTTCCCTCAAAACTTGTTTGGCCCCATCGTAAGCGACACAACATAGCATAAGGATGGAGAAACCCTTTCTATACAGTATTTCGTCTTACATGATATATCTCGAAGCTTAAAGGATTTTTCATCGTTCATTCCTTCTGTCTGAAAGGATCCATCTTTGCAAATAATCCCAAGCAGCGTCATCCATGATTCCCGTTTAGGTTCAATCTCCAAGATCCAATATCTGGTCGATGCTCGATGCTGAAAGTACTTCCATTGGAACCAGACTCATGAGCTCCACATCTTTGGAACTTGCCAACTTAGCAAGTGAGTCGGTTTTCTCATTTTCCTCTCTAGGAATATGAGTGATCAAATGATATTCATAGTCGTCAAGCAGCTTAAGGACCCGGTTCAGGAGCTAGCTTTGCTCCTTTTGCCTGATATTCTTTTTGGACCTGGCATACCACTAAATGGGTGTCATAGAAAATGTGTAAAGTCTTTATTCCCAGCTCTTTAGTAATTTTTAGTCCTGCAATAAAGGTCTCGTATTTAGATTTGTTGTTCGTTGCTGGAAAATCGAGTTTTAAGGCGTAGCTGATCGGGTGTTCTTCGAGAGTGACAAGCACGACTCTAGTATTGGAATATCGATCGTTAGATGCACCATCCATATACATCGTCCATCTAACTTCTTTTTCTCCACTGCTCTCTGAAGGGTCATCTCTTGAAGTGAATTCAGGTATGAAATCCACCAAAGCCAGAACTTGGATTTCTCTCCAAGGGTGATAGGTGGTATCATATTGACTAAATTCAATGTTCCACTTCAAAAGTCTTCCAAAAGTCTCAGGTTGTTGCAAGACTTATAATAAAGGCTGGTCAGTAAGGACATTGATTGGATGAGCCTGGAAATAGGGGTGGAGTTTTCTAGAAGCGATCAATAGGTAGTAAGTGAGCTTTTCCAGTCTCGGATAGTTTCTTTCTTCTTCTATCAACCGCTTGTCGATGTAGTAGACTGATCGCTAGATGCGAGATTCTTTACATACAAGTGCGTCGCTCAGGGAATCATCAAAGTTGCTGGATATAAGAACAAATCCTCATCACCCACTAGTTTCAAGAGAATGGGAAGTGTAATGACCCATAATTTAATCACTTTGAACTTGAATAGTTAATATGTTTTTAAATGATTAAATAATGGATTTTATATCTAGAATACAAATTTGGATAAAACGTCTCGAATGGATTTTTTTTAACTAATGAAAAATGTTAGTTTAAACATGGTCGAGTTATGAGGCGGTTAGGGGTATCAATTTATTTAAGAATAAGTTTTCCTAATAAAACAAGAAAGAATTATTAACCCTGCCTAATAAAACAGAATAGTATAATTACTTGCCTAATAAAACAAAGTAGCATAATGATTATTATATTCCATACGGATGGTTTCCATTGGACCAAAATCTGGTCGAATCAGGTTATGCCATGCAGATGGTTGCCATTGGACCAAAATATGGTCAAATCAGGTTATGTCATGCGGATGGTTGCCATTAAACCAAAATCTGGTCGAATCAGGTTATGCCATGCAGATGGTTGCCATTGGACCAAAATCTGGTCAAATCATGTTATGCCATAGTTGATAAGGAGGATTCCTATTGGACCAAAATGTGGTCTAATCAAATTAAGCCATCAAGATGTTTTCTATTGGACCAAAATATGATCGAATCAAATTAAGCCATCAAGATGTTTTCTATTGGACCAAAATGTGGTCGAATCAAATTAGGTCATAAGGCTGGTTTCTATTGGACCAAAATCTGGTCGAATCTGGTAAGGTTATAGGAAATGACTAAAGTACCCTTCTCTTCACCTATAAATAGCCAAGTCCATATCTTATTTTAATTCATTCAAAAAACTAAAGAAAAGAACTAAAATTCATTATTAAAGGTGAAGTATTCCAAGTCTCCATCAAAGCAAATAGGATGTGAGTATATTCCTTGCTTTCATAGTTTAGCGAGTATAACTTATTCTGTGAGCATATTCCTTGCTTTCATAGTTTAGCGAGTATAACTTATTCTGTGAGTATATTCCTTGCTTTCATAGTTTAGCGAGTATAACTTATTCCATGAGTATATTCCTTACTTTCATAGTTTAGTTGGTATAACTTATTCTGTGAGTATAATTTAATTATTTTACAGTGAGTGTAATCTTAATCTCGTTCCTTTTACTAATTCATTTTAATAAATGTTGTGTTAACTATTGATTGTAAATTGTTAATAATAATGAGTCTGTTATTATTCTTGTTTGGTTGTTTGATTTGTGCTCGGCCAGTTTATGAGCAATAACTTTAATGGTTAGTTAAAGGGAACGTACACCACCTTTTAACTTAGGATTGACATTTAGTGACTTTTTGGTTAAAAGGAAATAACACCTCTTTTAGCTATCTCATTTGATTAAGAGGGAGCTTCACCTCTCTTGGTCGTATTCTCCTTTAAAGATGATGGGTTTAAGTTATGATTTGAATGCATGTTTTAAATCTTGGTTTAAAGTATTTTAAAGGAGCTTTGAAATTTATATAATGATTTAAATAGGTTATTTATAGAAAGTAAGTACTCCTATACTTGGCACTAAAAGCCGATGAGTAGATTGATCCTCTATCTGTGAGATCTGGAACCGGAGTGTCTAGGCAAGGTTAGGAGCAACCAGTGCCCTGACTTACCTGGCTTTGTTTTTGGGCGAGGGGTAGAGTAAGTCAAGAATATCGGAAACGTGACAAGTGTAGGAGATTTGATTTCCATAAATGATCTTTATAATTATAATGGAAAACATTCGCATTTCTTATAGACAATTGGCTTTAACCCATCTAAGTAAGCTTTTGAAATATGAAATCCTCCTAAATGTTTTATGAATATACTTATATCTATGAGATAAGTATATGGATATTTTCTAAGCGTTGAAAAAGTATAATATTTAATTTCCACATACGATCGTTTTGTTATCTCCGATAGTTGATATCTTGACTATCAATTTCGATACCCTTCTTCCTTTTGTTTTCGTTTCATTAATCTAAGACGATTTGTTGCTCATTTAGAGCATTGATATCCTTTATCGGAAATGACTAAATAAAGAGAGAGTGGGGGCCAAGCTATGTGGGGTTGCTCCCATTAGGGTATTTTCACATCTACTCTAGATTGGTTTCGGTTGTATACACACGGAGATGTGAAATACTCGGATACTCGATAAGGTTGGCGGGGTCCGGCTTGGAGGTTTCCGAGAGCCATCGTAGTTCTCAAGTATATTTTCTAGAGGTATACTTTCGATAAGGGGGGCGCACCCTCCTAGTCATGGTTGGAAAATTTTCTCTTCCTTATTTTTGATTCAAATCTTTGGATTGATTCTTTCTTAATTGCATCGGGAAGCATCTTGCGCTCTTCGCGGTGTTTAATTATTTATGTCCATTCTTTTATGCTTGGATGTTGTCCTTGTGAGGGGAAACCCGTTCTGCATTTTTGCGACGTGGTCCCACAGGTCATTTTGTGTGTTCTATTTTTTTTTATTTGGAGTTTACTCATACCGGACTTATTGTCTGACCCGAATTGTTTATTTTCCCTAAACCCTCGAGTACTCATTTATATTTGAGTAGTCCGAAAATGATAGGTTTCTTTGGGCTCTTTTGAAGATAGTGGACGAGCAGGAGGCTCCTTATCTATCCAGTTATTTATTTCTGCTGTTATGAGATGTTAGCTCTATGTATGTATATTTAAAGGCAGGTTGTTTTAACTACCTAGACTGGTAGTAGTACTTTTGTTGTAACTCTGATAACTCTATGTTGGGAGTAACCTTATGTACTGTCTTATTTTATGTTATATATTTAACTGTTCCGTTGTGAAGATTATTGTTATGTTCTTATATTTTACCCCATGACAACTCATATTTCAGATACTTGGGCAATGACACATGAATACCATGGATGTATTAAGTGTCGTTCTCGGGGGTCAGAAAGGTAGGTCGTCACAGTTGGTATCAGAGCTTTGGTTGAGCGAACACCTTAGCTTGGTTGGGGTACAACTCATTAGAGATAGGGTAAGTGATGCCCTAGAATGAGTTAATCTTGAGAGATCGTATTTGTAATTTTTATAATAATAATATTTATCCTCTAAAGTTTAGTTTTAGATCCTTTGGTGTTATTTCCTTAAACCATTTTAATCCTATTTTTGTATTCTAAAGATACCTGTTATTTGTTCAGATAATAGAAAATGAATACAAGAAGAGGAGGAAGGAGAGGATCTGGAACTAGCACGGCTACCAATGGCAGGGTACATATGCTACTATGTCAGCTGTAGGTCCGGTAGAGGAAATGTTACCACAAGTTCAGACCCCTATGAACTTTGCATCTTCATGTAAGAATTTTACCACTTTGGGCGGGAAACCATTCTATGGGACTGAAGATATTCTTGGAGTGTAGATGTGGATTCGAACTTGTGAAAGAATATTTGGAGACCTTCGGTTGGAGGATGTGGAGAAATGGCTGTTGGCATCGTGACAACTTCAAAAGTCGGTGATGGATTGGTGGGATTCAAAAACAGCTAGTACTCCGGAGGGGGAGTTTTCTTGGGCCTAGTTCAAGGAAGTTTTTGAAGCACAGTTTATTCTAGAAGCCGGAAAAACTCAGTTGTTTAGATGTTTCATTGACTTAAAGCAGGGTGACATGACTGTGTCGCAGTATGAGCATAAGTTCAATGCTTTGTCCCATTTTGGACTTGGATTGATTGACACACCGCTTAAGAAAAATGAAATATTTGTGAATGGAATGCGACCAGAGTTCCATCGTGAAATGACCAATCATCTTATGGGTACATTCACCAACATTATTAGCATGGCTTTGAGGTTTGAGGCTCTTGATATTAAGGAAGGAGTCTAGAAGGGTGTAGTACCAGCAATAAGTGCCAAGCCTTTATCGGTTATACCAGTTTAAAGAAAGCCAAACTTCAAGCGTAAGTTTAAGGGAAAAAAGCAGGGTGCAGGGAAGAAACCCGAAGATGGCGCTCCAGCACAGAAGAAGCAGACCAACTTGGCCAACATTCTTTGTTTCAAGTGCAATAAGATGGGCCACTTTGCAAATCATTGCCCAATTGCCACATGTTTTAATTGTGGCCAGCCAGGACATATAAAGAATGAGTGCCCTTTTCCTAAAAATGGATCTCAAGGACAAACTTTTACCATTAAAGAGATACCATACACTTCTTCAGATCAAAAAGGGTAGCAAGTGTTACAAGGTACATTATCCATCTATGATATTCCTGTAAGGGTGTTATTTGATACAGGAGCTTCCCATAGTTTTATTTCTTATGATCTAATGGACAAACTAAACCTTAAATATGTTATCATAACTAATCCTCTTTGTGTGTCAAACCCAATTGGATGTCCGACAAATCTTGACACTGTGTGTCTAAATGTACCTATTTCTTATCGAAATCATCTCTTTCCTTTTGACTTGTTTGTTCTTGGGTTTATGGGTTTTGGAGTGTTGCTGGGAATGGATTGGTTATCTAAGTTTAAAGCTATCTTGGATTGTGGTAGAAGGCTCGTTAGAGCTAGTGATGTAGGAGATGTTGGTGTTGATATTAGTTGTGAAGAGCCTAAGAAGTTACTGAGCAGTTTTCTCTATTCACTCGAAGTGGCTAAAGCGGAGCTAGGAGATGTGCCAGTTGTTCGAGATTTCACAGATATTTTTGACAAGGTGCAAGGTTTACCTCCTCACCGTGAAGTCGAGTTCCGTATTGATTTGGTTCTGGGAACTAGACCTATTGTACAACCCTTACGAAGGATGGCTCTAAAAGAGAAGAGGGAGTTAGAAAGGCAGACTTATGATTTGTTGCAGAAGGGCTTGATCTGACATAGTACCTCGAGTTGGGGATCGCCAGTTGTCTTTGTTACAAAGGTGGATGGTTCTCTAAGGTTATGCGTAGACTATTGGGAGTTGAACAAAAGGACTATCAAGAATAAATATCATTTGCCAAGGATCGACGATATGTTTGACCAAATCCAGGGTGCTCAGATATTTTCTCAATTAGATCTTGCCACCGGTTTCCACCAATTAAGAGTGGCAGAGGAGAGTGTTCTCTTAACAGCTTTTCGAACTCCTAAAAATTTCTACGAGTGGTTAGTTATGCCATTTGGATTGACTAACGCACTGGCTTATTTTGTGGACTTAATGAATCAAGTATTTTGAGATATTCTTAATAAATTTGTTCTCGTCTTTATTGATGACATTCTTATCTATTCCAAGACAGAGGAGGAACACAAATATCATCTCCGTGTCGTACTCGATACCTTAAAAAGACATGTGTTGAAGGCTAAGTTTTCCAAGTGCCATTTCTGGAAATCCGAAGTTAGGTTTCTAGGGCATGTTATTTCGGGAGAAGGCATATCGGTGGACCCAGCTAAAGTTGTGGCGGTTCAAGACTGGAAGAAGCCCGAAAGTGTGATGGAAGTTAGAAGTTTCTTGGGATTGGCTGGTTTCTACCGTAGGTTTATCAAGGACTTCTCGAAGGTTGCTTCTCATCTGACGAAGTTAACAAAGAAAGATGTTAAGTTTGTTTGGACTTCTAAGTGTGATCAAGCATTCAACGGATTGAAAGAGAAGTTGACCAGCGCTCTTGTATTAACCATTCCAAATGGGAGCAAACGTTTAACCGTTTATACAGATGCTTGTGGAACCGGATTAGGAGCAGTTCTGATGCAGCATGGGAAAGTTATTGCCTATGCGAGTCGACAGCTAAAGCCGCATGAGAAAAATTATACTACACACGATTTAGAGCTTTTAGCTGTTGTCTTCGCACTAAAGATGTGGAGACATTATCTTTTGGGTGAAAGGTTCGAGTTATACACGGACCACAAATCCTTAAAATATCTTTTTACCCAGAAATATTTGAATTTGAGGCAGTAGAGATGGCTGGAGTTTCTCGCCTCTTATGATCTAGAGGTTCTTTATACCTCTGGAAAAGCAAATGTCGTTGCTGATGCATTGAGTAGGAATGTAGCAATGATTGCAAATATAGAAGTTAAGCCAATATTATTAGAGAGAATTGCATCCAGTCAAGAGGCAGATCCTATTTTAGCTCGACTTAAGAAGGATGTTAAAGAAGGTGTTGTTTCTATCTTTGAGATTGATCTCCGGGGCATATTGACAATGAATGGGCGTATTTGTGTTCCAGACTTTGATGGACTTAGGAAAGAAGTGTTAGCCGAATGCCACCATTCAAAGTTATCTTTTCATCCAGGAGTGACCAAGATGTTCAAAGATATGAAGAGGGTATTCTGGTGGAAGGGGATGAAGCGAGATATTTCAATCTTTGTGAGTCGTTGTGCAAACTGCCAGTAGATTATGAGTGACCAGCAGAAGATAGCTGGATTGCTTCAGCCACTTGAGATCCCAAAGTGGAAGTGGGAGCAGATCTCTATGGACTTTATTGATGGGCTTCCTAGACCAAGAAGAGGTAACGATGGCATTTGGGTTATAGTCGATCGACTAACCAAGAGTTCCCATTTCTTTCCTGTTAAGCTGACTAGGACTACTACGAATCTGGCGAGTTTGTATGTGAAGGAGATTGTGAGACTCTATGGGATTCCTCGTAGTATTGTAAGTGACTGAGACCCGATATTCACTAGTAGGTTCTGGGAAGGACTGCAGACTGCTTTAGGGACTGAGCTAAGTCTAAGTACAGCTTACCATCCATAAACAGATGGGCAAAAAGAGAGAGTGAATCGGATCTTGGAAGATTTATTGCGAGCATGCATTATAGATTTCGGGGGTTCTTGGGAAGATCATTTACCCTTAGTCGAATTCACTTATAACAATAGCTATCAAGCAAGCATTGGTATGGCCCCTTTAGAAGCTCTTTATGGTCATCCATGTCGTTCACCTTCGTGTTGGGTTGAATCTGGAGATAGACTTGTTCTTGGAAACGACATAATCTTAGAAGCCAATGAGAAGGTAGCTGATATTAGAAGAAAGATGAAGGAAGCGCAAGATTGGCAAAAGTGTTATGCAGATCAAAGGCGTAGGGATCTAGAGTTCTTAGTCGGTGACTTGGTATTTGTAAAAGTCTCTCCTCTGAGAAGTGTCGTGAGATTTGGGAAGACAGGGAAGTTAGCCCCTCGATATATTGGCCCTTTTCCCATACTGGACCGGATTGGTAAACTTGCATATAAAGTGGAGTTACCAGATCGACTATCAGATGTGCACAACGTATTTCACGTATCTCATTTACGTAAGTATGTACACGACCCCTCGATGATAGTAGAATCGGGACAACAAGTTGATTTGGAGGTTCAGCCTAACCTAACCATTCTTAGGCGGCCTATTCGTAATGTCGCTCGAGATATAAAGTGATTAAGGAAGAAGGTTGTGAATCTTGTTAAGATTCAGTGGAGTGGAGATGTTAGAGATTGTACTTGGGAAACTGAGGACTATATTAGTGATTCTTATCCCGAGTTGATGTAGTTGTTGTTTGTATTTTGTTCTTTCATTTTAGTGTACTCACCAGTGGTGTTGAGGTCACTTTCCTTTAAGGAGGGGAGGATGTATTTTGATATCTAGAGTTTATCTGATTAATTTCGAGGATGAAATTTCCTTTAAGGAGGGGAGGATGTAACGACCCATAATTTAATCACTTTGAACTTGAATAGTTAATATGTTTTTGAATGATTAAATAATGGATTTTATATCTAGAATACAAATTTGGATAAAACGTCTCGAATGGATTTTTTAAACTGATGCAAAATGTTAGTTTAAAGATAGTCGAGTTATAAGGCGGTTAGGGGTATCAATTTATTTAAGAATAAGTTTTCCTAATAAAACAAGAAAGAATTATTAACCCTGCCTAATAAAACAGAATAGTATAATTACTTGCCTAATAAAACAAAGTAGCATAATGATTATTATATTCCATACGGATGGTTTCCATTGGACCAAAATCTAGTCGAATCAGGTTATGCCATGCGGATGGTTTCCATTGGACCAAAATATGGTCGAATCAGGTTATGCCATGCGGATGGTTGCCATTGGACCAAAATATGGTCAAATCAGGTTATGCCATGCGGATGGTTGCCATTGGACCAAAATCTGGTCAAATCATGTTATGCCATAGTTGATAAGGAGGATTCATATTGGACCAAAATGTGGTCGAATAAAATTAAGCCATCAAGTTGTTTTCTATTGGACCAAAATGTGGTCGAATCAAATTAAGCCATCAAGTTGTTTTCTATTGGACCAAAATGTGGTCTAATCAAATTAAGCCATAAGGCTAGTTTCTATTGGACCAAAATCTGGTCGAATCTGGTAAGGTTATAGGAAATGACTAAAGTACCCTTCTCTTCACCTATAAATAGCCAAGTCCATATCTCATTTTAATTCATTCAAAAAACTAAAGAAAAGAACTAAAATTCATTATAAAAGGTGAAGTATTCCAAGTCTCCATCAAAGCAAATAGGATGTGAGTATATTCCTTGCTTTCATAGTTTAGCGAGTATAACTTATTCTGTGAGCATATTCCTTGCTTTCATAGTTTAGTGAGTATAACTTATTCTGTGAGTATATTCCTTGCTTTCATAGTTTAGTGAGTATAACTTATTCTGTGAGTATATTCCTTACTTTCATAGTTTAGTTGGTATAACTTATTCTGTGAGTATAATTTAATTATTTTACAGTGAGTGTAATCTTAATCTCGTTCCTTTTACTAATTCACATTTTAATAAATGTTGTGTTAACTATTGATTGTAAATTGTTAATAATAATGAGTCTGTTATTATTCTTGTTTGGTTGTTTGATTTGTGCTCGGCCAGTTTATGAGCAATAACTTTGATGTTTAGTTAAAGGGAACGTACACCACCTTTTAACTTAGGATTGACATTTAGTGACTTTTTGGTTAAAAGGAAATAACATCTCTTTTAGCTATCTCATTTGATTAAGAGGGAGCTTCACCTCTCTTGGTCGTATTCTCCTTTAAAGATGATGGGTTTAAGTTATGATTTGAATGCATGTTTTAAATCTTGGTTTAAAGTATTTTAAAGGAGCTTTGAAATTTATATAATGATTTAAATAGGTTATTTATAGAAAGTAAGTAGTCATATACTTGGCACTAAAAGCCGATGAGTAGATTGATCCTCTATTTGTGAGATCTGGAACCGGAGTGTCTAGGCAAGGCTAGGAGCAACCAGTACCCTGACTTACCTGGCTTTGTTTATGGGCGAGGGGTAGAGTAAGTCGAGAATATCATAAACGTGACAAGTGTAGGAGATTTGATTTCCATAAATGATCTTTATAATTATAATGGAAAACATTCACATTTCTTATAGACAATTGTTTTTAACCCATCTAAGTATGCTTTTTATATATGAAATCCTCCTAAATGTTTTATGAATATACTTATATCGATGAGATAAATATATGGATATTTTCTAAGCGTTGAAAAGTATAATATTTAATTTCCACATACGATCGTTTTGTTATCTCCGATAGTTGATATCTTGACTATTAATTTCGATACCCTTCTTCCTTTTGTTTTTGTTTCATCAATCTAAGACGATTTGTTGCTCATTTAGAGCAGTGATATCCTTTATCGGAAATGATTAAATAAAGAGCGAGTGGGGGCCAAGCTATGTGGAGTTGCTCACATTAGGGTATTTTCACATCTACTCTAGATTGGTTTCGGTTGTATGCGCATGGAGATGTGAAATACTCGGATACTCGGTAAGGTTGGCGGGGTCCGGCTTGGAGGTTTCCAAGAGCCATTGTAGTTCTCAAGTATATTTTCTAGAGGTATACTTTCGATAAGGGGGACACACCCTCCTAGTCATTGTTGGAAAAATTCCTCTTCCTTATTTTTGATTCAAATCTTTGGGTTGATTCTTTCTTAATTACATCGGGAAGCGTCTTGCACTCTTCGTGGTGTTTAATTATTTGTGTCCATTCTTTTATGCTTGGATGTTGTCCTTGTGAGGGGAAACCCGTTCTGCATTTTTGCGACGTGGTCTCACAGGTTATTTTGTGTGTTCTATTTTTATTTTATTTTGGAGTTTACTCATACCTGACTTATTGTCTGACCCGAATTGTTTATTTTTCCTAAACCCTCGAGTACTCATTTATATTTGAGTAGTCCGAAAATGACAGGTTTCTTTGGGCTCTTTTGAATATGGTGGACGAGCAGGAGGCTCCTTATCTATCTAGTTATTTATTTCCGCTGTTATGAGATGTTAGCTCTATGTATGTATATTTAAAGGCAAGTTGTTTTAACTACCTAGATTGATAGTAGTACTTTTGTTGTAACTCTGATAACTCCATGTTGGGAGTAACCTTATGTACTGTCTTATTTTATGTTATATATTTAACCGTTCCATTGTGAAGATTATTGTTCTATTCTTATATTTTACCCCATGACAACTCGTCTTTCAGATACTTGGGCAACGACACATGAATACCATGGATGTATTAAGTGTCGTTCTCGGGGGTCAGAAAGGTGGGTCATCACAGGAAGTCTCCCCAAGTGATTCACTAGAGCTTGGAATGCTTCTTTGCAGTCTTGGTTCCACTCAAAGTTTCCCTTTCCCTTCTTGATCACCTCGAAGAAAGGGATGCATTTATCAGTAGCCTTGAAAATGAATCACCTCAGGGTGGCGAACTTCCCATTCAAGCTTTGGGCCTCCTTGATCGACTTTGGGGCTTCAGTTTCTCTCACAGCTTCGATCTTCTCGAGATTGGCTTCAATCCCATAGGAATTAACAATGAAGCCCAAGAATTTAGCTGATGCAATGCCAAAAGAGCATTCCAAGGGATTGAGCATCATCCCATATTATCGAAGGACACCAAACATCTCTATCAATCGTCAATATGGTTTCTCGAGTGTCGCGACTTCACAAGCATGTTGTCCACGTAAAATTACATCGATCGTCCAATCTGGTCTTTTAAGGTTCACGAGCCTTTGGTAAGTTGCTCCTGCATTCTTTAATCCAAAGGGCATGACAAGATAGCAATAGCCGAGATCGGTAATAAAGCTAGTGTGCTCCTGATCCGGGACATGCATATGTATTTGATTGTATCCGGAGTACGCATCCATGAATGAAAGTAGCTCGTGTTTGGCAGTTAAGTCCACCAACTGATCTATCTTAGAAGCGGGAACCTATCCCTCTGACATGCTTTA